>CM072095.1:47830407-48430407 GCA_036850905.1 Luffa acutangula
ATGTTTTTACTATTTTTTTATTTTTATTTTAGCATGTATAAATTTTTTTATATATGTTGATTCAATAATCTGATAAGAGATTTCTTCAAAAAAAAAAAAAAAAAAAAAACGGATAAAAAATCAAATTTATTTACAAACCACACGAGATAATTCACTACCTTTAAAAACCAACACTTCACTTACACATTTTAGTGTTTAAACTAAACTTTTACAAATCTTAATCTACAGTAACTAAATTGTTACATATTAAAGTTCATAGATTAAATTGTTGTGAAAAAATATTACTAGTTAAAGTTTGGAAACTAAATTATATGGGTAAAAAAAGTTTTTTAACCTAAAATTATTTATTCATACTTTTTTTTAGACCATCCATACTTTTCTTTAGGACTTTGAAGTTTTGAGTTAAATATATATTGTTCTTAATTTGGTCATAAATATTCTAAAAGTTTTAATTCGGTCTTTTTAATTAAATCTTTTTTTTTTAATCTCAAGTTGCAATTATTAAATTTTAAAATAGTGACAATATATGAATTTAAAAGTGGTAATTTTTTATGAACCTTTCAATTATTATGATAGTGATGCTATAATGAGTTGATTTTCTATAACAATAAACAGTTTTAGATCGGATAAGCGAGTAAGTTACTACATACTATGTTAAATTGAATTAGTAAATTCTATTACATCAAATTAAACATAGTGCATTTTTCACTCTTTAGTGATTAAAGTATGTTTTGAGATTACAAGTGATTCAATTAATTAATTGCATCATTTTTTTTAATAAGAACTTGATTGAATAAAAACCAATACGTAAAGGTAACTTAAGATTAGAGACCGAATTGAAAAAAATATTCAAATATCAACGACTAAATTATATATTTAACAATACTCTAATTTCATTAAATTTAACTTTAAAATCAAATAAATAATAAAATTGTTATTTTTCGTTATTACGTATATATTGAATATTTAAGAGTGGATGTAGGTTTGATCTTATTTTAATTCCTTTTCATAGAAAACAAAGTAGGTTTGATATTGTTGTAGCTCGCAATTTTATATATTTTGGTGACATTCTTACCTGTTTCTAAAGTGGATTTTTTTTTTTTTTAACTTAAAGTGGAAGTTTTTTTTTTTTTTTTTTTGAAAGGACTTAAAGTGGAAGTTTTTCTTTTACAAATTTGGATATTTAATTTTAGACCACCATTGTTGTTGCTAATTGATTTTGTGGCTGGGATTGAGTACGTTCTATAATTAGGATTTGACATTTTTGAGATATTTATTAGTTGATATTTAGAAAACTTTAATTCGAAGCTCTGCTTTAGGTTGAATGTTCACTCCACGTGTTATTTAAGTTCATGGTCAAAAAAGAAAAAAAAAAAATCACTTGCTAAAACGTTTTGGTCATAATATCTTTTACAACGATTTAATACGTGTATATGATATATATCGACTCACTTGTCCTTGTCTATATATATAGTAATAATAACATATAAAAGCATAGACTTGCTATTTTGCTCCCTAACTATATTATTACTCTTGCATGGCGAGCAAACTAATAAACCTAACTTTATAATTTTGTAATGGTTCCTTAAATGTTAATTAATTAAATCAAAGTATATCATCAACAGTCAGCTCAATTATTTCTTAAGTGACTATATATTTTTTTAGTTATAACAATATTTGAAAGTTAAAACTTTCATATATGACTATTAATCTCTTATAAGCTAGATTAAATTGCCATTTTATACCAAATTGAATGGATTATTTTTTAAAAATAATCCAGTTACCAAGGTAGTTTATGGAAGTTTATACACGAAAGTTACAGCTGCAATGTTACTTCCATCGTCAAATTTGGTATTGAGGTACATTTATTGAATGAAAAATTAAAAATAAATTTAGATAAACTCTTCAATTACTAAAAAAAAAAAAAAAAAAGTCAATTTTTACCCTTGAAATTGGTACGAGATATAAGTTTTCATCCTAGATTTTTAATTTCATTAAATTGGACAATAAACTTTGGTAAGTGTTGTAATATTTACTTTAAAATTGAAAAGTATGGCAATTTTTAGTGTGTCGCATACATATTTAGTTAGAAAAACTGTTAAAGAAACATCCCTACAAATTCAATAGTATTTTTTTTTTTTTTTTTAAAAAAAAACATAACATTTTGAGAGATTGTCATTTATCTTTCTTTTAGGACGATTATTATTTATCATTGGTATCAAATCAAATTTAATTCATATGAACTAGAAAAACATTTTTTTTTTAGGAAAACTAGAACTATGTATACATACACATGTTTAAGTAGTTTGATAGTTTCATGAGATATTAAAATCTTCCTTTACATAAATGTAAATTATCTCTCTATATTTTCTCAAATATCGTTTTTAAAAAAACACAAGTGATCATACCTCTCAATAAAATATTTCATAATCATGAAATCCTTTATTTTTTTTTTTCCTTTGTGTATAACCATGAAACCATATCATTGTAAACTCACAATAATGATAAATTATAGAAACCATGATAAATGATCCCATCTATTAACAACTAAGCTAATTAAATCTAAGCAAAATTTAACTTTGGTTCAACGTTCTAATTTCTATATTTTATTTATAAAAAACCCAATGATATGTTGAATTTAAATTTTAATTTAAAAGACCAACGATAGTAATATGTTTAAATTACATCATGGTCTCGTCCCATAATATCTCTCTAATTTCATACGCATTTTTATTACAACTAATCGCTATGGCTTAATTTTAAGTCAAAATCATGAGTCTATAGGCTTTTTTTACAGTTAGAAGTGCTTATAGATTAGGTGTCCAAATGCAAGGCTCGATAGTGGCTTCGGGCTCATCTTCTCAACATAAGGAAGCAAGATGGAGAAGCTTTTTGGAAGGCCAAAATTCCCTCGAAAATTAAAGTTTGTGGTTAGAAACTATATAATGATATCCTCCAACGTGCACAAATTGATTAATCGATGAATGAATATTAATCATTTGTGTTACCTGTGCAGGTCTAAACCGAAAACGACCAAACATCTCTTCTAGGAGTGTAAGTTAACCAAAGGTTTATGGTCTAATTAGTTTCTTTCAAATTTTTATGACTTTTATCTTGCTAACAAGAACAAATGGACGGTACCTGACTATTGTGAATGGATATGGAGAGATAGCAGAGGAAACGATATGGACGAAAACCATATATATCAAAAGAAGCTCAACAATATGCTGGAAATTATGGAACTACAAGAATGTAATTATCCACAACAATCAGCAACCCAGCCAAGAAATCATCATCCAGCAGATAGACAAGACGTTATGTTCGATTTTGCTAGAAGATGATTCTAACCAGTGTGACGAGCGATCTTCGACTGCAGCAGACCCGAAAGAATTGAGACCCATGACAAAATGGTTGGAACCGCTGGTAGGATGTTGGAAGCTGAATAGTGATGTTTCGTGGTGCGAAAGAACGAAATCCAGTGGACTGGGTTGGATCCTTCGTCGGTGAGATGGTACTATAGTGACAGTCGGATTCAGATTCATCCAGAGACAATGGAAAGTCAGTTGGCTGGAAGCCTTAGCAGTGATCGAAGGGTTGAAGGCGACTCCTCTTTCCTCCTCCAAGTTGATTATCGAGCTTGACTCAGTGCATGTGGTAAATCTCTTGAGGGAAAGGATAGCAATGACACGGAGATTTCGCTCTTCATCGAGGAAGCAAGGATGCTGCTCTCAACCTTCCAAATTCACGCGATCGTACATACCCCAGGAGGCGAAATCACATGGGCTACCAACTGGCCCATAAAGCTTGTTCCCTTAAATCATCAGGAGATGTGTTTCCTTTGTGGTTGTTAGATCTTAATAATGAAGACATTGGAGCTAATATTAACATTAGTGGGGGTGCCTGTCCCACAAATGACTATCCATTGGGAGCATTTGCTTTTTCTTAATAGTATTTTTATCTTAAAAAAAAAGTCAAAATCGTTAAAGTGAATATAGTTCAACGATAATTGACATATACTGAAGGTTCAAATCCTTCTCCTTTCAAAATATTGTTGAATAAAAAGGAAAAAAAATCAAATTTTCCTATAAAAGAACCAAATTACAAAGACGCCCGCCACAATTCTTCAAAAGAAAACGACAATTTCATGTTAAAAGAAAAAAAGAAAAGAAAATATAAGTTTCGTCATTTTACCCACGTTCAAGATGGAATGCGACAAAATCAAGATTAAAACATCAAAATTAAGAGAGTAAAAATAAATTAAAAAAAGAAAATGTATATATGAAAAAGAAACACAATAACTGTAATCCTGAAATTTTTCAAAAAAAAAAAAAAAAAAAAAAAAAAACTGCAATCCTGAAAAGGTGGAATTTTTTTGGTGGTGGTTAAAGAAGAAGGTGAATTGGTGTGTGCTTTACACGAACATTATGGTGCACGTGGGGATGGAAAATGAAATAAATAATAATAATTATTATTTTTTAAAAAAACAACCATAAATATGGAAGGGAAGAAAAAAAGAAAAAAAAAAAGAAAGAAAGAAAGATACGTAACATCATGGTTAGAGACAGTGAGAGGTCACACCAACAATTGTCGCCAAAAATATTTTTTAAAAAAAAAGAAAATAGAAAACACTTTATTAAAGGCGTAAACACCCACTGTCCCCTTCCTCTCTCTCTCATCTTTCTCTTTCCATTTCTCAACCCCACATACCCCACTCTTAACTTATTTCATTTTACATTTTCTTTCAATTTCTCAATTCAATTTTTTTTTTTTTTTAATTTTTACAGTTTTAATCTAAATGATTATTTGTCAAGTTAAACATAGCTTAATTGGTTAAGATATATATCGTCGATAAAAATGTTAAAAATTCAAATTATTGCGTGTTTAACATGTTGTTAAGCTGAAAAAAATATGAAGGAACACCTCTAAACTTTTGTACATTGGAATTATTTCATATGTTTGGAGATATTAATGCATCTGCTCCAAATGATTTAATTACAAATTATTGGGGAGGATACATTTCTAAACAATTATATGAAAAAGTTAAGTTTGGTTTTATAACCATTTCGTTTTTTTGTTTGTTGCTTTGAAAATTAAACTTATATACACTACTTCCACTCATAAGTTTATTTGTTTTGTTATGTAACTTATTTCCATGGTTTTCAAAAACCAATTCTACTTTTGAAAACTAAAAACTAAAAGAAGTAGTTTTCAAAAACTTTTTTTTTTATTTATAAAAAAAATAACTAAGAATCTAAATGCGTGTGCTTAAAGAAAGATGAAAACCATGGTAAGAAAGTTTGAAGAATACAAGTATAATTTTTAAAAAACCAAATGGTTATCAAACAGGACTAAGGTTTTGATTTTGATTTTTTTACATACTTTGCTCCCGTAAATTTGAAGACGTAAATAAAGAGTTCAATCGTAAAACCTCACTCCCTTCCTATAAAACTTTTAAGTTACAATAAGTATGATTGTGAAATCACATTTTTATGAATTCAAATTTAATGTTTATAAAGCAACCAAAGGCCTCTACAGTCTACACTACACACTCCTTTTTTTTTGTTTTGTATGTGTTTTTTAAACTTTCTGCCCCTCCCCTAAAAAAAAAAATAAATAATAAAAAAAAAGTGTTATTAATTAACCCAAAATTTCTGAATATGTTGTTGTTTTATTTGGCACTTTAATCAATCTGTGTGTTGTCTGGTAGATTTTGTTTGTATTAGTCTCCCTCTCTTTTTGCTTTAATCGCCCGCATCTTTCGTACTCTTTCTCATATGTCCCTGTCTCCCCAAACCCATTCTTATTCTCATTTCCTTTCTTTTTTTCAACCCAACCCCCCATCTCTTCTTTATTTACACTTTCACCCCCCAAACATTTCTCTTCTCTTCTAATTTCTAAATCACACCCCCACTTCCAACCACGTGTTCTTTTAAGAACAATTAATTTAATTAACTCGTTCGTCGTTGTCATGATTTGGCAAAGGGGTGTGTACTTTTAGAAGTGAAATTAATCAACCAAACCAAATCTTAATTAAGTGAAAGGCTTATGATTTTGAGTTGTGGGTATCAAAATTAAATTGAAGGGAAAAACAACAAAATCTAAGGAGTCTCTGTTATAATGATGTATATATGGATCAGTAACTGATGAGTGGATTTTTTTGAAAGAAGAAAAGAAAAAGGGACAAAAACAGTGAATGTAATAAAAACTCAAACACACTGAAAAAAGCTGTTTGAAAATGGTGGTCTAATTCAGGCTTATTTATGTGCCCAAACAAAGGAATCCACCCAATTTTATTATTATTATTATTTTCCAACTTCTTCTTTTTTAAAAAAGAAAAAATAAAAATAAATAAATAACCAGACCCTGTGGGTCCTCCTTTAGAGGGGGACAAATGGTATCCCCATGATGGCAAACTTGCAATTGGGGCATCATAGGAATAATTACTTGCTTTTAACAAAGTTTCAATCCTCTACTCCAACACTAAACCCTAGCCCCAACATTAACTCACAAATATCATCCTAATAAAATCAAAATACATGTTTATTTATTTTTGTACTTTACAAAGTTTATAATACATTCTTAAATTTTTAAGATTTGTGCATGTAACACTCGAGTAGAGAAAGGGTACGTGAATGAACCGAGACTATAAATCCTAAGGATACGGAAGTACAGTCAAAATAAGCTTAAAAGAATTGATAATAATCACTCATACTGATGAGGTACACATTCGATCATATGAACTTTAAAGTTAAGCGTGCTTGGCTTGGAAATGTTTTGTGGCAACAAGGTCAGGTCGCAAAGAATGGAGAGCAATGCCACCTAAGACATTATAGTGTAACATTGGAACATACGAAAAAGGAAAAAAAAAAAAGGACGTTTGTCTAGAATATGAAAATCCCATAAAGTTCCTACCAACCAAATGGGCTAACTAACATAAAAATAGTTCAACTAACATAAAGTTTGTACTAATGACCAAGAAGTCTGTCGTTTAAATAGATTTATGTAAGCTGATTCAGACGCATACAAATGTTAACTAGTTTTGGGACGGATATTTAGTAGTGCTAGACTAAATAAAGAAAACCCAAAAAGTAGAAGGAGGAATTAGAAAATAGATAAAAACTAAAATGTGAGATGAGTTTGGAAGTTGAGGTGACATGGAGTTGGTTTTAATTATCCAATGTGTTTACCGACAGCATTAATTAATTCAATAAAATTGAAGGGTGGGAAGGGAGTTTGTGAAGGGTGTTGTAAACGTGAACTAACGAGTCCATGCGCCAAAGCAAATCATTCAAATTAATATAAAGTTGGATTGATTAAAGCCAAAAGTCAGAAAGAAACAGAAATAAAACTCAATTATTCCAAGAAAACAAAACAGAATCTAGAAGATGTTTTTTTTTTTTAAGTTAGATTGGAAGAAAATGAAGAGAAATGAAATGGGCCTGAGTGGGCTCAGTGGGTGTCCCCTTATCTTATGGAATTGAAATGATATGAAATGGAGGAAGGATGAAGAAAACATTATGGGCCGACATGTTTTGTTGGATAAGTTGCTGTCTCAGTCTTCAATCTTCATATTTGGTTGGGTTGATGTTGTTGTTGTTGTTCAACATTGCAGGGCCCAATATCAATGCCACTGCCCCTTCGCCTTTCTTTCACACCTTTTTCTTTCTTTCATTCAATTTTTTAATTATGAGTTTTCATCACATATTATACAAACTACGATGGGATTCCTGTTATTTAGGTCCTGTTTGATAACCATTTGGTTTTTGAAAATTTTGCTTGTTTTTTCTCAAATTCCCTACCATGATTTTCATCTTTGTTAAGGATCCATTTGAATTCCGAGTCAAATTCCAAAAACAAAAACAAGTTTTTGAATACTGTTTATTTTTGTTTTTTTTTTCAAAATTGGACTTGGTTTTTGAAAACAAGGAAGAATGTTGATACTAAAACAAAGAAACTTATAGGTGGAAGTAGGTATGTATAAACTTAATTTTCAAAAACCAAATGGTTATCAAACGGGGCCTTAATGATTATTCTGATCATATTCATTCATTATTTTAACTTCAACTTTTTTTTTTGACAACATGTGAGTGTGGAGAATCGAACCACATACCTCTTTAATTTGTTTGGTTTCTAGATCTTTAAAATGCTCGCATTAGTCTGTTTACTTTATGCTTGGTTGAAATGTCTATTTTGGTTCATGTATTTTGAAAAGAATGACTTTCTTGGTCGATTAATTTTATTATTACTTTCTTCTCAAAAAAATATTATTATTATTTTTATGTTTCTCTCTCTTTTATCATAATGTTAGCACAACAATATAGGGACCAAAATGAACCAAAGCTAAAAGTATTGGGACAAAAATAGTATGTAAGTATTTTTTTAGTTCAACAAATGTGGAGATGAGAGATTTGATCTTCAATCTTTGGAAAGGTATAAGTAACTTAAATCACTTAATTATGTGTAAGTTTAAGTATATATTTTTTTAGTTCAACATATTTGGAAATGGACAGATTCCAATCTTTGATCTCTTGATCGAGGGTTTAAGTCAATTACCGCTAAGTTATGCTCACACATGAATAAGTTTAAGTCGGCATTTAGTCAAAATAGGAGGTGAATAAATAATTTAGTATGGAAGTCAATAATTGTTTTGCGTAAATCAATGATTAAGCATAGAATAGGGTGTAATTTTACCAAAAGCAATTCATGATTAATGAAATTTATTTAAAAAAGTATTTCACTACCTACTTTCTAAACAATGATTGCATTACTCATGCATATCAAGTTACTTTCACAAAATTTCTATACGTATAATTTCTATACTTTTAAGTTGAACATCTGTGAGAAATAGAATTCAAACATTGATCTCTTGATTGATGATGTATGTCTTAATCAATTGAGTTATATTCAAGGTAACATGTACCTTAACTACCGAACTGGATACGGATCGACAGGTATAGTCGATATATTCGAAAGGGAGAAAAACAAGAAAAGAAAGATAGGAAACATAAAACAAGAATGTTAGGGAAGGATAGAAAGGGGAAACAATGAGAAAAAAAGAGGGACCAATAGCGTCAATAAATGAGGTGGTGTGGCGGGTAGGGGACAGGCTGTTAACGGCGTGTTTGGATCAACCAAATTAATTTGGTGGGTTTTGTATGCGCATAAACCCTAGTGATTAATGTGGGAAATTGGGTCCAATTTAAAGGACAATTATGTGATGTGAACAACTAAAATCTCCTTTTTTTTTTTCCCTCATGGGTCCAACTTGCTTTCTTAATGAGGTTGATTGATGGATCCACCCTAATGTATTCAAACAAAACTTAGCCTTATCTTTGATTATAGCTCCTATATTGTACTGCCTACTATGTAACAATTAAGGGACAAACAAAACTCAATTAGTATAATAGATCCAACCAAATCAATCCATGTCGGGTTGGTTAAATTTGGATAAGTATTATAATTTTGAGTTCAGAAGTACAGTTTTGTCTAATTCCAAAAGGAGATGAGATTAAACTTATTGTAGACATAATGTAATCCTTAAGCCTTATCTTTGATTCTAGTTCCTATATTGTACTACCTACCATGTTACAATTAAGAGACAAACAAAACTCAACTAGTTTAATAGATCCAACCAAATCAATCCATGTCGGACTAGTTAAATTTGGATAAGTATTATAATTTCGAGTTAAGGAGTAACTACAATTTGGTCCAATTCCAAAAAGAGATGAGATTAAATTTATTAAAGACATAATCTAAGTTTGTCTTAGATTAAGACAATTATATAAAATATTCTACTTGTAGAGTTATAATGTAAAATTCTACCTTTTCTGACCCGTCCCTATTAACAGTTTTAGAAATTCTCAAAATCCCAAAAATATATGAGATAGAGAACCTATTGATTTTATGGGCTCAACCTAAAACAAAACGGATCCAAATCGCTTTACTCCCCTGCTAACAATTATTGCAAAACACTTGAAATATTAAGCAAAGAACACAGATCCGTATAACATATATTATATATAATTTGAAGAACATTAAATAATCTTTAAATCATTTGCCTAGTCTACGAAATAGAATGTGAAAAAGGCAATGCCAAGCACAAAACAACAATACATTTTACAACACAAGCACAGTAATTGGCTATGAACTAAGGCTACAAAATCAATATTCAGCTGTCAACTTCGGTGGATCTGTCCCAGTTCCTGTTCCATGGACAAAGAACTTGGCCATCTTTGGCTTGTCTCGGTTCCCAGCTCACCAACATCAGTTCCCACAATCTCATCTTTATCGAGTTCACTGCTACTGATTTCGGGTGTCCTAGATTCGATTGCCGCAGTCTGATTATCTTTTCTGATTTCGCTGCCACAAATTTCAGTGGACGGATTCTGGGGGCCGCCATTGTTGTCATCTTGAAGTAAACCGTAGCTAAGACTGACATCTTTCCACTCAGTGTTGGTAGATAGATGTTCATGCCGAGTCAAGTAACGCTTTAGCTCAACTTTAAGGTTCCTGATCGGCTGTTATAGTATAGTTAACCACATATCATCAATATGAATGTGAAGGTAAAAACTGAATTGTGAGCAGATCCAAAAGATTGCAGAGAAAGTCAGGGAGATTCTTGTTATTGTTACCAACAATTACTAATGTCTTAAGAATAGATGGGATAATGACCATGAATTCAAGACTGGAGTGCTGATGAACACGGAAATAGGAAAGAAGAAGATACTCTCCAGTTAGATGTTTCACAAGACTAAATCCTCTGTAATTTCACAAGCATCATTATAGAAAAAAGATATCCCCAATTCATGGGAGATAATCAGTGTGATCTTTGTTTGAGAAAATCCAAACCCATATTGGCACCTCTATGTTTCAGATCGAAAGGATCTCTCTTTTCTATAGTTCTAATTATCGGTTGGGGGTGGAGGGAGGAATTAGCTATGACACCTGCCACCAAACTACCTCATAATCACTTCCAAAGCTATGTCATTAACCACCTAATTACCCTATAATTACTTCTAATGCTTTCATTAACCATCTAATTACCTCATAATCACTTCCAAAGCCATGTCATTAACCACCTTTTACTACAATGGTTATAATCAAACTACTTTTGCTAGCACTACTAATTCTAAAAGCACTTCTAGATATGATTAGAGGCAAAGATAAGATGTTCAAATATGTAATTCGCACTACCTCGGCATTGCAGACATAAGCAAGGCGAAAGAAATCAGCTGAAACAAAATGCTTTCCAACGGACTCAGCCAATTTGATCTGAGCAACCCAATACGTCGAAGTCTCCATTTTGTCAAAACGGCAGTTACTGCATTTCTCCGCGGTATGATAAGGGGTGCCAGCGTTTTTCAACTTCAATAAACGAGGCCTCCCCACCGGCGTCTGAGGCTCTACGACGTCGTTCTCAACACGCAGATCCTTAAGGGCCGTTTCTGTAACTTGCTGTTTGACGCTAGGGCTCTTCTTCTTCGGCCTCGGATTCAATTTCTCAGTGATCTTCTGATCAGTAGTACTATTGACGGCGATTTGAGTTAATCGGGTCGATTTGGGTTGTTTCTTAACAGCCCCAACCAAGGGCTTAGCTAAGGGCTTCTCATTTACTGTTTTGATTGGTATATTTGAGCTTCGAACAGTTCCGAAAACTCGTTTCTGCCTAATAGTAATAACAAGATTCAAAATCTACTACCGAAGAACATGATTCAACAAAGAAATTCAAAAAGAAATTGAGAATAATACAGCGTATTACCTGGAAATTGGAGGTTGATGGGCGGTGATCTGGGGCGCTTCGGAGGATGGCTTTCGAGTGAATTTCGGTTTAGAGGAAACAGGTTTCACTGCTGATTTGAAGCAAATTTGAGAGAAATCAGAATTGAAATTTAGCAGAAATGAATGAGATAAAAAAACAAAACGAATCAATACCTGGAATCTGGGAGAGTTTAGGATCCATTAATTGCAAGGAATCGAGAGAGTTGAGAGTTGAATTAACGCGGATCTTTCTGCAAATCTAGAAGTGTGGAAACAGGGGAGAGAGAACGGTTAAATCAGATGGAAATTTGAAAGTTCAAAATGAGATAATGGCGGCAACGGGTACTATTTAAATGGGCCTAGTTCAACTTTCAGAGCCCAATTTTAAAGCCCAAGCTAAATTTGGGCTTGATTTCTGGTACGAATGCCGGCCCAACTCATAATTTGTTGGGGAATTTTGTCAAAATTGCCCCTTGAATGTTAAATATTTTTTATATTGCAATTTTTGTGGACCTTTTTTTTTTTTAAATAACAATTGTTGTGGACCTTTAACACATAATTGTTTCCTATCAAAATATATACAATCTAGTCTTTTGTTTGACTATAGGTATATATATATTTTTTTTTTATTTTTTCATTTATTTTTATATATGTCTTTGTAATTTTAACTTGAGAAACACACTATTCAAATTTGAATTTGTTATTTTTTAAAAAATAAATAAAATGATTTTGTTTTGATTCTTGGCGGTTTTTTTTAAACAGATGATATCTGATATTCTTGATTTTGAGATTTAATTATTTTATATGAGAGCAAATTTGACCTCTCTTTAATGGCATCATCATCAATGATATATTAGATTATTTCTTTACGCAAGAAGTGAGCCAAAATTCATTTGTTTGATTGACTATCCATCACCCAAATTATGTGTTGTGACCTGCCTTTTGGAAAATAAAAAAAAAATAAAAAAAAAAACATTTTCAAATAAAATACTTATTCCACTCATTACTTCTTAGGACTTGTTTGCAACCAGTGAAATTGATTTGTTTAGAAGTGATTTATTAAAAATAATTTTCATATAATCATTTTAATTTTTAGTTTACTTTTGAACTCGGTTTTCATACCATCAAAAATTGGTTTTGAATGTTGAATACATGTTTGGGAGTGTTTTTAACCGTTTCAAAATCACTTTCAAGTCTGTCCTTAATGCATTTAGAATTTCTGAAACTATTTTGGATTGTTGAAAAGTGATAAATTGTGCCTTCGAGGGGGGCAAAAACATCTTTTACAAAACTCCAAAATTTTGAGCATATCTCTATCGTTTTTTTATTTTTTTATTTTTTATTTTAAAAAAAAAAAACCATTTTTAGCCTTCCATAAACACTTTAAAAGTTATGTGAGACACACTAACTTTTATTTAGTATCCTATGTTGAAAAAAATAAGTTGAGACCCCACAATTTGTACTATATACGAATTACTCTACTCATTGTCAATTGATTTTAAGATGAAACCTCACGTTTATTTAATACCATTTACACTTCTTGATTCTGTGACTTTTAACCACCCTTTTAAATCTCCTTCGGATAAAAAAGAGAAAAAAAAAAGTTTGTCGTCCTTATTTCGAGGATGTTTCCTTCCTCAATGGTGACATACTAGTTCGATCGGAGTTCCTAGATCATAGTACAATATAGACTTCAAAAACATGTTTCTTTCCAAATTAAAATGTAAGAATCAAACACATGAATAGTTGGAGAACCAATACAAGTAAACGGTGTTTTAAAACCAAACAACCTTTGGAAAAACAAAGCTGTGCAAAGAGTGGCCATGCAAGTGGGAAAATCAAGTCATTATTATTGTGCAAATTTAACAAACATTATTGATATTGAGTCAACATTAATTAAAGATTCTTCCTCTATCTCCATTTTTTGTGACACTTTTAATTGTTCTGTTCGGTCTTTATTACAGCACTTGACTTGAGAGATTTTTGTCTCGCTTTCTTTCTTCTAAACTCGACAATTAATTCGCTGTTGATTTCCCATCCGACTAAGCCATTTGATGTTTCATGGAATTTGTTGTAGTCAATGTCTTTTTGCTCTCTTTTTTTTTTTCTTTTCCACTTCTAAATGTCATTTTTGTTGGAGAAGTCTACATTTGTGTGACTTAAATAGTTGAAGAGTATAGTTCGTTTTGATAGCGATTAGATTGTATTTTTAGGTCTCATTTCATAATCATTTAGGCCCTGTTTGATAACCATTTTGTTTTTTGTTTTTGGTTTTTGAAAATTAAGCCTATAGACACCACTTCCATTAATAAGTTTCTTTATTTTGTTTTCTACCATCTTCCTATGTTTACAAAAACCAATTCATGTTTTGAAAACTAAAAAAAAGTAGTTTCCAAAAACTGATTTTTGTTTTTGGAATTTGGCTAGGAATTCAAATGTGTCATTGACAAGGAGTGAAAACAATTGTAAGAAATTTGGAAGAAAACAAGTGTAATTTTCAAAAACCAAAACAAAAAAACGAAATGGTTATCAAACGTAGTCTTAGTTTTTGGTTTTTTATTTTTGAAAATTATGTTCGTTTTTTTCTCAATTTTCTTACCATGGTTTTCATCTTTGTAAAGAGCATATTTGAATTTCTAACCAAATTCCAAGAACAGTAACAAATTTTTAATTTTTTTTTTTTTTTTTTGTAAGTTTTCAAAGATTTATTTGGTTTTTGAAAACGTGAAAAGAAGGTAGATGAAAAAAAGAAGAAACTTAGAGATAGAAGAAGTGTTTATAAACTTATTTTTCAAAAACCAAATGATTATCAAATAAGACTTTAATTTTTATTTTTAATTTTAAAAATTATATTTGTTATCCTTATCTCACAATTTCTTTGGTCAACACATTTGAAAATTCTTAGATTATAAAAGTTTTTGGGTTGATTGGTGTTTAACACATAGCATCGGAGCATATCATATGTTCAAATCGTTGTAATGTCATTTTTCTCCGATTAATATTGATTTTCCGTTGTTGTGCCTTTTACAAATTTTCAAGCGTACAAGTGACGTTTAGCCATTTTTGTAGTTAACCCAAGATTAAATTTACCATAACTCATTAGTTTAAACTTTTAGACTGATTTATTCATTAAAAAAAAAAAAAAAACTTTTGGACTAAGTGGTAATTTAAAAAAACACTCTAGAATTCTTTTTTTAGTTTTAAAAATTTTGTTAGATTTTTAACACGATTTTGAAAAGTAGATAAAACAAATACATATGTGTGTATGTAAGCTTAACTTTAAAAAAAAAAAAAAAAAAAACAGTTATCCAATCCGACTTTTAATTTGCGTGGTTTGGATTTGAATGATATGAATTTTTTTTTTCAAATTTAAAATTTGAAAAGTTAAACCAAACATACCATTATTTTTTTTTTTTTTTTTTAGCAACAAAACATCAACCTTTCATTCAAACCAAAAAACCGCTCAAAGAGTAACATTAGATAGAATCAGAAATGACCAATTCCTCCACACACTTAAAGGGGAAAAACAATTCAAACCCGTGAGACATCCTCACCGAAATTCAAACTCGCCAACCAATACACAACACTAATCCCCTACCAAAACTAAGTTCTTGAACATCTTAACTCTAAGCTAGCTGCTAGTTTGCTCCAGCCTAGCTCATTTTCAGTTCGACTCGGTCCCCGCGCTCCTAATTTAGGCCTGCTCCAATATTATCGGTCAAAAAAATATTTTACACATAGATTTCAATGAAGATAAGCAAATTAGGAGGAGATAAACATAACAAATTTATTCTACTAAATCATCCACAAACTAGATCTAGCTAATCCTCACACAAGCCCAAGTTATATAATGTGAATGACAGAAATTGAAATGCTGACATCTATTATGCTCAAGCATTTGGTCTTAATGAGGAGAGGGGAAATTATTAGTTTAATTAACAAAATGATTGAAATCAATTACCAAAGCATTTGGTCTTGTTTCAAATTTAATTTAATTTTTGGTGATCAATTTATTAAACAGATCCCAAAACAAAAACTCATATTTCTAAATTAATAAAACATATGATTTGTAGAATTTTCTGTGGGAGAGACTTAGTCGTGCTTCTCGTGTACTCAATAAAACATTTCATTTAAATTCTAAGTACCATAAAAATTGATGGGTTTTGATTGTTAATTATACTATTATGATAATTAATTAACTTATTGGCTTATGTCAAATTACTTCTAGAAGGGAGAGGAACCAGGGAGCAGTGTTAATTAAAAGAGAAAATTGTGCACTTTTTCTATTTAAAAAATATATAACTCTCCCTTTTTAAAATATTTAAATCATGCCTTCAATAACTAACCACCAATTATTACAATTTTTAGTATTTTTAATTTGGTACATCATCAAATTAAAAAAAAAAAAATCAAACCTGTCATATGCCAACGTGTCACTTTCTGGAATTGAATGAGTTTCACTTTTTTTTTTTCTTGTTATTTGAAATGATCGCCAATGGTTTTTTTAAGAAAACAGAGAAAACTAGCAATAATATAAGACGTCTAATAGATTACTGACGACGAAGGAAATTCAAACTTATGATCTCTTATATATTGTGAAGTTTCAATTTATCTTTTCAGTGTGAAATCTTCAACATGGTGGATATCATATTAGATTACGTATATGAGATTTCATCTCAAAATCAATTCGCTATAAGTGGAGTAACCTCATGTATCTTATAAATTGTGAGGTTTCCGCTTATTTTTTTAATATAGGATCTTCAACATCAATTACCGTTAAACTATGTTCACTTTTCCTGTTTGAAGTCACGTATATACTAGAACAGAATTTGGTTAGGTTACTAAACTTATTTACATTTTTGTTAAATCATTAATATAACGATGTCTATATATATTTCTTTTTTGAACAAAATCATTAAAACATAACCTTTGAAAGTTAAAAATATGAGAACATAATAAAATTATAGGTGAAAAAGAAAACCTAAACTGTATTGTTTTTGTTTTTGTACCCTTTCAATATTTTCATTTTAATTCTTGAATCCTTCCGAAAACATTCTTTTATGTGTAAGTTAATACACTAGGATTATAATAGAATACCATTAAAATAAAAACTTTTTGCCGGCCAGAAATACTATAAAAATTGAAAATGTGAGAAGCAATAAATAGAGTGATAAATAATGTTTTCATAAATCAGTTATTCAGTGATAGCAACTTAAACATTTATTTGTCCATAAAGAAAATAATAAAAGGAGGGGTTTCTTATTTTGACCGCAGACTAGGAGTAAATTAAAATTTAATACAAATAATAAAATTAAAAATAAATAAATAAATAAAAAAAGCAGTGTGTCTCATACGCCACACTATCCTGTCCAATACGACGTTAAATAAGTTATAATTTCGAACAAGAATAAAGAAAAAAAACAAAACAAAAACTACATGTTGAAATTAAAACTTTATTAAATACTAAATAGGTCATCATGTCGTTTTATTGTAAGAGCATGTGAATGATGAGTTGGATTGGATTTTTTTGTCGACATATTTGGTCTGTATTTCTTATTTTCGCTCTAATTTAATTAATTTTCTCTAATTAATAATTATGCTTGTATTAAACATGACTAAAACTAAATATCTAATCTTGGATTTCACGTAATTCGTCCCTTTTTTTCTAAAGCAAATGGGAAAAGAAGAAAAAAGAAATTGAAATTAATTCCATCTGCAGCATGGACGTTTCCTTCATCTTTTATTTATTTATTTTGAGAAATGACGTTTCCTTCCTCTTATTGAGTGTTATGCGATTAAATTATATTGAATATATAATAATTTTTTTTTTGAAATAAAAATATATAATAATTTTGGTTCACAACAAGAAAGCTTTATTAATTGAATTAGAACGACTATATATTTAACTTAATTATTATTTTAGGGTTGCAATTTGAATAAAAGAGTATCGATATTTGAATCCACAATCTTTAAACACAAGAAGATGAGATCATTTTTAAAAGTTAAAAAAATGTAATTAAAAAATAGAAAAACATAATAGTCATTGTGAGATGTGAGTCATTCTCAATTTTGTTCTTAATCCAAACTTTCAATTTTACCTTTTTGTTTCAAAATTTTCTCAATTATATAAATTTTTAAAATGATTTTTGTTGACCGTTACATTATTGTTCTGCAGAAAATACATTTGAATACAACATGTCACTTTGAATCCTATTTAATACTCAAAATCCAATGAAAATATCAACAAATCCATTTTTTTTTTCAAGTGGCACAACTAAATGACAAGAATACGTGTCTAAATAAGTTAATAAAAAATAATTGCATGAGACACAAGCTTTTTGTTAACCCATTTTAGCACTTTTTTTTTCGAGTGAGTTAATTGAGAACTTTCTGTTGGGAATGACTAGCATATTTTCTTATATGTTTTAGCTTTTCCATGTTTTACTTTATGTTTGTCCCACATGGAAAGATTTGGAGTTGGGATAAGTTTTTTTATACAATCACTCCTCCTTGCTCTTGTAATAAGTGGTTAAGGATGGTACCTAGACATCTAGTTGATTCAAGTTAAACCACGCTAACACGTAAAAAAAAAATTGATTTTGAGTAGAGTGGAAGGCATCAAATTCATTTTTCATTCTTCCTACGTTTTCCTCTACACAACAATTGTGTTTCTCAATCTATGACTCTACACTTTCAATATAGAATTTGAAAAGTTTAAGACTAAATTAGATTTTTTTTTTTTTTTTTTAATATTAGGGATCATTTGATATATTTAACCTTAAAAAAACAATAGATCTAAACATTGATGGAAAATTATATCCTTTCAAAGGATTATATATTTTTACCTATTGCACATTATTATATTCTGAAGGGTACTTTAATATAATCGTTTTAAATGCATATTATTTAAATAATTTTAAAACAATTTCAATAGAATAATAAGTTAAGAAATATATATTTTTTAAATCACTATTTTTTCTTTTTTTTGGGAAGAAAAAGTCACTATATTTTGATAAGCACCATTGTCACTTTGGTGATAAGGGGCGGCTGGAATTTAAAAAATTTGTAATATTCGGAAAAATGATTTAGAAATAAATAACGGTCCAGAATTGCGGTCTAAAAAGGGACAACCGGGTCCGCGTTCTACGCTCAATTGCGTGTCAACACGTGGCACGAGGAATTCAAATTTGCTGACGTGTGCAAACGTGATTCGTTATTGACTGAAACAAAAAACCAAGAAACGAACCCCTTGTGCGACTTTTGACCGAACAAGAAGAATTAGGACTCCAGAGTCAGAAAATTATTTTTCTAATCTCATTAAAATTTTAATTATAATTCTCGATCTCCTTTCAAATTTCAAATATAATATCTGAAAAAAAAAATCATTATCATATCGATCTTTGGCTACGGTTCGGTGGCTCAGCCGGCAATTTATATACACACATATATATATATATATATATATATTATTTTGATCTCTCTAGTATTTTTAAATATTCAATTTTAATCTTTAGATTTTGAATAAAACTTAAAATTGATCATACCGATGATTTAGTGTTAACTTTTTTAAAAAAAATACTTTTGGTTAGTGTTGATGGCAAAATCCGGTCAAGTGCTCACCTGACATTCACATGACACCAACAGTGAATTTGTTTGAATTCAGGGAAGACGTGACCTACAAGGAAATAAACACTGCACATCGGTGTGGTGCTTGCCACACACGCTCTGACGCCTAAGTCAGTGATCGGAGGGAATCCGACCAAACAATAGTAATTCTGTAAAAGTCTGGAGTTGGGAATTCCGATTTCGAATCCCTTACCTGGGTCTCCAAAGGACCTTTTATATCTCCTCTCAAATTAGGGTTTTCTGCCTCTCCTCGTCGTAGGTTGACTCCTCCTCCCGAACCCTGCTCCCTTGGGCCTAGGAAGACCCCACGCTGACCCATGCAGCCCCATTGGGCTTGTGTGCCTGGTCAGCCTCAGCATATTGCTGAGGCCGAGGAGAGGATTGACCCATCCTGGATTGCATCCTCTTCATGGACCTGTTTGGGTCGTGCCAAAGGCCGCTTTATTTTTGACTTTCGGTTATGATAAAATTACCCATAACAGTTAGTTTTTCTTTTATAAATTTTGAAAATATATTAACATGGGATCTTTTCTAAACTAAAAATTATTATGATGATTTAACTAATTTCAAAAAAAAAAACTTCAAACTAACAATATAGACCAATTTTAAGTTTTATTCAAAGTATAATGATTAAAATCGAAACATTTAAAAGTACAGAGATTAATATAGAATGAAACTTAAATACATGGATCAAAATGATATTTCAATCTAAAAAAAAAATAACTTTTGTGATTAAAAAAAAAAAACTTTTTTGTGAAAAAAAAAAAAAAAAAAGTTACTTTAAAAAGATTTTGGTGTAAAATCTTTTTTTCTTAAGCAATATTTTAGTGAAAAAACTTTTTGCCACCGACATGGTATATGGCGGTTGTTGGTGAATGGTGGGGTTTAAAGGTCCGAATTTGGAAATTCAATTTTTAAAGATGATCATTAGCCCTTTGGGTATGTTAGAGATGTTGTCCCGTAAGATTTTCTTTTTGTTTGTCCAATCAAACTACCATTATTTGTGAGACAAGTTGCAATATTTTTTTACCAGTGTTTTCGAAATTGAAGTCAAGTTTTAAAAATTAGAAGAAGTAATTTAAAAAAAAAAACGTTTTTTCTTTAAATTTAACTAAGAATTCAAATGTTTACTTACAAAATATAAAATCATTTTAAAATAAGGTATCAGAAAACAAGTACAATTTTTAAATATTATAAAAAAAAATGATCCTAACTTTTTGGTATCTAAAATTGATAAGTCTTTAGGTTCACTATATACTTTGAGTTGAGTATGAACAAAGTTAGAGAAGAAGACGGTTGTTTTAATTGGTGCATTCTTTGTCAACTATGGTTAGTTATGTTGGTTGAGATGTTTTTATGGTCCAACTAAATAAATATTTGCATCCACATTTTGTGTTTTGGTTCAAAATTCAATGGTGCATCACAATAATTAGTCTTAAAAAAATGTAGTACCAGTAGATTTCAAGATGTCGGACTTTTGTATTTGAGAACTAAATTCTAAGCCATAAAGAGAGCCAATATTGTGAGTGAAGGCTAAAGAATAAAAAGAAAAATCGACAACTTGAAACTATCCTATCAAAATGGGAAGAAAAAAAAATCAAAACTTGTTGTTGATGGTCGATTTTGGCCAGAAGAACTCACCTGACCTTCACGTGCCACCAACGGTAAATTTGTAGATGAGGGGGGAAGACGTGGCCTGCAAGACAGTAAACCTGCACATCGGTGTGGTGCTCGCCACACCGGCTCCGATGCTTAAGTCAGCAAACAGAACGATATGGAGTGGAAAAGTAAGAGCAAGAGGAGAGAGTAGAGAATATAGAATAGTGTTTAGGGATAGAATTCGGGTCCCCTTCTTCAGTGGCGAAGAGGGATATAAATACCTGCTCATCCTCCTAGGGTTTTTAGGGATTCGGAGGCGTTTTAGGTCAAACCAAGCGAAACCAGGGCAGCCAGAGGCGGTGGGGATCAGACGAGACCGAACGGGCTCAGCCTCGGCCCATGGCCGAGGCCGACCATGTGCTCGGCCTTGGCCCGTCCCACTTGCCGGTTTTGCTTCCTTAGTCCATCTCTCAGCCCGATTTCTCCCCGGTTGTCCTTGTCAGCTCCTTGTATATCGGGGTGGTCCAAAATTGCCTATAACACTTGCAATTTGTAAATGGAAGATTATACATGAAATATTAAAATGAGATAGTGTAGATAATCCCTATTTAGAGGATGAAATATATGATTAATTAAATTTGTATAAATAGAATGTGATTAATGTGTTTTGATTGTCATTATCAAAATATATGTATGAATGAATAGGTGATATGTCAATGTGAAGTGGATTGGATGTTGACATAAAATAATAAAAAAAGGCAATCTCCAAAACCACTTGCCATATAGGAATCAAACCTCACATGTCTATGAATAATATATTCATAGACTTTATTAAGACCAAGTCTCTCCACAATTTGATATTATTAATAATCCAATGCAACGATTAGTTTTTTTTTTTTCAACATTTTTATTAAATAATTAACTTCACTCTAATTAGATTTAATCTTCTAATTTTATTAAACTCTGAGCCAGAAATAAGTGTACGTTGTTGTCGTCAATAAGAGCATAGCTCAACTGACATAAAGTTATATCATTGACCAAGAGGTTAGAGGTTCAAATTCCTCATTCCACATATTGTTAAAAAAAAGTGTACGTTATTGAAATATTATGACTCAAGTAGAAATTTAAAAAAGAAATAAAGATCAACTTTTTTTTAGGATTGAAGAATTTTTTTAATATTTAAACCCTAGACATTCACGACAATAAATTACTTGATTTATTAAAATTTGATGAACTAAAATATAACCTCCTAATACTTAAAAAAAAAAAAATAGAATCAAAGAATAAGAACAGAGATTTCATTATTATAGTTTGGAAACGAAATACCAAATTATTATTATTTTAGAGGTGGAGATGAAATTGTTCTAGATGAAGTATGATTTTTTTCTTAACCGTTGATGACTATATGAAGAGATAATATAGAGAAGAATAAAATTAACGCGACAGCCAAAAATACAAAGACTAAGAATATATGTGAAATAAGCTAGATATATATTAGTTTATTTGAAAGAAATAAGCTATAATTCATTGTTGATATAATTGAATGTGTATTATTATATATTAGTAAGAGTGTTGTGTTGCACATGTTGATATATGAGTATGTCCTATTCTAAGATGCAAAAGAACACACCCATTACATTACAGTATCAATAATGCATGCTTTGTCTTTTCCCAATAATATATGTTCATTCATTTATTTATTATTATTTTATTTTATAAAAATGCATTTATTTAACTAATTAATTAACTAGGCTTTTACTCATTTTTCTATAGGATCAATTATTATTTTCTTATGATCCTCACTTGATCTTTCCATTTTATTTATTTTTAGTATATAGCAATGATTATTCTTAAAACTTTAAGAAATTCATTTGAAAAAATGGTTTTCCAAAGTAGATTTTGGGCAATATTTATAAAGTGGTATATAATACAATAACTTTAAAACTGGAAAAACCCCTTTTTATTATTCTTATTCTTTAAAGTAAAAACTATGGCCTGCACTTTTTCTTTTTTTTTGTTTAATGGTTTGAATTGTTTGTCAAAAAAAATCAATTGTTTTCACATTGTTCACAATGCCATAATAATTGAACTGACATGATAGTTGATTTTGAACTTTGACATCTCTAAAGTGTTTTAGGTGATTTATGAATAGACCCATTCATTTTATCTACCAAATTGGCCTTGAGGAAGAAACACAATGACTAAATTTTTTAATACAAAAATTCAGTTATGCGGTCTATAACCATTTAGTTTTTTGTTTTTGAAAATTATCCATGTTTTCTCTTAATTTTCCTACCATGGTTTTCATCTTTGTCATTTGTCAAGGACACGTTTGAATTTCTAACCAAATTCCAAAAACAAAAACAAGTTTTTGAAAACTATTTTTTTTAGTTTTCAAAAATTGGCTTGGTTTTTTAAAACATGGAGATAATGTATTAGGAAAATAAAGAAACTTGTAGGTGGAAGTAATGTTTATAGGCTCAATTTTCAAAAACCAAATTGTTATCAAATGGGGCGAATGAAAATCAAATTTTATGTTTTGCTCAATGTCAAAATCATTGGGATTGAAAACAATATGTAAAATCCAACAATGTCAAATTATAGTCTTGTTTGATTACGTATACTTTGGTTTTTTTGCATATATTTTTGTTCTTTTTTTCAACAATAAAATCAGCAAAATCACATTTTTCTCCTGAATATATATGTATAATACTTCTTCAATGATAAGGGTAATTTCTTGTCCTCGAAGGGAAAAAAAGGTGAGAAATGTCTGCCGAAGAAAACAAAACATGTTTTTGATTTGAATGTATATGCAGTTTGGATAAAATGTCTTTCTAACACAGTAAATTTATTAAAAATAAAATTAACATGTCAATTACGATCCTATTTTAATTTTCTAATGGAATATTAGAATTCTTAGGTTGAAGATTCAAAATTTTAATGTATAAAGAAAATTGTCAATGTCTCGATCAAGAGATTAGAGAAAGTAATTGAAAATTATTGGTTTCTTAAAAACCGTTGTCGTACTAGATATTTCACTAATTAAATTTTAATCAATTAAAGACAATTTGAATGAAGATTGATGGCACCTATCTTTTTTCCGATTAAATTACCAAAAATATCCATGGATTATAGAGTTCGTTTCAATTATACTCATAAACTTTCAAAAGTTTCATTTTAACTCTTGAAGTTTGAAGTTTATTTCCAAAATGGTTCTTGAAGGGTTTTTTTTTTGTTAAATTCATGAATAAAAAATGATATGTTTGTGTATGTACTGTTACTTATGTGAATTGATTTGAACACATACGTGGAAAAAACAATGAAAACACATACAAATATATCACTTTTTTGTCAATAAATTAAACGGAAAATGGCTCTTAGTTTTGAAATAATCTTCAAACTTTAAGAGGAGGGGTATTTTTTATAATTTAACCATTTTTCCCTTTTGTTTGTTTGTTTTTTTTTTATAAAAAAAATGAGAAGTGATGTGTATTTCTATCTTCTTACACAGAAAAAGAGATAGAGAGAGAAAAAAAGCTTAATTAAATCAATGAACAAAATTTGTCTAAACAAGAATAGATTAATAAAAAGAAAGAAAAATCACAAAAACCACCTCAGAAATACAATGGTTTTCAAGTGTAAAATTTAAACTCTCTTCAAAATTTTGCGTAAGGTAAAATTAAACCCTCACGTTATCATAATTATAAAAATTTAAATCAATTTCACCCCAAACACAAAGGTTTGATTTCTTAAATGGGTCCAATTATTACAACCAGTGTATTTCACGGATGGTTTTTATAATTTGTTCTAAAAGAAAATAATACTGACTTATTGACAGGTTGATAAAGATCTTTCGGATCAGGAGTTCATAAATTTCATTTATGAACTAGTGGAAAGATAAGCATCTTTTTAAAACAAAAATATATATACACACAACATCAAAATAACATAATATTCACTAACCGATATGTAGGTGAGTATTTTTCTCGAATTAATGTCCAAGTTGACGTAAAATGATTGATTAGGCAGGCCAAGAAATTAGACCCTAAGGGCCACCATTGAAAATGGGATCAGCTAGCTAGTGACGTTTTAAAATGAAATTAACCGTAAGAAGTCATTTTAAAAGAAATTGATGTTTATAGATACAAAGTAACATGATTGATTCGGACTTTGATTAATTAAGGATACAATTTCCAAAAAAAAAAACCAAATAATATAATTTGAAGGCGCTAGGAATCTTCTTTCTCCTACGCGTTCTAAAGTCAAAGTCATCGCCTCCACTTGCTTTCACTCTCTTTATATTTTCCTCTTTCTTCTTCAAATTCTGCTCTCTCTAACTTTTTTCCATTACCCACTTTATTTCAAATTTAATTTAGAATTCTTTTTTTTAAAAAAAAAAACCACCATGGCCGGAGGTGGCGCCGGAAGGTCCTTGGAAGAGACGCCGACGTGGGCCGTCGCCGTCGTCTGTTTTGTTTTGGTTTTGATTTCTATTATCATCGAACACATTCTTCATCTCATCGGAAAGGTATATTACCTGAATTTAAACGTCGTCGCTTCGCAAACCCATTATTTTTTTTAAAAAAATTCTTAACGGTTGGGATTTTATTGAATTGTAGTGGCTGAAGAAGAAGCACAAACGAGCTCTTTACGAAGCGCTCGAGAAAATCAAATCAGGTACACACAGTTCAAATTATGGGTTAAATTAAATTTCATTTTCATCCCTCAATTTATTGAAAAAAATAATGGATTTAATTAAAATTGCAGAGCTGATGCTGCTGGGGTTCATATCGCTGCTGCTGACTGTGGGACAGAGCTTAATCACCAATATTTGTATACCTCCAGAAGTGGCTGCCACGTGGCATCCATGCAGCCCTCAGAAAGAGCTGGAACTGACGACCAAACAAGATGACCTGGTCGACTCCGACAAAAATCGCCGGAAACTTCTCGCCGTCTCCCCTGCCAATGCCACTTTCCGCCGTGTCCTCGCCGCCGCCGGTGGAACCGACAAATGTGCTGAGAAGGTACGTAGAAAGAGAGAGAGAGAGAAAAAAACAATTAATTAATTTACGAAGTGTTTGATGAAAGCTAAGCTGAGTGAAAACGAATATATGTAGCTAATTTACGAAGTGGTTAATTTATTAATGCAGGGTAAAGTTCCATTTGTTTCGGAAGGAGGAATTCATCAGCTACATATATTCATTTTCGTGTTGGCTGTTTTCCATGTTCTTTACTGTGTCTTAACTTTAGCTTTGGGCAATGCTAAGGTATGTCAAAAAAATATATAAAAAATCATTTATTACATCACAATTTTGAATTTTGAATTTTTTCCCACTTTTTCTGTATGTCGGTTTTTAATGGACTTTATTTTTTAATAAAAAATAGATGAGAAGTTGGAAGTCGTGGGAAAAGGAAACCAGAACCGTGGAGTACCAATTCTCACATGGTAAAATTTAATATATCATATGATATATGTCTTAACTAGTTATATATTATACTAGAAATATAAGAAAATTTGTGGATTTTTTTATTTGATAGATCCAGAACGATTTCGATTTGCAAGAGATACATCATTCGGGAGAAGACATTTGAGCTTTTGGACGAAATCGCCCTTCTTAATTTGGATTGTAAGATAATTTCGTCTTATTTACTCTTCCTATTTTTCTTTTACCATTTGTAGTATGATGATAGGTTAAAAGGGGTAAATTAATTTGAAGCATTAATTAACCGCAAAGACTTTATGACGTTTTCAGACTTTATTCAATTAAATTAGGGCCACCCCACCAAACACTAAATACGGCTGCATGCATGTGCTATCTTTTTTTTAAAAAAAAATTAAAACCGCACTTTTGGACAATTATTATTGAGTCATAATTGGAATGCCAAAGGCCTTATAGAAGTGATAAGACGCTTATCTCATTGGCGGTTTTGACTTTTTGTGCATTTGTTTGTTCTTAAATCAATTTAATGAACTTTGGGATTTGGACTGAAAACATTGCATTCGGTGTATTTGGGACATTTGTCTTTTTCCAACGTTATTTGTTTTTTATTTTTTTGTATTTTTGGGGGGGACAGATTTTAATGTTCTCACGTTTCTAAGTCCATGGCCTTCGCGGTCGGCGTTTATTATTGTCAATTGGGCGTTTAATTCTCTTTTGACTTTGTTAAGCTATGCTTGTTCATTTATCACCATCCTCTCCCCCTATCCTATATCTTTTCCTTTTCATAATTAATTTTTTTTTAAGTTAAATCACGTATCTCAATCATCTCGGTTTAGTTTGTAATTTTTTTCAAATGATTATGTGTTATTAGACTTTGTATCGTGTTTATGTTTAGTCCAATAGTTAAATCGATGGACGATAAGTGACTTGATGTGAAAGTCAGTTCGAAGGATTGGAAAAGATTGACTAAGGTTATAAATATCCGGTTTTCTTACTTGCTTGTCAATCTCTTGAACCGTGTATGGATTTTTCTCATTACTTTTAGTCAAATCACGTCATGTCAAATTTTATTGATTAATTATATGGATATCTAATCCAAATTTTATTGTTTTTCTTCCCTTTTTTTACAAGAAGATGTTTCTTTTAGATTTTTTTTTTTTTCTGTTTAGGAACAAGTCAATTAGTGACCCTTTATTTTCTCTTGATATTTATGAAATATTATGGGAAAAAAGCAAATTATTCTAAAATTTCTGTTTCTGAGTTTTAGAATAATTATTGGAATTTTATTTCTCTACCTTATTTTTTGTGGTTGTTGCGGACTAATTAATCAAACTGCAATTTTTTTATTTTTTTATTTTTTAATTTTTTGGATAGGTTTGTTTCTTCAGACAATTCGTTAGGTCGGTTCCTAAGGTTGATTACTTGACTTTAAGACATGGTTTCGTCATGGTTAGTCTCATTTTCTCTCTCACATATTATTATTATTATTTCTTATTATTCTAATATTTAAAAAAAAAAAATCATATTTTGAAAATTATAAAATTAATATTATATGAATAGGCTCATCTGGCACCGCACAGCGATCAGAAATTTGACTTCCAAAAGTACATCAAACGCTCACTGGAAGAAGATTTCAAGGTCGTCGTTAGTATCAGGTAAATATTAATATTATACCAATTCAGCCCCTCTCAAATTACTTAATTACATTCATGCCCCTACATGCTAATTAAATAATTAATTAATTAATTAAACTCCCATTTTTCAGCCCTCCCATCTGGTTCTTCGCTGTCCTCTTCCTACTTTTCAACACCCACGGTGAGTAAAATCAAATCAATCAAATTAATTAAGAGAATTATATCTCATTAATTAATTAATTAATTATACTTATATTTATTTTGGGGTTTTGCAGGGTGGAGGGCTTATCTATGGCTGCCGTTTGTCCCATTAATTGTAAGATTAATAGATAAATTTTTAAATTTGAAGAATGAATTTGACATAAAATTAAAAGTTGTGTGTGGAAGTGCAGATTGTATTATTGGTGGGGACGAAATTGCAAGTAATAATAACGAAAATGGCGGTGAGGATTCAAGAAAGAGGAGAGGTGGTGAAGGGAGTGCCAGTGGTAGAGCCAGGGGATGACCTTTTCTGGTTCAATCGCCCTCGTCTCATTCTTTATCTCATCAACTTTGTGCTCTTTCAAAATGCCTTTCAGCTTGCTTTCTTTGCTTGGACTTGGGTAAATTTCTCTCTTTTTCTCTCTTTTTTTAATATTCCAACTCTGTTTGTTTAATGCATTAGAAAGAATTGTATTTACTATTTAGAAGAAAATTTCATCATTTTATTCTTCCATTTTACAGAAAGAATTTGGGATGAAATCTTGTTTCCACGAACACACAGAGGATCTCGTGATAAGAATAACAATGGGGTAACTACACAAACATAACCACCAACACCAATTTTTATAAATTAAAAAAAAAAAAATCTAATGATTTTAATTTGCAACAGAGTCCTCGTTCAAATCCTCTGCAGTTACGTTACACTGCCTCTCTACGCTCTAGTCACACAGGTATATATATTCATGTAAATCATTAAATCCCAAAATAAATATATTCATTTAATTTTCATTCAAATCATTAATATTAATCATTTACTTCTTTTTTTTTTTGTTTTTTCAGATGGGTTCGACAATGAAGCCAACAATTTTCAACGAAAGAGTAGCAACGGCGTTGAGAAACTGGCACCACACGGCTCGCAAACACATTAAGCAAAATCGGGGGTCGGTGACGCCGATGTCGAGCCGGCCGGCGACGCCGTCGCACCACATGTCGCCGGTGCACCTCCTCCGCCACTACCGGAGCGAATTGGACAGTGTCCACACCTCTCCCAGAAGGTCCAATTTCGACAACGACCAGTGGGACCCGGACTCCCCGTCGCCGTCGCACCACTTCCACCGCCACCCCCACGGCGGCGACGGCTCCAGTTCCTACAGCCACCACCACCCCCGCGACGTGGAGGCCGTCGATTTCGACGCCGATAGGGATTCGCTCCAACCCGACCCGACCCCGGCCCCGGATCCGGATGTTCAACGGACGAATGTTAATTCGGATCAGCATGAGATTGATGTGGGCCCGAAGGAATTCTCGTTTGATAGAAGAGTTGATAGAGTATGAGGCTAATTTAATTCTTTTTACTTTCTTTTTTAAAAAATTACTTTGAATTGATGGGATTCGAATCTTGACACACTAATGTTTTAATCAGCTATACTCAAATTAACACAAGAACGATTCGAGTCATTCTTTTTAAAACGATGCAATTTTCTTGCATTGTTTTGTATATTTTATACCTGGTTTGGGTCTTTTTTTTTAGGATGGATAGGAAGTATAGGCTGAGAATGGGCAGGATGGGATAAAGTAAAAAGGAAATGGAGAGGAATAGAGTTTTTTTTTTTTTAATGGTTTGAATTTGTATACTTTTATTGTTGGTTGATGTAAATGAAAGAGACACTTTTAGCTTTAGTTAGTAGCCCAAAATAAATAAATTGATTTTAATTACTTTTTATCTTTTTTATTGTTAAATGTAAATTGGTTTTTTTTTTTTTTACTTTGGATTACCTTTCCCATCTCCTTGCTATCATTATAAAAACAAATGTAGATGTGACCCTCCAGACTTTTTATTCTTAATTTTTCATTATTTAATTGAACTATAATATCAATTTGAACATCATTCAATTGGTTAAGATATATACCTTTGATCAAAAGATTCTGATTGTATCTCTATTCTACATGTTATGTCCCTAACTTTTAACTTTTCCTACTGTTTAACTTTTTTTTTATCACTGTATTTCTAGCTTAATTTCAATCCTTTTTTAAAATAATTTTCAACTCACTATTGTTTCTTTTACTTTTAGCTTGAAACCCCAATAATTGTTGGCAGGCTCAAACTGTAATAATTTATTAAGCTAAAAAGCAGATACATAATAATGATAACCAATTGACGTAAGCAAAAGTAAAGGCATCCTAATAAATTAAGGAAGATATCTAGATATTTAAGATATTTTGGATATTTTTAGAAAGCATGGGGCTCTTCGAAACTCGAGTAAAGTCCACAGTAACATTAGTGTGACCCACCGTACCAAATCCAAACCCCCATCGCACACAGAATTCAAATCCCCCTCCTTCATCCCTATCCAATTCCCAAATTCAATCATTGCTCCATTTTTCCCGATCTCCAGAATCTCACCAAACCCTAACCCTAAAATCTTCTTCTCCAGCCCCTTGTTATAAAATCTCTTTTCCTGAGCGATAGACTTCTTCACATGGAGGCGGAGACGGCGGTCGGGGCGATTCTGGGCAGGCTGGGGCGCCATTGCTATGCGGTGTTGTGTTTGGGAGTGCTTCTTTTGACGGTCGCCGTCGTTCACTACGTCGGCGACGGCGAGCCCACCGATCCGCGCGAGCGGAGCAAGCGCCGCCTTCGCGCCTTGCACGGCTCGCCGATTCGCGGCGGCGATGGCGGCTGTGATGCGGCTGTGGGTTTCAATCGTGGTGTTTCGCTGTAAATTGGAGTGATTGGCGGCTAGGCTGAGTCTGAGGCAATCGCTTTTTTTTTTTTTTCTGATGTTTTTGTAAAAGGCTAATAAATGTTTACTCCTCTCATCCTGTGGCAAAAATGTAAATTATTTGCCCTTTTTTTGTGTGTATATATGTTTTTATGATATTAAAATGTGATTTTGATTAGCATATAATAATTGAGAAATAATTGTTTTTTTGGTTTTTTGTGTTTCCTCGAATTATGATGATATTGTTAAAAGTGTGGAAACTACTGATTAGCATATACCCTCAATTCTACCTCGAGCTTCGAATTTCCTATTTTAAATGGTGTTTAATTAAAAAAATTTAAGATAAATTAAGATGATATTTATATTTTAGAACTAAAATTAGTCGTAAATTGTTCTAAAAGTTTGAATTGAATTTCGAAGATTAAAAAATTATAATTTTGAATACATAGGTTTCGTTTTCAGATTGGATAAGGTTTTGCACTTCAAAGAAGAGTAGAAAACCTTAATGTATGATTTTTTTTTTTTTTTTTTTTGAGGAACAATGGATGATGTCTTACTGAGTAATATAAGCTTATGTAATTGGTATAATTTCTAGAATTATTGTAATGGATAGCAATCTAAAGTTTGTTATTTATAAATATAGCAATTTTTGAAAAAAATTGTAAGTATTGCAAATCTATCAAAGATAGACATGCATATAGTCTATTAGTGATAGACTATGATCACTAATAGAATAATCTACCAACAATAATTGCAATTGTGATTAAAGTCTATCATCGTTGATAGACGTCTATCACGAATAGACTTTAATTTTGTTATATTTACAAATAATTTTTGACGAATCTGTTAGTGATAGACATCTATCACTGATAAACTTCAACCACAAATGTATGTAGTCTAATTAATGATAGACCAGAATAGTCTATCAACAGTAATTGTGATTGTGATTAAAATCTATAGTTGATAAATTTCAATTTTACTATGTTTGCAAATAGTTTTAGATTTTGCTATATTTGCAGTTATTTTAGTATATTTTGTTATATGTGCAGACAACCCTAATTTCTTAATGGAGTGTCAATAGTCAATCTCGATGAATGTATTTTTCATCTCAGTATCAATTATTAATTGATTTTTAGGTTAAATTATATGTTTACTTAAGTTTATGTCCATTTTATCTTAGATTTTTTTAAGAAAATAAAATTAACGGAATTTTTAATTTTTAATTTTGAGTTATGTTGGTATTCATCTTGAAAAGTGTCTAATAGGTTTTTAGTTTTTTTTCCTTATAAGGTATTTATCTAATAAAATTAATTATACAATTTTAGAGATCTACAAATTAAAATTGGAAGCTTAAAAAATCTTTTAGACACTTTTTTTAGGCTTAACTTATGAAACACTTGTTTTTTAGTTCAACAAATATTTAGAATAAGTGGGAGATTCACTCTGAGCTCTAGATCGAGCCTACATTTCAATTATTATGTTCACTTTGATTATTAGACACAAATTTGAATGTCTAAGAACTCAATTTACAATTGAACTTAATTTCAACTTACACAAGTTTTTGAATATGAGTACAGAGAAATTTTTAGCTCTTACTAACTCAAAATATCTAGCACTATTAGAAATATTATCTTTCAGACTTTCACTTATACATCTAAGACTTGAAGGTATGTTTTTCAAAACAAAAAAAGACTTGAAGGTATGTTAAGGCTCAAACATGACTCTCAATATTAAAAGCTCCTTCATATTTTATTTATTTGTTTGACTAAACATGGTTATATTGCTATAACCCAAAATTACCATTTAATTATAATATAGATCTATCTTTAAACTTTTATTTTTGTGTCCAATAATTTTTTCAACTTTCAATTTTGTGTCTAACAAATCTTTGACTCTACATTTTCTCAAATTCACAAGTTTATCAGTTACAAAATTACAATTTTAGGGTCCGACATACCATTTAATTTTATATCTAGTAGATTGATTAACTTTTATAAATTTTGAATATGTCAGAATCATATTAGAGATTTTTAAAATAGAGAGACAAATTTGAAACAACTCTGAAAGTTGAGGGGGAAATTTGTAATTTAACCTTTATTTATTTATAAATTCAAACCGAAGATTTCAGATTTTATAAGATAAGATCTAAACCTCTTTTTTTTAATCAAAATAATTGGAATTAAAGTAAACAGAATGATCCTAACCTTTTTTTTTTCCTTCCAAAAAAAAAAAAAAAAAATGATCCTAATCTGCCAGCAATTTACGAAAATACCCCCGATGTAAGGCAATTCATTTTCACTATTGTAACTTGGTCACTGAAGCTTCTGGTTTTCCATTTTCCTTTTATAATTTTCCACCGTTCTGTTCTCTCAAATTCACCTAATTCCGATCGTCTTCTCCGATTCTGAATCTATGGCCAGAGGCACTTCTCAATCCCAATCCGCATCCTCCTCCACCTCCAGGCCCGGCGTCGTGGCCCCGCGCGGCTCCGCGGCGGCGACGGCCGGCCTCCGCCGTCGCCGTCTCGGCTCCACTTCCGCCGCCGGCTCTACTGGACTTGTTGGCGGCGGATCAAGCGGCGGCGGCAACATGCTGAGGTTCTACACTGACGATGCTCCTGGCTTGAAGATTTCTCCCACCGTCGTCCTCGTCATGAGCCTCTGCTTCATCGGATTCGTCACCGGCCTCCACGTCTTTGGTAAGCTCTATCGCGCGCGATCCGCCGCTGGAGTTTAATCCTGTGTCTTTTTAGTCCGGATCTTTTCATTCCCTAGATGAAATGGTTAGGTTTCGCTCTTGAACTGATGATATAACGCTTTGTTTTCGGCTTTTGCTCTGTAAATTTAACAATCGTTGTAGTTCCTTGAGGTTTCAATTTTATCAGCTGTCGACGAATTAAAAGGAACGAGATAGTTCTTTTGCTGATATTGTCTCTTTAGTGATCTAGTTCTTGTGAGTAATGCGAATTTCTTTTGCTGTATATCGTGTTTACAGGCGATGAATATTAGCTGTTTCTTCTAGGTTTTATTTTGTATGAGTGGAGGTTCTTTATCTGGGCTCCTCTTATTAGCAATTGCGCATCAATTATGGATTATGTACCTTTTCTGATTGATACTCACACATTAGATTCGTTTACTAAAGTTGAAGTTTGGTTTTGTTTGGGAAGTGTTCTTGACAATCTTTTCTACTTACATTTAAAGTTGAGAAGATAGAATCAAACTCCATTACCCAAAGCTTATTTTGATTTGTGGTTTTTACCTTTCATCATTGCCTTTTTACTAGTGGGTAAAGTGGAAAGTGTACATGAAGGCAACTTTGTCAACGAGGTAGAGTATCTAGAGGGGATGGATAAAATAGTCTCCACTATGTACAAGCAAGATTCTGAGTAAATTTTTAGATTGTTTAAAGAAACATATCTATTGGATATGACTTCAATCATTCATAATTGAGCTGCTAAGCCTGTGATTACTTGGCTGGAGGGCTCCATTTTTAGGAATTCTAAGCTGCAAACTTGTGGAGACTTGAGAGTTTTGATCTCTTTTTCTTGTTTTTGGCTGAAGTCACGCTTGGAAGACAGTTATAATCCATTTGGAGCTATATTTTCTTCCTTGTAAGGTTATTTCCTTCTTGTTCTTCCTTTTTCGTTATGTGGGTTGGTTGGAGCTCTGAGAATTTATATGGATAGAGATATAGATTTCTGGATGAAAGTTTATGGCGTGTGGAAGAAAAATGCTATCTGAAATTTGATATTTTGGAAGCTGAAATGGACTGTCGCCTGGTTTGACTTACAAATTACATATTCTGACTTCATTTTGGGATGCGTTCGCTGAAGGAAATAGTTTAAACTTGTGAGAATGGTTGTTTTATGTCATGTTAGGATGTTAAAGACTTTTGGCTTATGGGATTGTTGGGATCGAGTGGAGAGTTCCAGGTCCTAGTTTTGTTCTTCTTTTTAAGTATTCATTTCAATGGATTAGATCAGATTGAAAGCCAAAAAACTGTTTGTTTCAATTCGCTACTCACCAGTCATTCATTTTCAGTTTAAAGTATTTTGTTGTAGAATGCTCTGAGAAATATTTTTGTTTATCCTCATAAAGCTTGTAATAAATATAAGAAATGATCAAAATGTTTCACTTCCTAAAAGGATAGAACAAAGTTTGGGGGAATGAAAATCTTAATTAACGCCATGAATATGGCGATTTTCGCTTATGACATGAGCTGCTTTAGGAAAAATTATTCAACTTATTGGTGGTTAATTTCTAGTTGGGAAAAGAGGGAAGGAAAGTTTGGTAAAAGTATATATTGTAGCTTGTATATCTCCTCTCATAGCATGGTGAAATATTAAAAGCTGATGGAATTTACTGTTAAATGAAGCAAGTGATATCTTGAAGTATGCCCTGAAATTGAAATGGGTCAAAGGATGGTTTAATACAAGACTACCAAAAAAAAATATATTAATATTACAAATAATAAGAAAAATACTCTGTGGAAATTGGCTGTATGAAAAATGAGAATGCAATATCTGGTCATGACAGCTTCCTATTTTAGTTCTGAATAATTATTAAATGTTTAATCCAAATTTTAAGTTTAAATCCTATTTTAGGATCAATTTGGCCTTTGTCCTTTGTTCATCATCACCTTTTGTAATAAATAGATGACATGACTTGTAGTTGGTATTGATTTGTTTAAAAAAAAAATGTTGAAGTATAGTCTAAAACAAAATACATTGTTAATGTCCAAGAAATCGATTTAGTGTCTATTTGGTCTTCTTAAGGTTTTTTTTTTTTTTATATCCATAAGTGTCCGGATTAACTTGTGTACAATTCGCCTAATCTTATGAAGGTGTGTTAAAAAAATGACATTTTAGTTTTTGAGGTTTTAAATTTTTTTATCAATGGTCAGTCGAAGGTTAGTCTACTAAAGTTGACATTACAAACCAAATCTAAATCTCAAAAACCAAATTGAATACCTAACTCTTTAATTATATGTATTTACATGCATGTATACATATACGACTTCAAATATTTGTTTTCACAAGTTTGCTAAGTTAGGTATCGAGTCGACAAATATTAAATAACAAAATAGTTGCAAGAAACCAAAATTATCTTCTTCCCCTTTTAGTAGTTTAGAGAGTAAAATTGAGATTAAACCTAAATCAGTGAAAACTTTTTAAATTGGCATTTCTAATTAAGTTTGAGCTTAAAAATATTTTGAGTCAATTCTATTACTTTTTTTTTTATTATTTTTTTATTTTTTTAAAAAAAGAAATGCCATTAAATTGCTTTTCTTATATTTTAAAAAAAGAAACCAAAATTATCTTCTTCCCCTTTTAGTAGTTTAGAGAGTAAAATTCCATTTGTTTCTCCTTCATCTTCGAAAGCGGTTTGTACGGTCGACGTCTGAGGGTCGCAGAGAGATCTTAGGGCTTTGAAATTCATGGCTGTCCCAAACCAATCTCTGCAAAAGCAACCAATGTTCCAACCATTTCTATCTCCACATTTCTGCTTCATTCTTCCTTTTGCACTTCTTCTTCATCGTCTCGCCAAGGCAAAATGACCGTAATCGACATCATCTTCCGAGTCGATTCTATCTGCAAAAAATACGACAAGTATGATGTCGAGAAACAGCGCGAGCTCAATGCTTATGGCGACGATGTCTTTGCTCGCCTCTTCGCCGCCGTTGAGGCCGAAATCGACGCCGCTCTCCAGGTTTTTGCCCTTTACTTCTTCTTCTTGAATTACCCATCCTATCGTTTTAGTTGACGATTAATTTTATTTTAGAAATCGGAGGCTGCCTCGACCGAGAAGAATAGGGCTGCTGCAGTTGCCATGAACGCCGAGGTTCGGCGGAAGAAGGCCCGATTGATGGATGAAGTGCCTAAGCTTCGTAAATTGGCTCACAAGAAGGTGAAAATCTTCCCCTCTTTGTTTAATTTGAAATTAGGGATTTCTCTCCTCTCGTTTCATTTGTAATGGCTTTGAATTTGGTTGTTTATGAAAACAGGTTAAAGGGGTTCCGAAAGAAGAGCTTGCGGTCAGAGATGATCTTGTTCTTGGGCTCGAGGAGAGGATCAAAGCGATTCCAGATGGGAGTACCTCCGCAGGCAAACAATCTGGAGGATGGGCCTCCTCCTCCTCATCGAACAACATCAAATTTGACTCAACATCAGGTTTGACTCAGTTTTAATCAAGCTAGAGAATGTTTGTTCGTGTTGTTGCTTGGCTTTGATTGTTTACGAACCACTTTAGATGGAAACTTTGAGAGCGAGTATTTCCAGCAGAGTGAAGAATCAAGTCAATTTCGACAGGAGTATGAAATGCGGAAGATGAAACAGGCATGTGAGTTTCTTTACCAATTTTCTGCAACCAAAATTACTTTTAAGCTCATGTTAGATTGCAGGCTCGTTTGGAATGGCTTTTCAAATGTTTAAAAATACTATTCGTGTAATTAAAAACACATTTTTAAGTACTTGAAAAGTCATTCCAAACCGACACGTATTAGACCAAACACGTGAACGGTTAAAGATCAATCGAATAACATTATATGGGCTCAATCAGGTCGAATGAGTTAGAGCAAATTTAATCTTTTTAATGTAATGAGGCTGTGCTTCGTAATGGTCTCTGTGTTTCCTTCATCTTGCAGGACCAAGGGCTCGATATCATATCTGAAGGGTTGGATATGCTGAAAAATCTGGCCCATGATATGAATGAGGTCAGTAGTGAAAAGAAAACACATACAAGTTGAAATTGGGTGGTTAATTACTTTGTTTGGGCCATCTAATTGGTTTCATCCTTGTCCAGGAATTGGACAGGCAAGTTCCATTAATTGACGAGATCGACGCAAAGGTATAATTTAGAAGTTTGTTTGGTCTAGATCGAGCAGATGATAAGTATCTTAGCCGGTTCTGTTTTTTACTTTTTTTTACAGGTTGACAAGGTGACTAATGAGATTAAAAATACCAATGTTAGGCTCAAGGAAACACTCTATGAGGTAACTAATGTCTTAATCGAACAAGTTGCCGTTTTATTACAGCAAGCATTGTCCTAACAAACAGCCCTTTTAATCTTGCTTTTGTATTTGAAGGTGAGATCCAGTCAAAACTTCTGCATTGATATCATTCTTCTCTGTGTAATTCTTGGAATCGCTTCTTACTTATACAAGTAAGTTTTCTTTCCGGTCTCCTGGTAAGGATATGTTTGGAAGTGATTTTTGTCATTCCAAACTTGTCCTAACTTGAAAAAAAAAAAAAAAAATGTGATCCTCTGGTTATAGTTTATAATTGATGGCAGTCAAAACACAAGCAAATCTAGCTAACACTTGGCATGTTTCTGCAGCATACTAAGCTGAGTTCTCACTGGTTGAACATGGGATGACCAATGAGCTACGAGGTAACGTGGAGGAGCATTCATCAATTTGAATACTATATTTCGATGATCTTCAGCTGTGTAGAAATTCTTCATTTCATTACTGGATTTACTGTAAAATAATATCTCCCACTTTCACTGAGCTTGATTAACTTTACGTAATTGGAATAAGTCAAAGATGTACTTTTTTTTTTTTTTTTTTTTGCCCTTAGTTCCTGCTTTTGAGCAGATGGATTTGTCTTTCTTTGAGGAAAGAGAGCTCCTTGAAATACATGATTTGCTCTTAGATTTCCAGGGGAAAATAAGTTCTCAACTAATTACTAAAAAAGTGGGCTTAGATAATGGTACGACACCAAAAATAATTATGGTAATACGTTTTTTTTTTCCTTGAAAAAACAAAAATCGACATGAAATATTGATATTTCATCTTACCTTTGGACACAAATGATTTTTTTTTCTTTGAGTTCAAACATTTGAGTGTTGAAGAATTCAAATCTTTAACTTCTTGACTCAAAGATACAAGTTAATGAGTTATGTTTATTTTGACTAACACAAATGACTTCAAGAAGAAAAAGATTTAATCACCAATCACACTAGGGAAAACAATTTACAATTACATATAACTAATCAATAATTGTCAATATGAGCCTAACTTAGTAAGATATCAATCATCTTTGAACATAACTCAATGGCCATAAAACATGTACCTTCGACCTAGAAGTTAGACATTCGAATTCCCTATCTATTGAAGTAAAAAATCATCCCAATCGATCCTCCTCTCCTGCAATTACTGAACTAAAAGAACTAAAATCAATAATTACCAATAATTACCAACCTGAGCCTGACCTACTAAAAAGTCATGAGTTCAAATCTCTAGCCCCACTGAACTAAAAAAAAAAAAAAACTAAAATTAATAATCCATATGACACTATTTAACTGATTAAATTCACTACAGTAAAACATGGATCAAATTAGAACTATAAAAGGCAAGTTTCTAATACCTCGTCGGTAGTTTGCAACAACACGTTCTGAAATGGAGCAGCGTTTCAAACGTACCTCTCCATGGATGGCATGAATCTCAATGACCCTTCTTTTTTCTTTAAACTAAAAATATAATAATAATAATAATAATAAAACCTCCCTTTTTTATGTAACTTTTGTTAGAATTCCTGTTAAATCTGAGATGTCTTTAATAAACTACATGACTGTACGGAGGAAAAATGTATGTTCTAACTTCTAACTTCCACGTATTACATTGACGCCATAAAAAAGAGATGCCTGAATATAACACATTCAAAGAACAAACAAGATGAAGTGTCAGATTAAAATATCAAGAAGCCTAGTCTTTCCCAGACTCTGCCGTGCTTCTCTCCTTTAATGCATCTTCAAATTTTAATTTCTCTGGGACAAAATCTGGTGAGAGCAAAAAGAATAGTGATATTCTATAAGGCGTCTATCGAGTTAGAGACTGGCATCTTTCTCATCATTTGAAATAAGAGTAGAAAGAGGCATGTAGAAGTACCTGAAAGAAAGTCATATCTCTTCCTTTTGGAAACTGCTGATGCTGCAACAACAAAGAAGGGTCTTACACTTACTACTGCTGCAGTGAAAATCTTACATCTAAAACAATGCTTCTTTGATACCTGAAGGTACAGTACAGAACATGCATAGATATTCTTTTATTATAATTGTTATTATTATTCAACAACATGTGGGAGAGAGTGAGGATTTGAACCTTCGACCGTTTGGTCAAGGATATGCTTCAGCCAGTTGAGTTATGCTCAAGTTGGTAGTATATGCATAGATATTCAATGATGTGTAAACAAGAAATACAACAAATGCATGTTCTTCCGTTTAATGAGCAATTCAACACATACATGTTTCAAGTCAAGTGAAAGTTGAAGCAATGGCAGATAAAATGAAGCAGTATGTGAAGTGAAAGGCTTGTCAGAATTTCAGCATCGTTTCATAAAATCACCTAGCCAGATGATAGAGATTTGAATTCACTTTCTACCGAGGGAAGAGATTCAGGAGTCTTAGGCTATGTTTAATTTAACTTTTCAAGTGTTTAATTTTGAAAAAAAAAAAAAAAAAAAAAGTCATTTTGAAAAAATTTCTAGTGTTTGGCAACTACTAAAAATGACTTATTAGAAAATGAGATTGAGAAATAAATCATTTTGAGAGAAACACTTGAAACCAACTTTTCTAAAAAGAGTTTTTAAATATACAATAACTTGAGTATAAAAACACTTGTGAGGAAATATAACCAAATGAGTGTTTATATTTTAAACAACTTTTATACAAAATGTTTTTAAAAAAATGCATTCTTGAAAAACATTTAAATTAAAATGTATTCCAAACGGACCCTTACTATTCTTTCCTAAATTTCATACTAGACTCATGATGGCCTTCCCATTTTAAATTCCCAAATATATTATTCTCCAATTCTCTCCTTTCCTGTCTCCTCGATCACCTAACTTACAGTTACCCAAGAGAAGGAAAGCTGATAACAGTTTCAGCCCCCATCCCCATCTAACTTATTCCCTTCCCAAGAATCAGATTCAGACTGAACTAATTTACTTCCACTGGCCATTTCTTCTTCCTCATATATGAAAACTTATGGGGGTCTATCTCTAGACATAATTTGGGTTAGTAAATCATCCAGCCAGACATGATGTGGGCTTTGTTAAATGATTTATCTAAAATTTCCATGCCACCAAATAAATTCACTCTTTAAAAGCACAAAGCAAAGCACTGATAATTCAATTGAGTAATTCTCCATCACAATAACACGATAGATAGAGGCTGATAATTCAAGTCCCTATAAGTAATTGGAGTAAACTAAATCTAAGATCACAGCCCATATTAAACTATGACCTCGATCATGACATCTTCCTTGTCACTACTCAATAAATGACCATCATGCTCATATTCATTTTGCAGCATGAATACAGAAATAAAACAGTCATTATGAAATTGGGTCCCTTGTATCATGAATTGAAAACATTGCAGCACATAGAAAGTTAAACCTCTGCTATGATGGTTGATGGGCATATCCTAGTGGAGTTGGAATCCTCTCAACTGTTGCCAGATCCAGGTTTTACTTCTTTTTAACATATAATTGCAATTGAAACATACTATGATACAATTTACAGGTCTAACTTTCTTTCTAGATAAAAACCTAACAGGAAGTGTGAAGGTGTAAAACAGTGAGAGTCCATGCCAGAAATGAAAATAAGCATTGAGCATAATATATGGGACAAAGGTTACACTTTCTTTGCGCCATAACAACAAAGGATAATAGACTGCAGCATTAGAATAGAGAATAGAAACATTACATAGATGCTTGTAAGCAAGAGACTTCTTGCGATCCTGAGCACAGCAAGCATACGCATCTTTGCAAAATTGTACCAGAAACATCTCCTGTAACGATTAAGAAGTTTGCAGACACAGCAAAAATCAATTTTAGAAACAAATAACCACCTACGAGAAAATACCTAAATCTTCAATCGAGCTAAAATCAAACAATTTTAGTTGCGCGCGAGTGTGGTGGTGGTGGTGGTGGTGAGGGCTTACCGTAGCTTTGTTGACGAGAAACAAAGCCTCTTGATTTATACGCAAATCAGAATTTTCGTCCCTCATGATTTTCTTGATCCGATGCATGGGAAATTTATAAATCTTCTCCTCGACTTCTTCTTCTTCTTCCTCTGCATAGCCATTCTCTTCTTTCTTTCCATGATTCCGTTTCACTTTCTTCGATTTCGAGGTTTTGGTTTTCTTACTCGTGGTTTCGACTCTGTCTTCATCGGCGTCGTCCTCTTCGGAGGCTGAGCCTGGAGCGGAAATAGCTACTGCGTCGTCGTCCTTCACGGAGCCATTGTTGGCATGCTCATTGCTGCTAATTTTATTCTTCTTCTTCTTCTTCGAATCGTCCTTGTCGGATTTCCTGGCGTTGTTGTGGGTTTTGGTTTTGGTTTTGGTGGCTGATTTTGATGTTCCCGCTTCTTTGCTCTTGGTTTCGGTACTAGATTTTTTGGATGAAGCCATTGTTAAAGTTCGGTGTTTGTGAAATTAGGGGAAGTTTTCAAGTTTGGGTCCTTTTTCACGACGGATTTCGCTGTGCGACTTGACTTTTTGGGCCTTTCGTTGGGCCGGTTCTAATGGCCCGTACAATTTTCCCAAAAACAAAAACAATTTCTATATATTTTTCGTTTTTTTGAAATAAAACAATGTTTGTAATATGTTAAGACCCTATTTGAAATTTAACCTGAGTGTTCGGGCCAACTTATGTGCACCTCGACTCATGACAATCGCCGGTCCCTATTACATTTGGTTGTCAACGAAACTCGCAGGGTATTAAATTCTAAGTAAGTGGCCACCATGAGATGAACCTATTCCTTTTTAAGCCCTTTATTTTTTCTATGGCCCTTATTGACCATTAAGGTCAACCCATGATGGTTTATTGTCACTTTTTCCTGAAGGAGGAGCGATTCGGACAGTTGTTTTTTAAGTTAAATGTTTACTAGTTCTGGGATGATTTTGTTATTTTCCAAAAACATAATTATGGCAAAAGTTTTTGTTTGTCTAATTATTTATATTTATTCTGAATTTGCCCATGATTGTGATTTGGAGTGATATACAATGTTTTAGAAATTAAGACTATGATTGTCATTGAGTAATAGAGTCATTTAATACAATTAGTCTCTAGAATATTACATCATAATGCAGAAGAATAAAGGCTCAAATCCCTTTTCTAAAACATTATAAACCCTTAGTCCGATAATGTCTAGACAAAAAGAATCTGCGTCTCATCTCTAATAAGTTGAGTGTCCATAAATTAGTATTTTAAGAATGTCTTTCAAATATACATATATAATCTGTGGCAATGTGTTCGGATCGACATAGTAGTTACATTTAAAAAAACAAAGTTAGATGTCGTAAAAAAAACAAAACAAAGACAGATTCATGAATTCTGAATAATTGCAAATATTAAATTCTTAGTAGCCTAACAACCTTTAATTACTTGGCTGCAGTTTGTTTCCCAACAAAACAATGATAAATCCAGTGCAAAAGGAAATGGATTTTTTAAATTAAACTACATGTACAGCATCTCCAACAAAGAGTACCAGCAAAAGAAAGTAATACAACAGAAGAATACTGTAACTTAACATAAGGAAGATAAATCAAATCATGGTGCAAACTGCAAAATAGATAGATTAAACCGAGAATGAAACCTGAAAATGTAAAAGCGAGTTGAGGAGAGGGGATTCATTTGGTTTAAACTATTGAAAAATCGGAAGATCACTCTTCGATCTTTCGAATCTCACATTGTCAACTCCTATGCTTTCTATGCTGCTTGAGGATCCTTCAACATCGCCAGCCATCTTCAGGAAGTAACTGTGCCTGCATAATCCAATATTGAAACTCACTTGAGATGATCATCAAAACATGTAGTGTAGTATTGTAAGTTAAAACTACATTATACCATCGGTTATCTGAGGTTAATTCAGGATGGAAAGCAGTTGCGAGCAAGTTCCCTTGCCTCACCGCTACAATCACTTTACTCTCTGAACCCTTTTCCTGAGATGTTCAAACCACAATGTCGAGCAGGAGGAAAACAAACGCAAAAGTAAAATCCAGTGTGACAGAGTGAAGTCTCTATAATTCTACTGAACTATGTCTCAGAACCAATGTGCATATATCTGAAACTTATGCCTCACATATACAGATTACAATGATTTTGATGTTCAAATTAGTGGCACTAGCAATGTATAAGTAAGAAGAGATCTTCGAGTGTAGAAAGTAAATAGCAATAAACCTCTTTGCCTTCACCAGTGGAATTTGAATGCAAGGTAGAGTTTGAAGAGACAGGGCAGTGAGCCAGCACTTGGACTTCTGGTCCCACATCAAGAATTGCAGGAGCTCGGATGAAAACTCCACGAAATGTTTCTGAACCACCTTCGGTAGACACAAGCTCTGGTATTGAGAGCTCTGCCTCAAAGCTTTGAAGCTACATAGTCATGATCTTCTTAAATTAGTAATGGCCATGAACAAGTGTCTCAGCTCTCCAGAGATTCTTTATGGCTATATTTCTCTAACATGATATAATTCAAAAAACTCCATGAAACCTATATTCAATTTGCGAGATGACTCAAAAGGACAAAATTCACGTCTGCTACAGACCCACACAGGCAGAGGTGGCTTTATGCAAATTTGAATCCCATACGTGTTCGGTACCAATTTCCAAGGTTCTTTTGTTTTCCACTTATTGCTCATGCATCTTGATAGCACAACCCAACATGAGAAACCAGCGAGAGTTACCTGACTGCCAAAGAAGTTTCTGTGAACAGTACAATCTAGGCCTCCAACAAATTCCTGTCCTCCGGTTTTTTGTCCTTTAAATACATGTATCCATATCAAGTTTAGAACACATTTAAACCATTTTATTGGTGTTCTGGAGGTGGGGAAAACATCCAAAGTTGAGATGTTCAGGGAAAATGGAAGGAAATCTACCAGTAGCTTTGTTTGCCAAAAAGATAAGCCCAGCACAGGTGCCCCAGACAGGCTTCCCCATTTTAACGAACTCTCGCAAAGCAGGAAACTGCAAATACAAAAAAATACGACGACATAAATACTGCACTCGATTCTAATTCTAAGTATTGAGCCCATCCAAACTAACACAGATGATTATTTCATATATTTGGGATGTTGGTATGTATAATCCGAGACAACAGAATTAAGTTTTGAGGAGGAAAGTAATCAATCTCTGTTATTCAGCAAAGGAAGTTTAAACCTCAATAGATAAAATAAGATAGGAAACGAATCTCAGGGAGAAAATAATTACATTGCCTAACCTAACCAAACTAGAGACAATCAAGGAGATTAAGTGAGTGAAATCCCATCCAAATAAACGAAGTTCTGGGAAAATAAAATACAGAGAAATATATAAATGCAAGCAAAAGCTACAGTAGGAATAGTGCTCAGACATCAACTCTTGACAAATAGCATTACCAAGCAGTTTCACAGAAACAAGATTTAAAGATAACATTGTTGTTTATTACACGATTGAAGGTAATATCTTTGCACCTTTCTTTGCATACCCATGGTTCGCTTTTATGTAATTATAGACAAGCAGGCATGTATGCCAACTGAAGATGGCAAAAGCTCATCGCGTGTTCGGAAAGTTTTTTGGACAAACTAAAGAAACTCTTTAAAGACAATTACAGATGCAGCAACGTCAAGAGGAAGAAGGAACAAACCAAATTATGGAGCTCCGCAAGTTTGGCCATGGTGGTGCTTTCCCCGCCAGGAATGATTAAAGACGCTACATTAAGAAGCTGCTCGGGCTTCCTTATCTCTACGCCCTTCACTCCGAGCCTTCTCAAAGCTGCGCGTCACGATCAATTAAGGGCGAAAACTCGTCACGGAAGAACAACAAAATGAATTCATCCATAGAAACGCCTACTACGAAATGAGCTGGAAATAGAGAAGAAGGAGAAGATACCTGCGATGTGCTCGTTAAAAGATCCCTGCAGAGCTAGAACGCCGACGATCGCCATGTTTGTGAAATGGAGAGTTCAGTGGCCCTAGAAGCCGCCGAACTCCGTCTCCGGCGGCGAAGAAGCAGGCAGTGGGAGCGAGAGAAAGAGAGAATCAAAAGCGTCTGTTGATTGAACACTTCGAACCTCTCGTTTCGAGTGGCGCTAAATGGAAAAGCCTCTTTGCGGCAGAGGCGGCTCATAATCGACCTTTTTTGCAAATTGCATCATCTCTTTAAAAAAAGTTGGTCAATTTGCAAATTCCCTAGAAATAGATTTCATGGCAATATTAATTGTCTACGACTATGTTTGCAATTTTGTCGAAAATATATTTTATCTTCCAATGTTTTTTTTTTTTTTTTTAAATCAAACTTATAAACATTACACCGCCCTATTTTTGTTTTGTTATTTATTTTTTACGGATGTTTTAAAATTTCAATCACATTTTGAAAATTAATTCTCCATTTTGATAATCATTTAGGTCTCATTTATCATTGGTTTGTTTTTTAAAATTAAGCATGTAAACACTACTTCTACAGGTAAGTTTTTTTATTTTGTTATCATCTTCTTATGTTTTTAAAAACCAATTCAAGTTTTTTAAAAAATAATAATAATAATTTTTAAAAACAAAAAAAAAATTAAAAACTTGTTTTTGTTTTTTGAATCTGACTAATATTCAAGTGTTTTATTAACAAATATGAAAATCATGCTAAGAAAATTAGGGGAAAACAAACATAATTTTCAAAAACCAAATGGTTGTTAAACGATGGCTTAGTTTTTTTTTTTTTTTTTTTATTATGATCGTTTTCTCCCAATTTTCTTACAACGTTTTTTTAATGACGTGTTTGAATAACTAGCCAACTTTCAAAACACAAAAACAAGTTTTTAAAAACTGTTTTTTACGCCCCAAATGGCAACCATTTAGTTTTTTTTTTTTGTGTTTTTGTTTTTAAAAATGAAGCTTATAAATGCTACTTCCACTTGTAAGTTTATTTATTTTGTTATCTACTTTTTTTTTCTTCCTATTTTTAAAAACAAAATCAAAATTTGAAAACTATATATATATATATATATATATATATACATATATATATATATATATATATATATACACACATATATATATATATATACACACACATATATATATATATATAGTTTTCAAAAACTCGTGTTTTCTCTCTAGAATTTGGTTACAAATTCAAATGTTTTATGAAAATTGTGGTAAGGAAATTGAGAAAAAAAACAAACATAATATATATAAGTACATGTCAATTACCTTTTTTTTCTTTCAACAACATTTGGGATGGGGGATTTCAACCTTTGAGAGTACATGTAGATTACCATTAAACTATGCTCATTTTGGCTACACATCAATAAACTATGTTCACTTTGACATAATACTGATTGTCGATGGTTTTTTTTACAACATTATTGATAGTTTGTTACTAAGTAATATTTATGGGATACATATGTAAATCTCAAATGTGACCAAATTTAAAGTTTTGAACTTGAGTGCAACTATTTTAATACAAGTTGGATAGTGAAATAATGTTTTGTTAACCTTTTCAATTGTTTGGGACTTATGCTAATTACTATCGTTACATTAGCATAAGTTAATTATTTTTTTTAGTTCAACAATTGTATATGGAGAAATTGACCTATCAAATATCAAAATGGTAAAAGTGTTTATTCATTATTGTAAAACAAATGTTTCTTTATTAAATAATGTTCAATTTGAGTATAATAATACTTTTGTAAGTTTAATAGATTCAATTAGACTAACTAATTCTAACCATTAAAGCAATTGATATGTAATATTTGCATTTTATTAAAAATAAATGTATACTCATTATAAACCAAGGTCATGATCCAATTCTCTTCGACAATGGTTTGACCGTGAAAATTGAGTCAAACGAGCTCCAAGTAGATTACAAAGCTCATCTGCCCATGCGATCGCGTGCAAAGCAGTTTCTCTGCAAAACGCTCTTTCGTGTATTTTGTGCTAATCAGGGGCATTCTTCCTCAAATGAAGAAGGTTATTTTTATTTTTTAGACTTCCGACTACCCCTCTTAGTTAGGATCTTTATTGGCCAAAGATGTTGTTGTACCTAACTTATGTTTAGTGAAATCTTTATTTTAAATTTTAAACATAATAAATAAATAAATAAGAAAATAAGGGCCATGAACCATTAAAAATATCAAGAAATGATTCATCATCAATCCATAAAAACAATCCATATTCTCTTGCTCTATGGTTTGTTTATGTTATGGGGCGGCAATTTAATCATTGACACTTCAACGAATGTAGCTCCGTACAACTTTTTTTTTTTTGGGGTTTACTTATTTATTTATTTATTTATTTTTGAAAAACGGCTCTCTCTATAAAGAGGGGAAATATATCTATATCCCAAAGAGCCATCTAATTTTTTAAGTCTTAGTTTATTTTTTTGTGCGCTTGTGGTATAATTTTTGTAAAATATTTTATTTTATTTATAACCACTAATATTATTAACTAAATGTTCGCATGACATGTTTATTAAATTAATTGTAATTGAGATTGAGTGATATGTTAAATGACGTGATAGACTATACAATCAAAATATAAACACGGAAAATGTAACTAAAATAACTAACTAGATAAGGTGTTCAAATTTCAACCATCAATTTTATGATATAATGATTAACCTATGCTCAAATGGTTACGATATCAACGTCAATTTTAACTTGCCTTTTAAAATATACTTCAACAATTTGAATCTTCATCCACGGTCATAATATCGTATTCTAAAAAAAATCAATAAAGACATTAATAAAATTTAAAGTATTGATATAGTTAATTCAATTTTTCATTATGCATATTGTTAAGGTACTGACGTAGTTAAATTGATTACAAATTGAAGCTCTCGAGTCTAATGTTAATTTAACTTGACATGGATTGTGTTCAAACCCATAGAATGTCATTATGTCTAATTAATACTGATTCCCACCTGTTGATATCTTAGTGGTTTCCAAGTCTAAGAATGTGAGAGAGTGTTGTAGTATTTAATTGAATTTACCATTTCTAATGGTTAGATATCCTACTGATTTTCAAGTCCAATAATACGAATGAGGGTTAAAGTATTTATATAATTGAATTTACCGTAATCTACCTGTTAAATTTTCAGGTTTAGTGTTTGAGATTTAACACCTCTACACTACTATATATGTATGTGTGTATTCCAATTGAATAGGTTGGAAACTTCAACTTGGTCCACATGATTTATTTTTTTTAAAAAAACATAATCATATTTTACTAAGTTGAAAAACCTATTTATTACTAAGCCTTAAATCTAATACATTTACCAAACACATCATACCCATAGATGAAATCATCACGTGAAAAAAGGCCAACATCATAACAACATATACTTATACATTTCGTGAAATATGACAAAGCCACAAAAACATAATAAAAACTTTTAAAACCATAGAAATTAAGTTGAAAATAAATCCAAACTAGGAGATTGAAAATGAAATAGCATGGACACCAAATTAAAATTTAATTTATTTTTTATAACCCTGAACAAGAAGAAATTTGAAAATTTACCCCAAAAAGAAAAAAAAAAAAAAAACGAACATTTGGAAATAATAAATAAAATAGATGAATAGAAGTGTGTGAATTGGTTGGGTACGAAAATAGTTAAAAGAGCTTGGGGGGTTTTGGATCTTCATCGGAGAATGGGGAAAAAGAGGGAGAAAGGGAAATCATCTGTCCTGTCTTTCTGTACCTCTCTCTCATCTTCTTCTTCGGACGCGTCTTCTCCTTCAGGTTTTCTCCTATTTTAAACCACTCTGTCATCGTCATTCCATCAACCCATTCTCCATTTTCTTCTAAATTTCCCCTTAACAACAACCCAATCCAATCCCCCAACTCCATTTTCTTCTTCATTCCTGATTCATCCCTATTAGGGTTTTAATTCCACCCCCAACTCCGATCGCTTCCAATTGTTCGTCCCCTGGATCTTATACGTTCGTCGGGGGCGTTTGAATTTTGGCACAGTACTCGTCGGCTGCCTCTGGAATTGCTCAATTTGATAAAGGGGCGTGCCTAGGGTTCATCCACTCGTCTGATTAGGTAAGGGTTTTGAAGAATTTTGTGCGTTTGTGTATTGGTGTAGCTTTGCATTTGTTGTCGTGCTTGATGACGTTTGCAATTTCTATTCGAGCTTGACGCGGATGTTGCCCTTGTTTATTTATTTATTTTTATTGTATTTCTTTTTGCCACTATGTTTTCTAATTGTGTAAATGGTCAACGTGTAAAGGGTTTTGGATTCAAGGCTCCACTGGTTTCCCATTTAAGCGATGTTAGGTCTGAATTGCAACGCCTTCGCCACTACCAGCTGTTTCTTTCATCGGGCCGAATGGCATCCGTTGGAATAGCATACCGGACTCGGGCTTGCTGGCCCTTCATCCCTTTGTAAAATCAGGTGCAGTTCTTATCTGAAAGCTGGAATAATGCGCTTGCACAAGTTTTTAAACATTTCATCACTATGGCTTTCTTCTGAGTACCCTTGAATTCTGAGCAGCTTTCAATTAATTTAGTTTTGGCGCATGATATACACACTCCTTCCTGTTTGCTGACTATGTCTGAGGTCATTCTTGAGTCGGTTATGGATTATAATCTATTGAATTCGAGGGCATGGTTCCGATGATTTTCTTTTTCAGGATAGGGTTGTTTGGTTGCTGATAATTTCAATAACTACTTCAAAGTTGAGGTTCTCAAGATCTCATGTACAAGAAAAGTTTCTCAATTACCAAAATGATGGGCTGTTGTGGTTGCTTTGGGTTTACAAAAAAGCCTAAAAGAATAATGAGACCTGCTTCTGGCTTCAACCGCCTTTCTGAGGAGTTTCTGTTGGGTGAAGACATGGAAGATGAAGAAAGCTGCTCGTCTCAAGATGATATGACCAGCACTACACATGAAGAAGAAGCCGACTCACATAGCCGTGTCAAAAATTCTGAGGAGATTTTACAGCATAGAACGCAGAATGGTTTGATTTGCCGGCAATTTCCTGTGAAGGAGACAAACACAGTTGTTCGCTCAGAGGTGAGTGTAGTAATTAATATGTTCTTCGATTATGTGAATTTAAATTCAACTTTGCGCAACTTCTAAGGCTGTTACTTTCAAGGTGGGTCTATTGATATTCTAATTATAGCAGAATATGTTTAAGAAAAGTTTTGCCCTTCCTGAACTGGCTTTAACACAGAATTTATTTTATATATATTTTTTTATACCTATGGACTGTGCTCTAGAACAATGCCTGGTTGTAATTTGGTTATGTTTGACTATAGAGGGAAAACATAAGCTGAACTATAGCTTTGAATTTCTTCTATTGCTCGCAGACGGAGGGAAACTTATTGTACCATTCTGTGTTCATGACCTTTTGCTTCTTGTAATTTCAGAAGCCTGTCATTACTGTAGAAGGTCCAGTAAGCGGCTCTTTTCATTTGAAAGTGAATATCTGGTCATTAAATTTTGAAGTGAAGCCTGACTTTGATTCTTGGATTTTGAATATTGTCAGCTAGAGAAGTACTTGGACTGGTTACAATTTATTGATAAAACACATAAAACATTTTTTTTTTTTAATATCTTAACATGGCTCCTTGAATTAATATGTTGGAAAAGATACAATGTCTCTCCCTTCCCCCCGGCCTTTATGGAGCTATGAACCTATCTTGTTGAGAAACTCAGCCCAATAGTCACCTCTAAGTGGTTGTATGATGTTTTTACTTTGTGGCTTAATACTCCTGGTACTTTCTGTTCACGTTAATGTTCATCTGTTGACTTGATGTTCAGGATGAAAATGGAAACAAGATGGTCAATGAATATGTTCGTGAGTATAAGATTGGTTCTGGTAGTTATGGGAAAGTGGTAAGCATTCTCTGATAACATCATTTTGTCGTATTTTCTCAATCAATATTATTAATTAACCTTTTCCTCTTTTTTTTATGTAAACAGGTTCTATATCGAAGCCGTATTGATGGAAAATACTATGCAATTAAGGTGTTCTTTCTGAAATTTCTTTAATTTTTGTTTTCTACATTTGAAATAATTTGGTGGTGGGGAATTATACTATTGCCCTGTGTTTTTTCTGTCACTACGATGTTTGCTAGATTGAGACGTCAAGAGTTTTCTGTAAATAAAATTGTTGTCATACATACATGTAGGCATTTCACAAGTCTCATTTGTCGAAGCTGCGAGTTGCTCCTTCAGAGACAGCTATGACTGATGTTCTTCGTGAGGTAATGGGAAAATTTCAATTAGTTGCCTCAGACGTCAGGTTTTGTTTCGATGTTTGATTGTTACTTATATTAAACGAGGGTCTTTTCCTACTTAATGATATATTTTTTCATTTTTTGGCATGACCCACTAAGGTGAATAGCTTTTGCCAAATGGCGTGTTGCCTCTTAAAATTTTTTTGGATTTAAATGTTTAACTCTTATTTCATGTAGTGTATGTTTTTCTTTTTCTCATTCACCCACATTTTCCCCTACAACTCTTTGGCTAAGCTTTGTTTTATGCATATATTTTCTACAACCCTTAGGATTAGAGTTGCTGAGTTGAGAATAAAACATATAATCTTCTTTTTACAGGTTTTAATCATGAAGATGTTGGAACATCCAAACATAGTGCATCTGTTTGAAGTGATTGATGATCCGGATGATGATCGCTTTTATATGGGTATTCATGGCATCTTTCTTTTTCTTTATGGATTTACTTGAATCTTTGAAAGTACTTTTTGCTCGAATGTAACCTTTACTTGAGCAGTCATTCTTTGCTTTAGTTCTTGAATATGTGGAAGGCAAATGGGCTTGTGAGGGTTCTGATTCACCACGTGGTCTAGATGAAAACATTGCTCGGAAATATTTGCGTGATATTGTCTCAGGGCTGATGTATCTCCATGCTCATGTAAGATCTAGATTCTTACCTTTTACGTCCATCAGTGATTTTTCCTTGCACTTAACTTGAGTCACTGATGCTTGGCACACGGTGTCTTGATTGAGACTTAAGTCAATACATTGTCTAAATGGTGTAATATAGGCTTATTGCTTGATACGATCTCAGTTTGCATTATCCTATGTTATCTGCTCTAGGCTTCACTGAAATCTCGCAATGCCTTGAGAAATTGCTGGCAATTGGTTGAAATTTTGCCGAGACTCAGTTAAAAAAAAGGGGGCCGTCTACTTGATTGCATATAAGCTTACTCTTTGTATGTTTAGTTCCCTCTCGATTGGGTTATTAATATATTTATTTTTCAAATTTTGGAAGCAGAATATAGTGCATGGTGATATTAAACCTGATAATTTGTTGATAACTCGCGATGGTACAGTGAAGATAGGAGACTTCAGTGTTAGCCAGGTTTTTGAGGTAATCGAAGGATTTCCTTCTTTTGCACAGCTGTGTTTTTTAACTATATTGTCGCTGTAACATTTGAGACTCCTGCAAGGGTAATATTCATTTTCCATTTGCAGGATGAAAATGATGAGCTTCGACGTTCTCCTGGGACTCCTGTTTTTACTGCACCAGAATGCTGTTTAGGTCTATATTAGTTTTGATGCTTAGTAGGGTTGGATTTACGTTGATGTATAATATCAAATGCTAACTTTCTCTGTTATTAGGTATAACATATCATGGCAAAGCCGCCGACACATGGGCAGTTGGGGTGACCCTGTACTGCATGCTACTCGGTCAATATCCGTTTCTTGGAGAGACACTGCAAGATACCTATGATAAAGTGGGGAAAGTGTTCATTTATGCTATTATTGCTTCATTAAATGCATTCTGATGTTAAATGGTCAAAATCTATTTCTTCTCCAGATTGTCAACAATCCATTAGTGCTGCCAGATGATATGAACCCCCAGTTGAGAGATTTATTGGAGGGAATTCTATGTAAAGGTACTGTCTTGTATCTACAAAACTTTTGGTCCTATGCATTCAAAAACTATTAAGCGAATTTCTGTCCGAACCAAACAACCCGCCCCTCTTGAATTATATGAGCTTTCTTACAGATCCGAGCCAGAGGATGACACTGGACGCCATTGCGAAGCATAGCTGGGTGATGATTGGAAATGGAGACGAAGGTCCAATCCCAGAATATCTATGCTGGTGCAAGCGCAAGACTCCGGTGGAGGAAGAGCAATCAAACTTGCAACGAGAAGAAAATGGCAGTAAATACGATGATTTTGATGTGGCTTCTCGTGATTTGTCTATGTAGAGTCTGGATTTGTTTGGCTGTAAATTTAAAATTGCTAGATGGGTTAGCTCTTCTCTCTCTCTCTCTCCCTTATATAGTTCTACAGTCTTCATCTTTTCCATTGGTCTATTTGAGGATAAACATGGGAGTGCAATTTTATCGCCAGAGAAATTATGGGGCTTTTAAGACATCAACCAGATTGTTGTTTTTCTAAAGATTTTTCGACAAGTAGTTTCATTAAGGTGCACCTTGATTTTTTTTTTTTTTTTTTTTTGGGAATTTTAGAGTTATTTTCTTCTTTTTGCTCCATAAAATTTAATATGTGATATATCGAGGAAAACAAATTAGATTCTCGTTTCATCTTTGATAATAAACTTATGCTTACAATTTATCTTTTTTTCCTTAAATTTCCGTATTGACTGTTGGAGCCAAATAGGGGGTTAATTTGAAATTATTTGAAATTTGTAGTAAAAATCAGTACACGTAACATTAAATTATGTTGAGGAAGAATATAATACAAAAACAGAAATATTGTCTGTGATGCCACATCTTACAGCTTGCGGACACGTCAGTAGCAGAAGAAAGATGCGGATTGCCGACCAAAAAAGGTGGTGTTTTCTTTTCTTTTCTTTAGCTTTTTGGAAGGTTAAAATTCCGAAGATATAAAAGTTATTTATTATTAATAGCATATTGTGGTGATATATTATGAACAGTAGCAACATTTCCCAATAAGCAATTAGGCCCAATTTTGAGTCCCACTATAATTATGAAGGGGCCCAATCCAACGCATTTGATGGGACAGTAGTAACCATTAACCAAGCTCAAAAATTAAAATCTTTTTTTTTTAAAAAAAATGTTTAATTAATTAATTTAATTGTTTATTTCATATTTTTATATATTGCTCTGAAAACTGAAATCTTTCTTTTTCTTTTTTTCTTTTTTCCAAAAGAGAAACAAAGTACAATTTGTAGTGAGAAGCTGACCCTTGTACTTATTTTTTAGATTCTTTCATACCTTTTTGCATTAAAACTCTACAAATTAATATACTGAACCAATTGTCAATCATGGGGTTAGGGTTAGCCCCCCAATTGTACTATTTCTTTTTCATTACTCATTTTTTTAAAAAAATTATATTCTCTGTTTTCTAATACATAAATTTCATGTTTTTTTAATGCCAAAAAATCAGAATATTCAATTTCTTCAACTTATTTTGAGTTGAGTAATTGAATTGCTTTTCTTTTCATCATCAGATCAGAGCACCTTTGCTTTGAAAATCTGAAAGTAAAAAATGGAGGCTGTGGAATAAATACCTTTCAATGTATGGTTTTAAAACATCAACTCCAAGTCAAATTGCACCGAAATTGTTACTTTTTTTCTTTCTTTGTTGGTCCTTTGCCTTTTTCTACCATTTCTTTTTTCATTTCTTCATTTTTAAGGATTTTTTTTTTAATTGCTTGTACTGATTCTCGATTCGCCAACAACTCTCTAGTCTCTACCATTATCATACCTTTAATTTCTTTACGACTAAATAGCATCGATTTGAAAGCTAAATAATGATTTTAATTTCAGCAGTTATTTCGTTTTCCAGTTTAATAAAACAAATCAGTAATTATAAAAAATTGTTAAAATGCTATTTTAATTCTCACAATTAATACTCTATTCCAATTTAGTCTCTATGACTTTAAATTTTTTCTTAATTAGACGCGTTTTCTTTGATATGATACAAAAAGAATGTCGAATTGGAGAACTGACAATTTATTTTGTCAATTCAAGGATGTTTTAAGAAATGTAACCAACCTACAAGGATCAGAATTTAAAAATTTAAAATTATAACAATGAGATTGAAACCGAAACTAAAATGGCAATTTAATTTTAAATAAAAAAGGTAAAATTACATTTTTTTTTTATAAATATATCTAATAGACCACTAAAGTTCTAATACGTTCTTAAACTTTCAATGTTATACCTAATAAGTCATCAAACTTTAAAAAGACATTTAATAGATCCTCAAACTTGATAAGTCACTAATGTACATGACGTTTTTTAAAGTTAAAAAACTGAATTGACCTATACTGGTCAATAAGAGTCAACGTAAATAATAAAGACATTAAAAGGAATGCATTTAAGATTTTTATTTTTTGAGTTCAAAATTAATGCCATTTTTTTTTTTTTTTATAATACGTGGGATGAGAGATTCAAACATCTGATCTAAGTGAATAATGGACACTTATGTTCGCGATGTTTAAGAGTTAATACCATATGAATTTTTTCGACAAAGATTTATCATATAAAAGTTAAAATTTACAGATTTATTAAACATGGAGTAGAGAATCAAAACTGTAATTCAACCAAAATAAGAAAAAAAAAATGGAAAGAGGAGTAAAAAAAAAAAAAGCCCCAAAGTGCAAAACGGAGAGAGAGGGGTGTAAGTACAAATACCCAGAAGTACGGTGATGTCTGCGAGAATTTACCATATTTATTATTATTATTATTATTTTTTGCAGTGTTTTATTAAAAATTAAAAATTAAAAATTACAACACATTGACACAACACGGGGCCGCCCCACCAATTTGATCTGGTACCGCTGTTTTCGTTCGCCAAGGCTGACTCCACTCTGCTTCTTCCCACCATCTCTTCTTCTTCTTCTTCCTTTCTTCTTTCTTCTTCTTCTTCCCTTTTCCCCAACTTTCATTCCAGACATGTTCATCTATTTCACCCATCCGCCTTCATCCAACACCCAGCTCATAGATCCCTCTCACTTTCCCCAATTTCAGGTATGGGTTTCTCTTTTCCAATTCGCTTGTTCTAAATCTGCTCAATTGATTTCCTCATATCCCTCTTTTTTTTCATTTCGATCCATTTCCATGCACTGGGTTTCTCGCCCCTGCGGTTTTACAACTTGGGGATCTTTTATGATTGTTGTTTTTTCGTCCTGGGTTTGGGATTTCTCGCTAATCTCTTTTTGTTCAAAAATTTCCAGATCGTTCTGTTTGGCGGCTGGAAAGAAATTCGGATGGTTCGTGGAGGTTGTTGCTGATTTGATTACTACTGGGTTTCTGAGGATTGGGTGTATTCGTTTTCTTAATCTCTCTGCAGAAGACTGCGACAACTTCTCTAATTGGTGTAAGTTCAAGCGCGTAGTATCCGTATAAATGGAATATTCTGAGTATAGATGCTTCACATATTCACTCTCTGATCCAATAAATTAATGGGAAAAGGAAATAAGTGTTGTTTACTGATTGCTGCTTTCAAGGATCGGAATTTGTTCCCTGGGTATTGGGAAGATAATCAGAGACCGCCTGGATATTAAATTTTGAGATTGGTTGGTTGTGTTTATTGGTATAGCTTGTTGATTCTTTTGTTTTAAATTTATATCAATTCTTGATGACATTGACAAACAAAGTTTGTTGTAATACCTTGTTGGAGAAGATGGAGGATGAAGAAGTAAGTTATCTTTCGAACATAGATTTGATAGAAAGAACGGTTGATGGTTCACAGCGTCGGCGTATATCGAATGATTCACTGCTCCCAGGGCTTAATGATGATGTAGCAATGAATTGCTTTGCTCACGTTCGAAGGTCGGATTATGCTTCTCTATCATGCGTTAGCTCAAGGTTTAACAAACAGATTAGAAGTGGTGCCTTGACTGAGTTGAGGAGGAAGATGGGGATTGTGGAGTATTGGGTGTATCTGGTTTGTGATCTAAAGGAGTGGGAGGCATTTGATCCTGATAGAAATAAATGGATGGCATTGCCTAAGATGCCTTGTGATGAATGTTTTAACCATGCTGATAAGGAGTCCTTAGCAGTGGGCAGTGAGTTATTGGTTTTCGGTCGGGAGTTTTATGATTTTGCTATATGGAAATATGCATTTTTTCCTCATCGTTGGGTAAAATGTCGAGGAATGAACCAGCCCCGTTGTTTGTTTGGGTCTGGCAGCCTCGGTTCAATAGCCATTGTAGCAGGTGGGAGTGATAAGAAGGGAAATGTTCTAAAATCAGCAGAATTATACGACTCCTCAAAGGGTCGGTGGGAAATGTTGCCTGACATGCACGTTCCGCGTCGGTCTTGTTCCGGGTTCTTCATGAACGACAAATTCTACGTGATTGGTGGGATGTCAAGTCCTACAGTCTCACTAACATGTGGGGAGGAGTATGATTTAAAGAAGAGAAAATGGAGGAAAATAGAAGGCATGTATCCGTACGTGAATCAAGGTACTCAGGCTCCTCCTCTAGTTGCAGTTGTGGAGAATGAACTATACGCAGTGGAGCATTTAACGAACATGGTTATGAAGTATGACAAAGTGGGGAACACCTGGAATGTGTTGGGGAGACTTCCAGTGAGGGCAGATTCTTCAAATGGATGGGGACTTGCTTTCAAGGCTTGTGGGGAAAAGCTTCTGGTTGTAGGCGGACAAAGAGGCCCAGAAGGCGAATCTATTGTGCTCAGCTCTTGGTGTCCAAAGTCAGGAGTCAATAATGGAACTTTGGATTGGAAGATAGTAGGAGTGAAGGAACATGTTGGGGTTTTTGTCTACAACTGTGCAGTTATGGGCTGTTGAAGAATCATTTAAAACTCTGATTTGACAGAAGCTAGTTTTTGGTTTTCTACAGACGGATCTTCTTCTTAGTGTTCTTCTCATAACTGTAGCTAATAATTGTTTACATAGTTTCACTCTTTGCTGGATTTGGCTTTTACTCAATATATGGATTCACCTTATCATCATTTTGCTGCTTTCTGATTTGTTAAGTAATAGATATATTTGAAATCCCCCCTCTGTGTAGTTTTTGTGTCCTATCTTTCTTTCTCGTAGGCAAGCATTTTATGTAAATGTTGTTTCCCATTACTGTTGTTTCAGATTTTAGCTACTTTCTGTTTCTGATGATATCTATCATCATCTTACAGACCATTCTTTCTACCAAATGAAATGTAATCGCTTCTGACTTTCCATCAACAGTGCTTTTGAAGCGAATGACTCTACCCTTTTTCTTCTAAACATGCCCAGTGTTTTTGTTGTACTACTATTGTGTGCTTTTTGTTGCACAGCAGAACTGTGGAGTCTAATCAACAAATAGATTCAGTTTAAAGCAGGTTCAGCTAAGGTCTGGACCGAAAGTGCACGACACTGAAATATGTTGCACTGATGTTTGCAAGTCTTCGTACGAGGCTACGACATTGGAAGAAGTCTGTTTATGGCTAGTTTATTGTTTATTACAGCTAAAAATGAAGAGGGGAATTTCAAAATCTTGTATACTCCTTCAAAATTTCAAGATCAAGAGCAGTTGAGGGAGGTTGTGACAGATGAAGATTTTTGCTTAGCAATTTTGTAGTGCTGGATTAAGATTAAGGGATAAACAAATGAGATCATTCATTGCCTTAAACCATATAACATTGACTTGAAAAATCTTAACAATTTTGTAAATAATTGAAATTCATATAGCAAAAAAAAAAGAAAAAAAAAGACTTTGCAAGAAATTAGATAATATTGCCAACCAGAGTTTAGCTCAACTTGTATAACTTTGTACTGGTTCGAATCCTCCTCCCACGTATTGTAAAAAAAAAAAAAAAAGAAATTAGATAATATTAAATTTGAGACGATCTCAGATGATAAAATTAGACGTGTGCGTAAAAAAAAAAAAAAAAAAACGTGTGCGCGAAAATTTCGACGAGTCGGCAAAATGGGAACGTCACGTCGGAATAACAGAATCAACGACCGAAGACTACTTTCACTGAAAAAACATAACATCCCACAAACTACTGCACTGCCGCCGGAATCTTTACCGGAGCAATCTGATTGCCAATCAACCGAAGCTAGTGTTGCGGGGGAAAAACGGAAGAGAACAGACCCAGATTCTGATACTGCAAATCCAAAGCCGGATCCGTCTCTGAATCCTCTTTGGAAAACCAGATTATGCTCCTACTTTAGGCGTCATTCGGGGTCGTGTAGCCATGGAAGTGCTTGTCGCTACGCTCATGGCGAGGAGGAGCTTAGGCAATGCCCTGATAACTCGTGGGATCCTAGCGGGCTAAGAAGGTGATGAAAGTGGAGGAGGATGTTAAGGAAGAGGAGGTCATGATGACGGAGGTCGTTGTTGACGATGACGATGAGGGCGACAATGACGGAAGGGATAATGGGCTTAGTAAATGCTTAGTTCATTTGCCGAGAAAATGGAATTCTGAGAATCTGAGGAACTACTTGAATGAACAGGTAAGTAAATTCTCTGAAGATTTTAGTTTAGTTTTTAAGTTTCTTCTTTCATATACCTTGTTTGATCGTGGAGAAAGCGTGGAAACCTGGTTGTTTACATCTTATATGGACGTATTGGTTTACAGTGATGATGAGTCGAAAAACTGCCTTCCTGGTTTTTCATTGTACATTTCCTCTTAACTATAGGGCAGGCTTCTGCGCCCTTTCTCATGAGCTTCATCGTCTTTGCTTCATTAAAATTATTCTAAAGATTGATCATGGTCTTGTCTTGAAAAAGTTCTAACTTTTGGAATGGCGTTACCCCCCTTTCCCTTCTGTGAAGTAATTTGCACGCTCGTCGTATACTATTGTGAAAGCCTCTCATCTCCTCTCCTCTTGTTATCATTCAATTGTTGATTATTTTGGGGCATTTTAAGCAGAGCTAATTTCTTCAATCCTGTATTCGTGTATAACCTTATATAGCTATGAACCAAGTTAAATTAAAGATAATGTTGGACCTGAATATTGTATGAAAATTGATGGTTCATTTCAAGAGTTATCTGTGCTGTAGTTCTCTAGCTCACTTTCCATTGTTGTGGTTTATGGAAGGCCTCTCGTAAATTGTTTATCTCGTTGTCCCCTGGCACTGAATTGATGTTTAACCTTGTGGTATTGGTATGTCTTCTTTTTTGCAGAGTATTCTTTTTAAACCCGCAAAGAAGAAGAAAGGCATGACTGTAGGTTTTGTTACTTTTGAAAGTACAGAACAGTTGAAAAGTGCTGTTGAGGTATCTCTTGTTCCAAACTTAAGCTTCTTTGATTTATAAAATTAAAATTGAATTTTCGATGATTCTTCAAATTTTGGATGCAATAAGAGTTGGAAGGAAAAACCATTGGCAAAAGGAATTTGAAGGTTGCAGACGTGATTCAAAGATCATTTGATAAGACAATTAAATCATCGATGGATCGAGAGAATACCTCTGAATCTTCAAGTAACTTTCAAACTTGCCAATTTGGAACAGATTTAAGAATGTTGGGTTTTGGCGTCAATCGACGGTAAGGTTGAATTGAGGTGTTCTAGAAGATTTAATAAATATAATTTCCCCTGATAATCATCCAGTGTATTTCCTATTGACAATTCTATTCTGTAAAACCATGGAAGGTTTGAGAAGGATGGACTCCAAGGAAGTTGATTGATTCTGCCAATTCTGATGCAACCATCAGTGAGGTCATGCTTATGGTTCAGGTTAATGTTTGATCTGATTGATCGTATCAGAAAGTTTTTGCCTCTCCCCTTAGGCTTAGTTAGCCACTAAAATGAGAAAGAAAGAAAGAAATGCAAGACACCTGTATTTTAGCTGTTATATATAATTTAACCAACCCAATGGGAACACACATGTATTAGTTTGAGAAATATCGTGCAATAATTTTTTCATTTTTAATCCTTTGTTTTTGTTATCCTTCCATGTGTAGGTCTGCTCTGTAGGTGTTGAGTGTGAACTAATGACCAGTGAGTTCAAGAGACTTGCTCAAGCTTTTGCTGAAGGAGCTGTTGCAAATTCTCCACCACTGCCACTAATTGCTTTAGTTATTCAGGCATAAATTTCTTTTCTGAAGCTGTATTCACTTGCTGGGGATTGGGCTGGGTTAGGGCCTGATACCTTGCTATTTGATATTTGCTGTGGAACTGGAACAATTGGGCTGACTTCAGCACATCGTGTTGGTATGTTAATATTCAAAAAGCCGTTTCCAGTAAATTTCATTTGCACTCTGCTTGTGACTTTCTTAATTTATTAATCTTTTTTGCTCTCTGATAATATTTCAGGTCATTGGTATTGAAATGAATTGTTCTGCAGTGTCTGATGCTCACAGGAATGCTGAAATCAATGGAAATAACTGTAAATTTATTTGTGCAAAGGTGAGCTTTTTCCTATATTTTTCTCAATTAAATCTTTCAGGTGTTCCTTGGCATTTTAGCATTAGCCATTGTTCAATGTTTAAACTGCAATTGGGCTGTTATATAAGGCACTTGAGGTGTTCAAATGCCAGATTTATGTTTCCTTCAAATTGCTGACTATTGGCATTTTGGCAATATAATGCAGGTGACGAAGGTCCTGAGAACTCATACAACACTGAAAGTTTGATGGCTAATGCCATAGAGCTGTGTACACCATCGTCTGAAAAAACTGAGAAAGGAAACAAGAACAACCGAGGGTGGAGAAATATGGGCAGTGCTGGTCTTGCTCTTGCTCGGCACAGGGTCAAGTCCATGCCGATGTCGGAGCCTTTTCGGCCTGTAAAAGCCATGGCTGAAGATCTTTTCCCGCATACTCCACACTGTGAAATGGTGATGCTGCTGGAGAGGTAAACGAACGAACATGCTGCCATCTCCAATGAGTTTTGCAGGAGAGCTACATTACTAATATTTAGAGGGTTCAGTTGGATAGATACCTTTTGCTCAATGATGGAGGAGGATTTTATATGTTCTGGGAGATGTGCTCTTAGAAAATTCACAGTTCGATTAATTTATTCTGCGGGGATTTGGAAATTTTCGGTTCGAGAGCCGCCCATTTAGCTGAGAATCTATATTAACCAAGTTTTATTCGTTTAGTTTCTTTAGAATATTTTCTTCGTTCTTCTGATGACCTTGTATGCATTTTTCTTTTATGAATGTGGCTGTTAATAACGATAATCGGCTGAGCGCTACTGCTTCTAATATTATAAGAATATTTAAAAAATGATACCAAATAATAATAATAAAAAGGGATGAGAGAAGAAAGTTATTGGACATCTGAGAAGCTGAAAAAGTTGCACCCAAAAAAAAAGAAAAGAAAAGAAAAGAAAATCGGAAAAAGTTGATTTGATAAGATAAAATACTAGTTCTCATACCTCCACCAGTTATTATAATAAAACTTAATAATTTGGCAATAAAATAATGTTAATACTTAATTAGAATGTTTCTCCGGTTGGCTTCTTTCCTTTCTATCATTTTGAATCAAACTAAATTCAACATATTTTACGTCTTTCAATTCTCTGCAAAATCTCAAGTCTCTTTTAAATTTTTAAAATGTAATCTTAGATTTTGAAAACGTTTATAAAAAGTAGATTAGAAGTAAGGTTTATAAACATTTCAAAACAAAATAGTTAGGGTGTAGCATCTATTTTTCTTTTTTATCTTTTCATAATAGTACATATCACGATTATGATTTAAACATATCGAGCTTTAGAGAACGTATGACTCCATAAATCATGCTGAAATGAATGAAGATCTATTTCTTGTAGAATTATTTTTAAAAAAAAAAGTGTATGTGGCAAAAAAAAATACATAGACCAAGATGTCAAGTCAATAATGGCTAAGACCTTCCTCCATAATAGAGAGTACATTTTTCTTTGGGGGAGGAAAATGCAATCTTTTAAAACTGGAAAGAGAGACAGCATGTTAAGTGCCTTTGATTGGACAAGCTCAACTCAATCATCACCTTTGAAAGTAGGCTGCATTTAGGGTGCAACAAATATTTAGAGTCGATTATCTTAATAATAATAATGTCTCTCTCTCAACTCAAAAAGATTCGTTTCATTTTCCTTTACCATACTTTATTCATTTCAGACCACTAGAAAAAAAATTCGAGCTTATTAAAAAATAAAAATCAATATCTCTTCATTTGAACTAATTCACACGTCACCATTACAAACCAAAAGTAAAGGTAATGGTAACAAACATTTTACACTAGGAAAGCAGCTTGAAACCTGTCTCAGATGAAAAGACCAAGTGGACTTTGCACAGTAATGCTCAATCAAGTAACTTCCCTTTGAGGAATTGAGACGACTTGTTTGATAAAGAAACTTAAGAAAGAATCGGATTCTAAAGGTGGGTTTAGCTGAGTCAGCCAAGAAGATACCAAGCAAAGCACACGCAGTGGAGTGTTTAAGGATGGTGGTGGGCAGAAGTGGCAGTAGGCCACAATTGCCACCACCCTTTGCCTTATGCCCCAGGATTCAATCCTTGCGATTCCCTTTCATTTCCTTTTCTTTTTCCCTTATTTACTCTGCAAATCTCCTCCATCTCCATGTTTGTGTTTGCTTGATTTCAGGGAGCAGATTTCTGGGTTTTTGTTGGATTTATGGGAACAGAGGAGATGAGTGTTGTCAGTTCAAGTGATGGAGCAGTTGCAGATCGTCTCCAGAAGGTTATTCTTTCTCCTGTTTCTATTCTGTGTTCTGTTTTCAATCTTCTTCTATATTGTAGATAGAATATTCTTGTCAATCCAAGCATAGTTCAGTGAATAAGTATGGTTATTGTTGTGGTGTTAGTGTCTACTTACAGAGTTATCTAATGGTTTGGTGTGTTATTTTTGGGTTTTATTCAGGCTAGGGACTCGGCTGGGACATCAGAAGGAACCTCTAATGTTAACCATTGGAAGAGGAGAAATCTTTTTCTTGAGATACCTTCTAGGACACCGGATTTTGTTGCAATAAGAATGCCCCCAACATCAAGTCCTACACCTAGGAAAGTGAATTTTGTGTTAACTCCTACTTCTTCAGATGCTATAGCTAGTGGATCTTCAGGGCCATCTTCATCCAGAGGCAAATCGTCCATCAAAAGTCTCTTTCCAAAACTTAGCTTCATTTACCGAAGCTCATCAGATGTTGAGGTGGTATCCAGCCTTGTTTCTGAGGGTTCATCTTCAGGGACACATGAGAAACCACAAGCTTTAAAGCCGTTGTCGATGGCGACAATCTTTACGCCTAGGTCGAAGCAAGCGTCGTCACTGCCTGTAACTCCTATAGCTCATTCAAATCCAGAATCTACACATGATGGAAGCAAGGGGAGTGAAAAGGACTCAGTTGTGAGCACCTGCTTTGAGTTTTATTTAGTGGTGTGGCTAACCTAGTTGAATTATCATTGCATCACCTGACAAAGATTGCAACTTCTGTGCAGAGAAGAGGATCTTCTCAGAAACGGATATCTCGCTCTCTTTCTCTTCCAGTCAATAACAAGGGTAGAAGCATAAGGAGGACAGATTCATTCTTTCGTGTAATTTCTTCAACTCCACGACCAAAGGAAGGGGACACGACAATGAATACTTCTACAACAGAAGAAATAGGTAAATCGATCAGACTTTGCTGTTTGTTCCTATTTAATTACAGGAAAGAGGTGGTAATATATTTACGATGGTATAGTATCCAACGATCTTGCTGAGAAGAAAAAAGCATGTACATTCTCTTGTTTTGTCAAGATTTAATGGTAACCAACTCTTTTACATCCAATCGTATGAACTAAAGCTTGTTTTCCTCAACGAGTGACTGATGCCAGCCTCATCTCAATCTCATGGTCCAGAAAATGACGATGCCAATGGCGAAGACATCTCTGAAGAAGACGCCGTTTGTAGAATTTGCATGGTTGAACTGTGTGAAGGAGGAGAGACTCTAAAGATGGAATGTAGCTGCAAAGGTGCACTTGCTCTGGCTCACCAAGAATGTGCAGTTAAATGGTTTAGTATCAAGGGCAATAAAACGTGTGATGTTTGCAAAAAAGAAGTTCAAAACCTTCCTGTAACTTTGTTAAAGGTCCAGAGCATTCGAACTCAAATACTTGGGGCAGCTAGAACTCAGCAGGACAATGTCAATGGATATAGGTCAGCAACTACCTGTTGTGATAGATTTTGGAGTGTTTCTATCTGATTGATCTTTACCATATGTGTAATATTCCAAGTAGAGTATTGCTCTGAGTTTTGTCTAAATTGAGAATACCAAAAAACATGGGACAGGGTCAGAGCTAAACTTCGACTCTTCATCTCTCACTTACATGTCATACTAATATCTATTCTATTTGAATAAAACAGGGTCTGGCAGGAGTTTCCCGTGCTCGTGATTGTTAGCATACTTGCCTACTTTTGTTTTCTTGAGCAACTACTGGTAAGACTAGCAACTATGAACTTTTTGAGTTTAAATCCATCATTTGTCACGTCCTCTGTAATATGTTCAGACACAGGTTGCAAAAATGGGCACCAATGCAATTGCCATTTCACTTCCATTTTCTTGCGTTTTGGGTCTACTCTCATCAATGACCTCCTCAACCATGGGTAAGTTAGCAAGATCCTTTAGAAAATAGCAAGTATTCTAATCAGATTAGAGCTATGATCAACAGAATCATTGTGATAAAGTAGAATGATGACCAATGGTGCTGAAGCAGCATCTTTTCTATTCATAATGGCTAGTTTATCACACTACACTGACATTCAACAAGCCCGAAACAGTAGTTCAGTCACTCTTTTGATTCGGAGGTGAATTGTAACGTAAACTGTCTGATTGGTGCACTTGGGATTCTTATGTGACAGTCTGTTACTACTATAGACGGTTAGTTCAGTAATCCTAAACAAAGTTTTTGTTTGTAGTGAAGAGAAGATATATATGGGTATATGCAACAGTTCAATTCACCATGGTGGTTCTCTTCTCGCACATATTTTACTCTGTGGTAAGGGATAAATCTATCTTTGTTTCCTATTAATTTTAACTTGTATGGCAGACATTTGTTAGCAGGGATTGAATTTTAGGAGTCATGGTTTGCATTATCCGAAAATTAAACCTAATAATAAGATGATTAGTACAAATAAGACCAAAAGTTCTTTTCTTCATTCCCCTCTATGTATACTGCTTTGATTTTAGACTTCTTTCTGCTTAAGTCTTGGAGATGAGCTTTAGAATGGCTTACAGGTTGGTGTCCAAGCAGTTTTGGCTATCATACTGGCTACATTAACTGGGTTTGGCATCGTCATGAGTGGAAGTTCAATTATTGTTGAATTTTTAAGATGGAGAAGACAATGGTGGTTACCATCGGCACAACAGCACCTCAACTCTCAGAGAATGGCACAACCAATACGATCACCTATAGCCATAAGTTCAGTGCACAATGCCATACCCCGCCATCATCACACAGTTGTTGAAACATTAAGCAGAAGTTGAATTGGAATGGTGTTAGCCAAAGTGAGTTATCTTATTTTTTCCAATGTATTGTATATTTGTTCTGTGTACAATGAGTCTAGGTGGTGACTTTTCTGAACCACGGTTTTCTTGTATAGACTTTATGAAGTGGGTTTGGAGGTTGTCAACTTGACACAAGTTTGTGGATATAAAGGGAACACAAAGGAAATCAGAGAGTGAATCAAGTCTATAGCAGCTCTTGAATGCATCCCATACATATGTGTTGCTTTCTCGTGATCTTTTTCTTGGTTAAATCCTACCATGTTTGTGTCAATATTGTCTCTCTACTTTGACTTCATTATTGTAATTTATTAATTTTAGTAGACCTAACCATTGATGAGCTTGATTTCGCTTTCACAAGGTGTAATTCATGCTTCTTAAGCTAAAATAAAACTATGCTAACAACTATATAAACAAATGAAATCTAAGAATTAATGTTAGTTTGTAGTTGGTATAGTTTTAAAATCACAGGTTCTCCTGTATGAAATAGGAACAAATATTAACCCTTGATATTGATGGGAGGAAGGAAAATTGATTGTTTCTTAATTAGAAAAAATGAAAGAAACAATTAGAGACCGAGAAAATTGAATCCTCGTTGATAATTTAAGTAACAACTATAGGCATAGAATTCCCCAAAATTTTCTGAGATCAATGAGGCAGGCAGAAGAAATATTATATATAGTATGATGAAGTAATTTTTGGAACAAAACGGAATGACAGAGAAAACGGCAATGCCGACTGAATAAGCAAGAAACTAAGAACTATTGTATGGAAAAATAATCACACACTGCTACTCAAAATTAGCCAATAAATCGAATCAACTAGAAACCTCCTAAACAATGAGTTCACCAACCTACTTAATCAAAATAAAACTATAATGCTAGTAGAATCAATAGAAAGGCTATCCTCTTCTAATGCAGAGAAATCCGTACCGTCGCCATTTAGTTCGTCATAGGAACGATGACCTAGCAGCAGTACCGTACTGAGAACGGCGAATGTTGTCTTGGCGCTTCTTGTACACGAATCCTCCTACTCCGACGACACAAACTGCAGCAATGACTCCAACTGCAATTCCAGCCTTCTTGCCTCCGTTCATCCCGCCTTTGGAGGCTTCGGACTCTTCTGCACCGCCATTGGCAGTACTGTTACTGAAATCGCCGTCGGCCGTTGGTGAAGGGGAAGGAGTCGGTGAGGGAGAAGGAACACGCGCAGGAGATGGACTGGGAGTGAGATCTGAGGGCGGAGGCGCAGGAGGAGAGTTCAAAGCCGGTGAAGTGGCAGGAGCGGGAGAAAATGGAGTAGGAGAGGGCACTGGAGGAGAATCTGCAGCAGATTGAGGGGATGGAGAAGGCGGAAGTTCCGTTGGTTGTTCCAAAGAGACCGCGACGTTCATCAACAGCGAAACGAACGTCCAAAAAGCAACGGATTTCGCCATTTTCGAAGCAAGCAGAAGAATCTCTGGAGATTTGAGAATCAGAACAGGGAATGTGGGTCAGAAATCGAAGTCGGTGAGGGGAAAATAAAATGGAGAAGAAATGAGGCGAGTAGATCGAAGCAGAGCAGTATAAAGAAAAGCGGTTGAAATAGAGGGGGGAAAGTGAGAGAAATGAGCCAATGAGAGAACGCCACGTAGGAATGTTTTCAAATGGAAATTGATAGTGATAGAACTACTGGATCCGCGCTGGCAGAGCAAAATACGGAGCCTGAACGAGAAAGATAATTGACTCGAATTACGCGCCGTTGATTTTAGCAATCGTCAAAGGGAATTACCCTACCTTTAATTCTTCTTTTTAAAATTAATAAATATTTCATTGACAATTTGAGGATCGAGACATAAATTAAAGGGGAAAAAAACGAAAATCAAATTCATATCTTTGAATTTTTTATTTTTATTTTTACTTTTATAACATATGATCTTTGGATTCTATCACTTAAAACATCAAACCAATCATTTTTAGAAAAATACTTAGTGGCATGTTTGTGAATCACCACTACCATTAAAAGGTCGACAGATAATTGTCAGGATTCTAATAGAGTGTATAGGAAGATCCCTACATACTGAAACCAAGTAGTATAAATACTTCTTCAATTTATTGTTTGTCACGTCATCATCATTTGAAAAATGACGTGGCGTTCAACAACATTAAGGGGCCGTTTATTGCCAACAAGAGCTTAGCTCAACTGGCATAAAGTTGTATTGATACAAGGTCTGTGGTTCGAATCCCCCTCCCCACATATTGTCAAAAAAAAAAAATAAATAAAATAAGGGGCCGTTTATTTTTTGGAAATCCCCACATATTGTCAAAAAAAAAAAAAAATAAGGGGCCGTTTATTTTTTGGAAATCTAATCGAAATATTCAGATGCCTGGAATTATAGATACCCACAAATATAGATGCCCAGCATTTTACATAACCGTGTTTGATTTGAAGGAATAATTTATAAGAATATATGAGAATATTTAGATAACTATGTTTGTTTTACATGATTTTTGTACGGGAAAGTTCTTAGATTATGTATAATACCAATAATGTCCTTACTAATTTTTAGCTAATTTAGCTATTAGTTTAATATAGTTTAGTATTATTATTAAGAGAATAAATAAAAAATAAATTAAAATATTATTCAATATAACTATCATTTATTTTACATCTTAATGTAAAATTTAAAAAATAAATGGTTATTTCTTAGTGTATGAATAAATTAATTTATTTTTAAATAAAAATACAAATTGTAAAATTGAGGGGTAAAAGTGTCATCCGGAGATGTCCTCAACATGGAAATCTTTGAAACTCATCTCTCACGAGGGCATCAAAAGCTCCTCGGATGTATGGGCATCCTAGGATGCCCGGGGTATCCAACATTACCACAAAACAAACGAGGTAATCCAGATGCCCATTCCATGGACATCATCTTGGATTACCGTCAAACAAACGGCTCCTAAAGATATATTTAGGAAGGAAAAATGATGAGAGTATTATTACAATAGTACTAGAAATTTTCATATGCAGTCAAGTATTGTTCTAATTTTTTATAGTCAATTAATTTAGACTTTCTATTACAATTTTATTTTATAATGCATAACTTTTATATGGATAGGATTTCTTTTAACGCAAAGATTAACCGAGAGAAATAGAAAAATCAAATGGATTATGGATAGATTTTTCCTGGTGCTAGTTGGATTTTGGGATAATAATATTTTTATTTGGATGGTTTTAAGTTAATTTTGATTGGAATCAATTGAATATAGTTATAAATCATCATGTATGACTTGCAATTTAATTATTACTTCGAGGTTTTAATTGATACCATCTCCAAAATTTATAAGTATAAATTATTTTTTTGTTCTAAATTAAAGATTAAATTATAAATTTAGTTTGTAAACTTCATATTTGTATAAAACTCTCAAAACACTAATAAATTCTTTTATAACTTTTAAATGTGAATATTTTGACAGAGTAAAATTATAAAATAATTTAAATCAACTTAGATCGAAATAAATACAAGTTTAATTACAATTTTAGTCCTTAAACTTTCAGGCATATGTCTATTTAGTCCTTGAACTATTAAAATGTCTAATAGGCGAATAAACTTTCAATTTTATGTCTAATAGGTCTTTGAACTTTAAAAACATCTAATATGTACCTCAACTTTCAATATTGTTTTTAATAGGTCTCTAACATGTTTGAGGTTTTTAAAAATTAATCATTCTATTAGACTTAAAATTGAATTTTATATGAGATCTTAAACTTTCAATTCTATGTCTACTAGACTTATTGATTTTAAAAAATGTTGAATAGATCAATGACTTAGTAGACATAAAATTGAAAGTTGAGGGATTTATTGGACACAAAAGTGAAGTTTAAGAATTTACTGGAAACTTTTTAAAATTCAGAGACAAATTGACATGTCATTGAAATGTCAGGGACTAAACTTGTTATTTAACCTAAAATTAATTGTTGGTGGATTTTCAATCGCAGATATATTATGCTAAATTAATTAAGTTTGATAAAATTATTTATCTAGTTTTTATTTCATATTTTGGGTGCTTCTTTTACTCTGAGTAAAAATAGTAAACTCATTTAGTTTAGTCATTAGGGTATTAGAAAAAGAACTTCTCATTTAAAAAACACAAGCATATATTTCAAGTTATTAACATTTGTACTATTTTTCTTTTAATATATTTTGAATAAACAAGCTAAGTATTATTTCCAGTTTGACTAAAATATTTAATACTTGAGAGGGGTTGATTCCAGAATCTAATCATTGTCACTTGAGTTAAAGAAATTTACAATATAAACAAATAAAATCAGTGTAGAAAAAGAAATAGTAAAAAGGAATCTAATTATTGGGCTTTTTCCTGGGCCGGTCCATTTGATCCAGTAAGACCGGTCTTCCCAATTCACGTGGGCCTAAACATACACACGAGGCTACCGGTCCAGTAAATGTCAATGGGTCAAATTACAAATTGGTTATCGTAATAGGTAGCAATTTAAGGGTTGTTATTTGCAAAAATTGAAACTTAATTTTTTTTTTTTTAAAATATGACAAATCTATCAATGATAGACATTAATCACAATGCATGTAGTTTATCAGTGATAATTACAATTGTGATTAAAAGTCTATTGTCGATAGACTTCTATCGTCTATCACTGATAAACTTTAATTTTTTTTTCTCATATTTGTAAGTAGTTTTGACAAATCTGTCAGTGATAGATGTCTATCACTGATAAACTTTAATCACAATGCATGTAGATCATTGGTAGAATAGTATATCAACAATAATTACAATTATGATTAGATAGACTTCTATCACTAATAAACTTTAATTTTGTTATAATTGCAAATAAAGTTTTAGCAAATCTATCGGTGATGGACACCTATTACTGATAGACTTCAATCACAATGCATGTAGTCTATCGACGATAGACTACTATTATTCATAGAAGCCTATCAACAATAATTACACTTGTGATGGGAATCTATCACTTACAAATTTCAATTTTGCTATATTTGTAAATAGTTTTAGATTTTTGTATATTTAGAATTATTTTAGTATATTTTGCCATCTGTGCAAATTAACCCAAAGAAAAAAGAAATGATTGTATGCAAGACAAGAGGGAGGCCAGAGGTGAGCTGGCGAAAACACTGGATCCCACTGGACCATTGAGGAATGACCTAGCAACGTCCCCTCCACGTGAATCTTTTAGGGCATCATGTTAGATTGGAAGGCACTACCCCTCCCTTTAAAGTTGTGGCATTGCTTTTTTTCTTTTATTTGCTTACGTATATTTTATATCTACATCAACAAGGATGAGCTTGGATGAGATGGATATCCAACACTTTCCACGTCACTTTATATGCACATCTAAATCTAGGAAAACACACTCTTTTTACGCATTTCTATACGAATTATCACCTATGAGTTTATCTTCATTTTCTTTTCCTCTTTCCATAGTTTAACCATCTAAACATAACTTAGCTGGTCAGGAGTTCGAATCTAGAAGTGTTTACTTAAACATAGCTTAGTTGGTTTTAGAGGTTCAAATCTCATCACTCTTACTTATTGTTGGATTTATAATATATATATCAATGATGGTCTAACAATAGAATTTACCGTGGTGGTTTAACAATAACTTGAGAAGTAATAATAAATCATCAAAAACAAATGTATAAAGACAATGAAGAACTGTTATTGCATGCATTTTACAAAACTAAGACTTTCTTAAGGTAGTTGGTTCAAACATAGAACATAGTTTAGTAGATAAAGTACTTATTATTTTCTGAGTTATTTTAAGTTCAACAATTACAGGGACAAAAAATCAAACCATGGTAATTGGTGGCTTATTCATTGAACTATACTCAGATTGATTTTCTCTAGAATTGAAGCAAACTTTTATTGAACTAAGTAAGGAAAGAAAACGCCTTATATATGCTTTTGTAATTTGGTAAAGAAAAACCTACCAATATTAGTGTGTTTTTAGAATATGCCTATGAAAGGAGGGACATTCAAAAGCCCTATAGGCATACCACATAACAGTTAAGTGTTCCCATCAAATATATGTGTACTGATTTTATAAAAATCACTCACTATATCTCTAGTGCCCAACAAAACAAACTCCCCTTTAGAAGTGATAATGATCAAGGAGAATTCTAGAGACCACAAGAGAAAGGAAAGAAGGAATATATTAAAATAATGATGATTTAAAAAATGATAATATAATCATTCATATTCCAGTTTGGCCTTATCCACTGCAGTGGCCAAATAAAATTAAAGCTGGTTGGAAGGTCCTATAAAAAGCAAACTCAACCACCAAATTAGTTAAAATTAAATTGTCCATTTTTGTCACTGTCTTAATTGCTCCATTCAATAAATAATGCAGAAAACGAATATTCTTCAATTGTCTCTATATAGTATGTGATGGAAGAACAAATTATAAAACCAAACCAAACCAATTCAATATTACAACATTATTTAAAAAAAAAAAAAAAAAATCTCTTAATCTATCATTTGTCATGCCCAAAGTCCAACATCAATTATTCTTCCCCCTAAAAGAAAATGTGAATAATAATAAATATATAATGTAACAGCTAGACCTCACCTACTAAAATGAAATGATGATGAAACATACAAATAAGTTAATACAAGATAAGATATGTGATACATATTTAGTGTGTAATTAATTTACTTAGCTTTTTGAAAAAAGAATCCAATTTTCTTAAGCTGTAATGACCTAACATTTTTGGATTTTTTGTTTTTTTCCTTTTTTAAAATTAAGTATTTATCTCTCTTGTACATATGGAGCCATTCTATTGGATAAGAATATCACCCACTTTGCGAATTTCAAGATCCCACCTTCACCACAAATCCCCATCCCATTCTAATCTATGTGCTGTCATTTTCACAGCTTGGATTTTAAGTAATCTCTCAGCTCAAAATTAATAATAATAATGATTAGAAGTAGTAATATTTTTTTTATTTACCATTAAATAGAGATAGAGAGAGGGGAAGAAATGAACATAAAGGAGATTCTTTTATTAAGAAAAACAAAGAAGGCAAAAGGATAAGGATGAAACACAAAAGAAAAGACGGCAACAACAGACATGAAAATGCGCCACAATTTGCACAATGGCCCTTTTTTTTTTTTTTTTTTTTTCTGGGGGCGAGGTTGGAAATATGTACAATTTCCAGGGCCAATAATTGATCTTGTTGTCGAACTCAAATTTGACGAAAGCAGCAGCATATAATTGAGTTACAATTCCACCATCGAAAGTCTATTGAAGAAAAATACAACAAAAACAAAACACAATCTTCTTCTTCTTGTTCTGAGACAAACCAATTTAATATTTCTGTTCATAAAAGGAACAGCTTTGTTTCAATCAAGCGTTGCTCCTGAAGGATCCAAGAGCCTTAATGGCTCCAGCTCTGAGCACATACTGGTGGTAAATTGCAGCAATTGCAGCTCCAATAAATGGCCCAACCCAGAAAATCCACTGCTCAACACAAAAATTACATCAAATTACGAAAACCCATTAATTATTATTCTAAAAAAAAAAAAGTGAAATGAAATAATTAATTACTTACTTGGTCATCCCAGGCCTTTTCGTGGTTGTAAATTACAGCAGCTCCGAAACTTCTTGCAGGGTTAATTCCAGTTCCAGTGATGGGAATTGTAGCCAAGTGAACCATGAACACTGCAAATCCAATGGGCAGTGGTGCCAAAACCTTTTGTTTTTTTTTTTTTTTTTTTTTTTTAAGAAAGAAACAGATTTAGTTAGTTAATTAAAGAAATAAGAGTGTTTTTTTTTTTTTTTTTTTAAATTGAAAAAGGGAGTAATAATCAGGTGCGTACAGGAACATGGGAATCTCTGGCGCTTCTCTTGGGATCAGTGGCAGAGAAGACTGTGTAGACAAGAACAAAGGTACCGATGATTTCAGCTCCCAATCCAGTGCCTTTGTTGTATCCATCAGCGAGCATGTTGGCCCCACCCTTATACCTCACATAGAACGCCGACTGGAAAGCCTTAACCAATCCACACCCACAGATGGCACCAGCACACTGCGCAATTATGTACAACAACGCCCTAACCAATGACACCTTCCTCGCCAAAAACAATCCGAACGTCACGGCCGGATTGATGTGTCCACCTGAAATCAAACCCCAGTTTCCAATTATATATATACTACCTTAAGCTTTTAATTTGTTTTTTTTTTATTTTTAATTACTTACCGGAGATACCGGCGGTGCAGTAGACGAGGATGAAGATCATGCCGCCGAAGGCCCAGGCGATGCCGAGGATGCCAACACCGCTACACGGGTCGGTGGATATGGTTGGGTCACTCTGGTGGGAGTAGCCGATGACGGTCAAAACGGTGACGTAGAGGAAGAGGAGAGTGGCGATGAATTCGGCGATGGCGGCACGGTAGAGGGACCATTTGGTGAGCTCTTCGGGGTCGATGAGCGGGGCGGGGGGAGGGTCTTGGTAGTCCTTGGCTTGGAATTCGCCTTCGGCAACCTCGACGTCCTTGCCCATTGAATTGCTTGATGTGTGTGTGTGTGTTTTTTTTTAGAGAGAGTTTAGGGTTGGGGAAATGAAATGTTGAAGAGTGTGGGGAGTGGGTGAGTGTGTGTGGTGAGGAGAATGGGAAGAGGAAAAGGGTATTTATGGAGAAAAGAAGAAAGTACCAGAAGGAAAGGTATGATTGGAGATAGAGAGAGTATTAGAGTGTTGATTTTTAATTTTAATTTTAATGTAATGTTTTTAATATGAGAGTGATTGATAATTGATAATGAAATTAAGGGCTAAGGGGGTAAGGGGGGATTAATTATGGGCCGCCCAATGAGCTTGATTTCGCTTGCAATGGGGCCCACCTCCGCCTCCAACGGCTCCTGATTGAGTTATTGACATTGTGTGTTTTGTTTTTTGTTTGGGGAAGATGAGGAAATGGTCCCCTTTTATTATTATTATTTTCTTTTTTCATTTTTTAACGGCTATCTTACAAACCAATCCAACGGATCTTTGCTGTTTTACGCACGTCTTAATCACTTTGGGTAAATTCGTAAATTTACACCATCCTTAACCCCACGCTCACGAATACGAACACAAACACACAAACAAAGCCTCTGCTTTAGTTTTTTTTCTTTTCTTTTCTTTTTCTTTTAACAAAATAAATATGCTATAAATATGGTATTTTATGGCTATTTGATTGTCCATATATTTATTTTGTCCAATGTAATTTTTTAAAGGCTGTTTTAGTCTCATTTTTATAGGCTGTTTTTAAAATTCATAAATCTACTAGACACAAAATTTATAGTTGAAAGACTTATTAAATATTTTTCTTAAAAGTTTAGAGACATTTTAGATTAAAAATCAAACATTCATATACTAAATTTATATTTTAGCTAAATAAATACACTAAATTTACGTGTTTAGTATTAACCATCAAGAATAATAGCTCTGAAAGAAAAGGAAAGAAACAAATGTATAATTGGAAAAGGTTAAAACTCAAAATATAAGAGGTAAATTGAAAAAATTAACCAACAACAAGCTAAATTGGAAAAAAAAAAAGAGAAAAAAAGGGCTGTTTTAGTCTCTCTCTCTAATGTTAGATTTTTTACTTTTTCTCATTTTCCGTTATTTTTTTACCTTTCCTTTTTTATTTATTTTTTCTTTTATGTTATTTCTTTCTCTTTTTCCTTTTTTTTCAATGTTTCTTTTTTAATCTTTTCATTAGTGAGCCTTTAGTTATTATTTTCTATTCAAATCTCTCTTTTTTTTTTTTTTTTGTTAATTTTAATAGACGTTTAATTTACTTATTAAATAAAATAATTAATAAAATATTTCACATTTGCCATTAATATTTTTTTTTTAATTTCTCACCTACTAATGTTATGTGCTAGGATCATTAGCTAATGAGAAAAACATGCAATTTTAAAGAAAAGTAAAAATAATTTTTATTATTCAATTCAAATATATGGGTATATAAGATCAATTGTTTAACCTTAAATAAATGTCTCACTGCCACAAACACACACAAAATAATAATAATAATAATAATAATAATAATAATAATATATTAATATTATGTTGTGCAATAAATTAATGATTGTTGAAAATTTGCAAAGTTTGTAAATAACAAATTAGTCTAATTGAACTAACTCATATGAGTCAATATCATCAAAAATAAATTGGTTGGAGTGAGAGATAATACTGTAAATCAAATTTCCTCCCAATTTGATTAATTGATATAAAGCTTCTACTCTCCAATCCTCCATCCCTACATGTTATCAAAATAATAATAATAATAATAAATAAATAAATAAATAAAATTTGACTTAAAAACAAATGAGATAGCAATGTCAGCAATTAATTGATTTATAATTTCTTCACTATTTTTATAAAATTTAACTATTGAATGATTCTTTCCAGAAGAGAAGGGGAAAAAAATCTAAATAAATTTAATTCGATTCAAGTAAAATTTTCCTCCCATACCCTTGCTTTGCATATTGAAACTACCATTAACAAACCCATAATTCTAGAAAAAGAAAAGGCTTTGTTCGTGTAAAAATAATTAAATGTATGAGATTACATTAAAGAACGAAAATTTTAAATTTTTGTTACTTTTAGTTAATAATTATTATTATTAATTACCAACCCTACCCGTTGCAATTCGGTATTCAAGGTTTCTTGTCTGTATTTCCTGTTTTAAAGAAATGACAGCAAATATAAATTAAATTAATATATTGCAAATGATAATCGTAAATTATTGTTAGGTGACGATTAGCCAGAGAAACTTATCTGGATTTGCACCTAATTTCCATATTATTTAATTATTCAATTCTTCTGTTTTTAAGTACCAATCATTTAGTCCAACCATTACTCTACCTTATTTCGAATTTCATAATTTTTTTTTTAATAATTTTTCCATGTTAACGATAATGTAAATATTATAAAGAAATGAAAACCTAGACAACTTTTTACGTAAATATATATATATATAATATCCACGTTTTAATGTGAAATATTATAATAGATATAGTATATGATGATATTATATATTTGAAACACAAATTTTGAGCATTTAAAGCAACAAAAACTAGAGGTCTTCGTTGTTTTGAATAAAATAATAGAGTACTCTGCTCACTATCTAGATAATATATATATAATTTTCATGATATTATATTATAACTTAGAGAATGATTCTAAAAGAAAAAACATACAACATATAAAACAATACTTTACCACTATAAACAAATGAAGTTAACGATAACATAACTAATTGAAAGTTTAAGAATTTATAGAGAATTTTATTAAAAAAAATAAAGAAAAAAAGATTTTTTTTGAAATAAATGGACAAATTGTCTATTGGAATGATTTTCTAAGTGCTTAAAAACTTTTTTTTAGTACTTAGAAAATCATTCCGAACAAACCCTAAATAGACAATACAGTTCTAAAAATAAAATTAAGATTTAAAAAAAAACCGAAAGCATTTGAACTCTTTATTCTTTTAGTTCAATACTACCTATTGATTAATGACATATGCCTTAATCAATTTAGTTATATTTGGATTGACAAAAATATTTAGACTAAATAAATACAACTTTGGAACATATATCATAACAAAAATTGTAATAGAATATTATATATATATATATATTGCAATTTTTTTTTAAAAAAAAAATCAATTTACTTTAAAACAATTGTCTTAGTGAGAGAGGATTTTAATAGAGAAATCATATAAATTCTTTATTTTTCTAATTTAAAAACAACTTTCCAACGAAGTCCTCATAGAAAAATCTTAAAAACAACTTCAAATAAAACCCTAAAATTGAAATATGTGGAAATTCAATCGTAGAAACCGACTATGGTTATAAAAAAACCCATGTTGAAATTATTTATTCCAGAAAATGGACAAGGGTAGCCGCCCACTCAAGAAATTCCACAAAATAAATCAATGTTATCCACAAATTAAATCAATATTTTGAACAGTTTGTTTTTTTTTTATATAAGAAAAAGAAAAGTCTGTGGCTTTGGCTTCATGCAAAGGAATAAAGTTGTGGATTGCAGAGTGACACGTGTCAAATACAAAATCCATTTTGAATACGAACATTTGGTGGTAAAAATAGACGAGGTTGAGAGTGACAGATATATGGTCGGTTGGGTAAGTGTAGCTCTACTATAATTTTCAAATGCTTTTAATGCCAATTAATTCTTATCTCATCCCTACACACTATTTTAGTCTTCAATAATTGATGTCAAATGCTTCAATTCACTATCACAATGCTTCATAGCTACCTTAAATTATTTGAATTCATATTTCTAAGTATTTTTATTGTTATTATTTTTTCATTAACCTCAGTGATTGTTCCAAGGTGGTTCAATTGATTTAAATTACTTGCTTCTCGATTAGAATTTTTAACTGCATTACTCAAATAGAATATTCTAAGAGTACAATTTATAGTCTTTGTTGATGGTCAAATTTCGACTAAGTTAACTGTCTAACCTCCACGTGAACAATGAATTTGTTGAAAAGAGGAGGAAGATGTGACCTGCAAGACAAGTTACACACAGCCACACAGACTCTAATGCTTGAGTCAATTTTGGATGAGAGAAAACAATTTGTAACCAAAAGTCTTGACAATGTACCTATGATTTTAGTATTCTATTTTTCGATCCCTTTCCCCGGTGACCTCTGTGGGTAATCATTCTTTTTTTTCCCCCTTAGGGATTACCTCAAAGCTCTGTGAGAAGTCGACGAATCAATGCATGAAGAACCTAGACCTCCACACCTAGTCGGCCTCAACATTGGGTTGAGGCCGAGCCTCTCCTCGGCCTGAGGCCAAGGAGCAGAGTATGGGAGGTCGCAGACCGCTCCTTTGGAATTTGGACCCATTAACTCCGAATCTTCTACACCGAATTATCATTGGCGATTTTTTACTCATAACAGTCTTCACACACTAAGGCACACATATTACACATTTTTGTTTTATTTAGTTATAATAGTTTCAATTCAATTTTCCGACACTAATTATCTGTTTGAATAGTATTGAAAAGAAATATTAATTATTTGTTTTAAGAAAAAAAAAAGAAACATTAATTATCCGTTTAAATAATATTGAAAAGATGATGTAACTCTATGTGAAAGAAAATAAGAATATGATTATTGTGCTCAATTTAAAAATATAAAAGTACCATCATATGATTTAAATTAAAATCCCATCATAAAATCACTTTTAAAAGATACAGGACTATAGTTGAAGAATTTTATGAAACACTTATCAACAAAGAAAGATTAAGAAAAAAAATATCTCCTTCAGGACTCAGTATTGAAATTAACCCATTAGCATTCATGATTTTTCTAAAAAAATAGTGATTATCCAAGAGGAAGCATGATTTGATACCAAACCAAACAAAACAGAGCCATAATCCTTGAGAAAAGAAAACACAGCCCATAATCTTATTCTAGGCTCTAGCTCACTCGTTCATTCTAGGAAAGGCTTTCCTTCAAGCGCAGAAATCTCAAGACCAGAAATTCCATTCGTCCCCAACTGGTCTTTTGATCCATTATTGCCATATTCAGAGCTTGTACAATATAACTTTCTTCATTAACAGAACATTATTTCCTTCCTCCTAGCATAACCACTCTAGTCAACTAAACAGAATCCAGTACATTGGAGTAGTAAGTTGGTAATCCAGTAAACAAACACCAACATCTGAATGAAGGCGATTGATTGAATAGAGAGAAGGTTTACACTACCAACTGGCCTCAAAATGACTTGATTTCCAGTACTCAGCAAAAAAATTGGTGTCACAATGCAAGAAGAAATGAGCCAGAATTTAAACACTAACTTATTTGTATTCTCTCAATCCCCATTTCCCGTTTGGATCCTAATAATTGATTGATAATGTTATATAGTCTTGATTAACAGACGAAAAAACAACCCCGTATCCTCTAATTTCTTAATCTCTAAAGTCGCAAAACTGAACAAAACTAGCAACGGTAGAGAAGACATTTCTCACTTGGGATTGGAAGCGAGTCGATGAAAGTGAGCTCCTCAATCCTGAGGGATTTCGACATCACCATCGCCAATCTCTTGCTGTAGGTCCTTAGGATCCTTCCCATCAACAGTACAACCAACCGATACACAAGTTCCCAATATCTCCTTCACTGTACCTGACAGATCTTTCGCCATTGATCTCGGCCGCATGATCCTCGCAATCTCGATCACGTCGTCTAGCGAAATGTTCCCGTTGTGCTTAATGTTCTTCGTCTTCTTCCGGTCTCGCTCCGGCTCCTTTAGAGCCTTGATGACCAGCGCCGCCGCGGAAGGCACCACCGATACCTTCGCTTGACGATTCTGGACCGTCAGCTTGACTGTTACTCGAAGGCCCTTCCATTCCTTCGCTGTCTCTTTGGCTATATCTTCTCCGATTTTCTTCGGGGAGAGACCGAGAGGTCCGATCTTCGGAGCGAGCGAACTCGCCGCTCCGACCTCACCTCCGGTGACTCTAACGAAGACGTCGACGACCTGCGAGGGATCGAACTTCGGCGGCATTGTTGCTGTAAGCTAGATTTGGGAGACAGCGGCAAGACTTCACAGAGGAATCGAAGGAAAATGTTGCTAAAAACTAGGGTTCCGTTCTACCGAGTACCGATCACAGTTCAAACGATATGAAAAAGAACAACCGTCATTTCTGATAAAACGGGGGTGTTATTTGTCATTTCACTTTTAATTTCTTATGGGCCCAAGCCCAACCATATTTAATTGTTGGGCTTTTCGAATTCAATGACGTCTTGAGGAACAGAGCCCGGACCAAACTGAGATGGTCATTGTTTAGAAATTAGAGCTTCACATATGGGCCCAAGCCCAATTCAACAACTTATTGGGCCTATTTAGTGACGTTCAAACCAGACCTCTGGAAAATTTCAAGATAGTATGGGATATAGACCACTCATATTTTCAATATCCACTCTTTGGAAAAAGAATACATATGAAAGATGTCAATTGAACTCAAAAAAAAAAAAAAAAAAAAGGAACAAAACAAAAAAGAACAAAAAAGAAAGATAGATGTCAATTCATTAACCTTACATATGTAAATGTAAATAGTCCAACTTTTTGAAACATTTTCTTTAGTTTATCTTTTAAAATATTGATGACTCGATTTATATGAAAAATCGGACATTTATTTTAGAGATTAGAAAGTTGGGAGAGTATTTAATGTATAAGATATTTATAATCTATTCTCATAATCACACAATCCCCATTAGAGATAACTATCTTTAGTCAACAAGCTATGCACTACTATTGAAACTCACGGGCATTGACAAATAGAAGATAACTATAAATCGACATGACATGTGTAGTATAATGATAAAAATCAAAATTTTCCACAAAAGAGAACTTACAACATAACAAAAAGGGTTCAAAGATATTATTATGGGTAGAATAAATAAGGACTACTAGAAAAAGAGAAAGATACATTATTGGAAGTAGATGCTGGAGAAATATCCCGACTAAAATAGTGGAAGACGGATAAAAGGTATAACGAGCTCGTAAGCTAAAAAAAGCCCCATGAAAATGAAAGGGGAGGAAATGGAGGTAATAGAGATGAGCATCAAAAGTCAAATCAGGTCCCAATTAGTGAGGGTATTAAGTAAGGGAAATGATGAAAGTGAAGGGAGCTTTCATTGTTGGCAATGGCCACTTTTAGGGTTAGGCCACTCCAATCAATTTCATCAAAAGTCACCTTCTTTTGAAATGAGAGGATGAAAAATTGGCCAATTGTTGATGTCCCACCATTCCAAAAACTTCCCAATAATCTCTTTGCCCCTCCATTCTCTTCAGCAGCCACATAAACAATGATGCCCTACTCTTTGATTAGATCCCATTTCAATATTCCTTCCCTTTTTCTCCTAGGTTAGTTGCTTAATATCTTCTATCTCAATTTGGATATTGTCGAACGACGGTTTAGATATTTATTACGTCAATTTGAATATAATTCAACTAGTTAAGACATGTATCTTAGATTAAAAGGTTAGAAGTTCGAATCTTTACTCTCATGTATTGTTGAATTTAAAAAATAATGATAATTACTCTTTTTATAATGGTAAGCTCAATTCCACCTCTCTATTTACAAAGGAATAAAAGTACTCATTGTCTTTTCGTTTTTCCCTGTTTATATGTGTTTTTTCATTATTATTATTATTGAAATAATGTTGTTTATAATGATTAGAAGTTGTTTGCTTTATGCAAGTAAAAGAAAATAAAATAAAGATTTTGTTTGGACAACTCATTGTCTCTTGGTAGAAACAGTGAATAGAATGTGTTTTGTGATTTATGACTTAATCACATTTATAACTCTATTTTAATTTGAAAAAAAAAAAACATAAAATTATTGATTACTATTTTAACTCCACCTCTGAGATGTAAAATTTTGTTAGAATTCCATCCATAAAACCCTTGAACTCTAAATTACCCTTAATTAGCCATGTGATTACTACAATTACATCCTCGAATTTATGAAATTATTGTAATTTAAAATGTAATAATAACTACTAGTACTAGCAAAGCTATAATGACAGACTTTAATTTTAACCATTTATAATTTTACTAGATGGTTGTTCGAAATGATTTTTTTTTTTTTTAGTTCAACAACATTTGAAGTAGAGGATTTCGAATCTCTGACTTCTTGATCGAAATGAAAACATCCTAATGCGGTGTCAATAATTCTTATAATTTTTCTTTAAATAAATAAGCTAGAAATGAAGTATAATTTCCATTATTATCCAATCAAAGCATTATGAGGTTTCAGCATCATAGGCTCAACATTAGGGGGTTGGGTTATTTCAAAAAAAAAAAAAAAAAAAAAACACATTAGGGGGTTGGGATGCAGAATAAATAATTGTCCTTTTTCTAAGGTAAAATCACCTAAAGCCCTAAATGGTCAAATACTCAACAGTAGAGCTTTAATTTGATTGGAACAGACAAAGTCACATTATAGAATTAATTCCCCCTACACTTTTCACATTCATTTATCAATAACAACAATATTAGGTAATTGCCACTCTAAACCTACAACTTTACCTTACTAAAACTAAATAATCAAACTATAATAAGTTAAAGTATTAAAAAGAAAAGCCTCTTCCAAAACCTTAATTATATAAGGAATTTTTTAGTACTAGCATATTTATATTCTACCACACAACCATCTAAGTTATTATTTTATCAAATAAATCTCAATTTACTTTTTCATTATTTGATTGTATAATGGAGCATATATGGTCAATTATAGTTGGGTTCAACCTTAAGAATTAATTACTTAAAATTATTTGTAGTTAAAATAAGGTCAAATTACAAATTTAGTCTATGAACTTTCAGGATTGTGTTAAATTGGTCCCTGAACTTTAAGAAGTTACAAATAGGTCCTCAAACTTTATGTCTAATAGGTTCATCAACTTTAAAAAGTTTCGAGTTCTTAAACTTTCACTTTTGTGTTAAATAGGTCATTAAACTTTCAATTTTATGTCTAATAAGTCATTGACCTATTCGAGATTTTTAAAAAATCACAAGCTTATTAGATACAAAGTTAGAAGTTTTTAGGGTCTCAATATGAATAAAATTCAATTTTATATCTAGTATATTGATTAATTTTTAAAACTCTCAAATATTTCGGAAACTTATTAAACATTTTTTAAAGTTATGGGACTAAATTGACACGACCCTAAAAGTTTAGAGATTAAATTTTTAATTTAACCTCGAAATAATAACAGTCAAATTGGCTTGCACTCATTCAAAACTAGCTTTAATGTTGGCTCAAGAGTAACCATTACATATATAAGTCTTTTGAACCAAACTTAAAATGTGATTACAAAAAAAAAATGTGTTTTTTAGTGAGTATAAGATACATAATGAATGGATTGTTTATAAAATGTAACTATAAAACAAACTATTTTTTTTTTATAAATGATTTTAAAAATATGTTGAAATATATTATTTAAAAAAAATATGCAATAAAGCCACTTTCCTTTTTATACAAAATAGTGTAGGATAGAGATTCGAATTTAAGATAAAAAGAAAAAAAAAATTGAGCGGCTAAAATATGATTCCTGAAAGCAATTTTGAATGTATTAAGAAAATGAAGAAAAATCAACTTTGCCTTCAACTTTAAAGTTTGTTAATAATGTAAATACATGACTTCAATTATTGGCCAACCCTATTACCTTACTCAAGTAGTGATTTTGACAAGTCATTTCAACATTTTAATGGATAAACATCGACCTATTAAATGTGTTATAATTTGTTCAATATTAAAAGTTGGACTTGCTTTTATCCACAATGATAATTTAATCCAAAAATGTCAAATAATGCAAAACATTTTCATCCAACTTTCTAAGTTTAAATATTTAATTGTTAATGAACCTATGCTTCAAATGACAACATAAAATCTATCTATCCATACAAAATTCAAGTCTTATTATCTTTTTTAATCGTATTCTTCTAAAATGTATGTTTAAAGTTATTAATAAAAAACGAAAATTATGTGTTATGTAACAATTGACTCTTTATTTATTCGTTTATATTATTATCCCATCTTTAAAACAAAATTGTTGCACAATTTTTCTAAAAAGATATTTTGAAGTATAAGTAAATTTCGCAATTTAAGAAATAATTTTAAAAAATCTATTTCTTGTTTTTTTTTTAAAAAAAAAAAAAAAAACAAAACTTCCCTGCATATCGGTATGTAGGATCTCCCTACATTTTCCATTAAAATCTTAACAACTAAGAAAGAGGAAGGGAGAAAATGAGAAAAAATGAGAAAAAAAATTATCTCTCCTAGTTGTCAACATTTTAATGGTGGTATGCAGGGAGATCTCTACATACCGGTTGCTATCAACTGTGCCTGGTGGAAAATTTATAGTATATTACCCATTCCATTCATTCAACATTCAACACGTCATTTAATGAATATTCAATGATATAATATTTTATTCCATGGATCCTATAAAATTTCTAAATACTCATTTCATGGCAAACAATGAATGAAGGTAGTATGGACTGTACTACTAGAAATTTTCTGACCAAGACATATGCTTTTCTTAAATAATAATAATTATTATTATAAAAAAAACATGCATTACATATACTTTCTCCCAATAACATATCAGTTTTTTTTTTTTATAAAGCCTTTTTTAATTTCCATACCCCACATGAAAATTGGTCTATTTCACTAAAAGCAAACATTTATTCGGTCCACAAAACCTAGCCTAGCTTTAAAAGAAAACTTACTTGATTTCAAAATGAGTTGGTATTATATAATAAAGGGATCACCGAAAAAACCCTACTATATATGTTGGCACTTCACGAACAAAAAATAAAATTAAATTAATTTGTATTGATATTCTTCTAATAAGAACTTGGATTGAAAAAAACTTAGGGATTTTACCCTATCATAATAACTTGTTAAGTATATGTGTTTTACAATTACACGAATTTGACAATCACATTTTTAGACTTTCAATTTTCTAAACTTACAAAATTTTATTGTAAAATACATAAATCATTCATATCATTTCTGATTGGTATGTCTATAAATATCATTGAACTATAATTGTTATCCATTTTTTTTTAATTCTATAAATTTTGGTAATTATAATATTAACCATTTAAAAACATATATATTATCTCTTTATATCAATATTTGGGTTTAATTATACCAATCTCATAGTTCTAGAGTTTTATTGGAACAACCCTTATAATTCAAGGGTTATATATGCCTTTTGAAATATTTAAGAGTTTAATTGCATTATTGATCAAATTGAAAGTTTTAAGATAGGATTGTAACAACTTCGATAATATAAAGATGACTTTTTGTAATTTTCTCAAAATTAAAATATGTTGTTTTTTTTAAACAGTAAGAATTGCTAATATATATATATATATATATATATTATAAAGTAATACGCCAACTATCTTTAAATGATTGATATTTCTAAAAAGAAAAACAAAAAACTTTAAATGATTGGAAAAACAAAAAGTATAAATTATTGGAGGCTGAAAAAAAAATCCCTTAAGAAAATTAAAATAGTTTAATTGTATTCAGATCTTGCATTTTTCGATTTCATTAGTGTATTTATTTCCTATTCTCCCAAAAAGGAAAGGAAAAAAAAAAAACGTATTTATTTCTGAGTTCCATAGGTAGCTGCTCGATGGCACGGATTCGAACCCCAACACCTCCCCTATATTGTAGTTGTAGCTGTACCGAAAAAAAAAACATTTAATTGAAAAAAAAATAGAATTTTAATTATTATGGTCTAACCTTGTCTTCTTTAATGCTATTTTAGATTGTGAGTCCGGCGAAATAAAGTGTTATTAAGAAGCATTTATTAAGAAAATTGAGATATTTATCAATAAAAAAGTTAGAAGTCTGAAATTTCACCTCTTATATATTATTGAATTAAAAAAGTATAATTAAGAAAAAATTTCTTAGTACAACAAATATGAAAATAAAGATTTGAACCTTCGATTATACGAGAGAAAGAAATAGTAATGCCTTTAATTTTGCATGACTATTTTCAATTAACCAAAAGTCAAATTAAACATGAAATAGAGTCAAATGACAATTTAGTTTATCATATTTTGACTTAAAAAATTAAAGATTAAAAAAACTATTAACCCTCGTATTTAGATTAAAATTGATTTTGTTTATGTTTCTCGAATTGACAACGCTGTAGCAGATGTCATAGCTAAAGTTGCTAGGAGTGATATGTGTTATGTGATTTGGAACTGTGAGGTTATGTATTGGTTCTTCGTGACCGTTTTTCTACTGCCCCTGTGGCGCAATAAAGATGTATTTCTTTTCAAAAAAAAAAAAAAAAAAACTATTAACCCTCGTATTTAGATTAAAATCACAATTTAGTTTATCAATTTTGTTAAGAGATTTATTTTATCAACTTTAACTTGTAATAATTTAATCTCTATATTTTCAAATCCGTTACAATTCTGTTAACTAATTTTAGTAGGTAACAAAACAATATACACTCACAAAAAAAATGGTTACCTAAGAAGAATATATCGCGAGAAAATAGAAAGAAAGAGATATTGGAAAATGGAAGGAGATTTTGGGGTGTCGCTTGTGAGAGGACAAGAGCGTAACAAGGCCAGCTGGCAACCAAACGCACGAGATCCAAGCGTGGGGCCTACTTCACGTGCAATCATACTTCTTCCATTGCCTGCAACAGAATCTCGCCACGTGTCCTCTATTTATATATTTTTACTTTTCTTTTATTTTCTTATCCCTTTTTCATTTATTTATTTCAATACATTAAAAAACGTACATCCTATTCAAAATCTCCACTCTCTCTTTAACTTTCTTCTTTATCCAAATCTCAAAGTCTTCAATAACCCCACCCCACGTCGCGACAAAAATTGACTGCAGCCATTTTCCTCTTCCCGAAACTGCCCCTTCCCAGTTGCGTCACCCAATGGCTACCCTTCATCTTCTTCACACACGTGGCATTCATCGCCACCCTTCACCCACATGTCGGTTCATACCGACGAACCGTCCATTCCGACTATCATGGGGTGCGATGCACTGAATCATCGCCCCATGAAAACTCTGCGTTCTGAGTGGATAATTGAATTATCCGACGTGTCATTTCCTAAAAAATCGCAGGGTGTTTTTAGTAAATTCAAACTTTACAACTGCATAGTGAAATAATAAAGCCTTATCCATTATCAGTAAGGTTAACCCCGAGGCCCCATCCTTCTCTCTCCCAGAAAAAAGCTTTATAAAAAGAACTCAACCAAATCAATCCAAACCCCAACCATTTTCCTCTCAGAAAAAAAAAAAAAAAGAAAAACTGTAATTTCCATCTCATGGCGACCGGAAAAAGCTTCTACGGTCGCTCCAACTACCGTTTCCTCTCCGGCGACATCGCCGGCCACCACCACTCCTTCACATCCGACCTGTCGTTCGAACTCAACGAAGCGGACATTTACAACTCCGGCAGTTCGAAATCGCCGGAGATCCGGCGATCTCCGGCGCCGGGGGGGAGAACCTCGAAGAAAGCGTCGTCGAAACGAGCGGAGTCGTGCGGTGGTGCGTCGTCGCTGCCGGTGAATATCCCGGATTGGTCGAAGATTCTGAAGGAGGAGTACAGAGAGAAGCGTAGTTTTGAATACGAGGGCGATTCGGAGGGAGACGGCGAGGATTTGGAGGAAATGAGAGTGCCGCCGCACGAGTTTTTGGCGAGGCAGATGGCGAGGACGAGGATCGCATCGTTTTCGGTGCACGAAGGAATTGGGAGGACGTTGAAAGGGAGAGATCTGAGTAGGGTAAGAAATGCAATATGGGAAAAAACTGGGTTCGAGGATTGAAATATTTAAAAAAAAAAGAAACGATATGAGAAAATTTGACGGACGACATGTAGTTTTCTGGAGGTCGTCTTGTTCGTGTATTTATGTATTTTTTGTTTTTGAATGAATGAATTTTTCAGATGGGCCATATTGGCGTAAGTGGTGAGTTTCTGGGAAATGGATGTGTCCATTAATGGTTGTAAAATATTATTAAGTATTATATGAAAATATTTTTGTTGTTTGTTTTTACGTTTGAATTAAGCTCTGTTTCTGATATGTATCGCTATAGCTCGAGGTTGGACGTAACCTAATCGAGTAGGCCTTTGGAGGGGAAATTTGATGGGTACATTATGCAACAAAAATGAAAACTGGGACCATTTCTAAGTGATTGATTTGCTTTTTTTTTTTTTTTCCTTTATCTATAATTTCTAGATTAAATTACAAGATTAGTCCTTGTATATTTAAAGTTTTTTTTTAATTGATTAACATTTGAGAGTGGAAAGATTGGAATTTTACATACTTTGCTCGTTTTGATCTCAAACTTTTAAAGTTGTTTCTAATTGATTTATGAATTTTTAAAAGTGTCAAATAAGTCATGTCCTTAAAATTTCACTTTTGTGTTTAATACGTCTCCCAACTTTTAATTCTATGTCTAACAAATTTATAGGTTTGTTAAATGCAATTTTGAAAGTTTGGGATCTGGTTAGGGACAACATTCAATTTTACTTTAATTTTTTAAAATTTCAAATATGACAATGAATTATCAAACACTAAATTTAAAGTTTAGGGACTTATAAACTTTATGGACCGAATAGATACAAACATGAAAGTTCAATGATAAAATTTGTTATTTGATGATATGTTGGTGGGGTATGTATTATTAGAGTAAAAAAGTTAAGCTTGAAGTTTGATGCAAGTGTGTGTTTGGATTAAATGGTAAAGTGATTGTGAGTGTGTTTTTTTTTTTAAAGAAAAATAGAGTATTCAACACCAAAATAAAATAATCACTTTTAAAATAATTATGTGGTTTAATATTCATTTCTCAATAATTAATTTAAAGATAATTATAATGATATTTTTTAAACATATTCTAAAATGATTTCTTATCTATCCCTTTTAAAAACCTCTCCATGTTAAATTTTTTACAAAAACTTACATAAAAATCTCAAAGAATGCTAAAATTATAAAATTACCTTGGCATTTAAAGTTTATTTTCTCTGTGCTATAATTTGACATTTATAAAAAGTTTATGCACTCATATATATATATATATATATATATATATATATATATATATATATATATATATATATATATATATATAAGCAATTTCAAAACCACTCTCAAACATATCATTTTTATTTTTTATTTTTTATTTTTTTTGAAAATTCAAACTCAATTTTGATAACATAAAAATTGTGTTCAAAAGTGCAAAAGCAAACATTAAAATGATTATAAAAAAATAAATTAGTTATAAACAAATTATTTTCGGTAGAATCACTATTTCCACTCCAAAACATGTCCAAAACTTTGCAAAGAAGAAAAAACATCCAAAATAATAATATTTATAGCTAAAGCGAACATAACTTGACATGTACCCTCAACAAAAGGTAAGAGGTCAGATCTTTTACCTCTAAATATAGATGAACTCAAACAAAAGAAAAAAGATAAATTTTGTTTTAATGACTTATATATTACTCTGCAAAAAAGAAAAGATGAAGACTAATAAAATTCATTATAATCTACTTTAAAATCATCGAACGTATTATAAGTTATGACGAATATCAAAGGAGTAAAGTAAATTTATTGATGCCATATTATGAAGTAAATTTTAAATTTAATTAACTCGAAATTCGAAAATGGTATTGTTTAACAATGGTGGAAAATTGTGATATAAACCTCGAAAAACACCCCAATAATAGTCATTTTGGCCACTGGTTACCAATGATGTAGCATTGATGTGATTATATATATATTTTTTTTGTTTGCTTTGCCTACTAACATTATCATACCCCTAAAATCAACCAGTTATTTTAAAAGGGTGAAATATAAAGTTTTGTTTTAATAACTTGTATGGCTTTAGCTGAATGATTACTAGTCCCCGTCACTGTTCTAAAGTTAATAATTTAATGTAATTATAAATTTAAATAACAATCGATCTGGCTCAATGTAGTTTTTATTTTAATCAAGTTTACTTTTTGAACTTTTTAAGCCCAATTACAATTTCAATCCATGAACTTTCAGAGTTGTGTCAATTTCGTCACTGAACTTTGTCAAATAAGTTTTCGAACTTTTAATTTTTGTGTTCAATAGATACCTGAACTTTAAAAAGTATTTGTTATGTTCTTAAACTTTCACTTTTGTGTTCAATAGGTTCATCAACCTTTAATTTTGTGTCTAAAAGTCGTTGATATATTTAACATTTTTTTTTTTAATTCACAAGGCTACTAAATACAAAATTTGAAGTTTAAAGTCTCAATAGGCATAAAGTTTTATTATATATCTAATAGATTGGTTAATTTTTAAAAATCTCAAATATGTTAAGGACCTACTAGACAAAAAATTGAAAGTTCGGTGATCTATTACACATTTTTAAAGTTCAAAAACTCTATTAGACATTTTTTAAAGTTTATGGACCAAATTGACACGACGTTGAAAGTTTAGGGACTAAACTTGTAATTTAACTAACTTTTTAAGATTGCGTGTAATATGTCTTTAAACTTAAATAGTGTCTATTTTGTATTCAATAGTTCCTAAAACTTAAAAATATCTAACACGCCGTTTTCATAGGTCTGAAAACTGATTTAGTCATTTTACTCTCGCTTTAGTTTTATTTTTTTAAGAAAAAAATGTTCAATTTTAGTTCATTTACTTCTAAATGTTTATTTTGATCTATATAATTTGAATTATTTATTTATTTATTTTAACCCCTATACTTTTAAAATATTGGTTATAGTCCTATATTTTGCAAAGGAGTATTAGTCGCTAGGTAGAGTGGGGATGGGGTAGAATGGTCACATAGAAAAATTAACCTTTGGCTGAAAAGAACAGGTGGGTAAGTTTGGACCGTAGGATCTTTCTTATTTCTTATTTTATTGGTGGGGGCCACAAATTGGGACCAAATATTGTTTTTAATTTTACAAACTTTGTCATCCACGACACTGGTCGACAACCTTGCGTTTTATTCAATATGGGGTGTCGTTTTCGTGGTTCACGCACTTTCGTGGCGAAACGACAAAAAGAAAAAATGAAAAAGAAACGTTGTATGTTTTGAATGGCGTCGCCATCGAGTTCACGGAGATATGGTACACCTCCAATATGATTGGTACACGTAGTATTCTTTCAAGACCTATAAATCTTTAATCTTTCAACTCGATTGACTTGTACAGTTGTACTATAAAACTTGCTTCATTTTTTTTTTTTTTTTTTTTTTTTTTTCCTCTTCCAAGTTTTACCCTCGTTTTTTTTTTTGTGTTAAAAATCATTTTGGTTCATGAACTTTCATGAAAGTAACAATTTAGTATCTGAACTTTGATTAGTAACGATTTAGTTCTTGTACTTTCAATTTTGTAACGATTTAGTCCATGAACTTCAATAAGTAACAATTTAGCCCCTGTACTTTCAAATTTGTAACGATTTAGTTCCTATTGTGAAAAATTTATGTAAAGGTTTAATGAAATTTCTTATCTAGATAGATTAATAAACTAATTTGAGACCCAATAGGTTAATAAACGACAAAATTTAATCATTAACTAATAAAAATCGACATTTAATTTTGATGTTTTTTTGCGATAAAGATTAAGGGTGTGTTTGGATTAACTTTTCAAGTGTTTAATTTTGAAAATAAACCATTTTGAAAAAATTTCTAGTATTTGACAACCACTAAAAATGACTTATTAGAAAATGAAATTGGTAAATAAACCATTTTGAGAGAAACATTTGAAACCAATTTTTTTAAAAATAGCCTTTAGTATATAATAATCTTGTGTATAAAAACATCTATGAGAAAATGCAACCAAACATAAGTGATTAAATTCTAAACAAATTTTATGCAAAATGTTTTTTAAAAAAATGAATTCTTGAAAAACATTTAAATTAAAATGTATTCCAAACGGACCCTAAATTGTTACAAATTTGAAAGTATGGGGGCTAAATTGTTACAAATTTGAAAGAATAGGAACTAAATTGTTGCTTATTAAAGTTCAGGGACTAAATTGTTACAAAATTGAAAGTACATGGACTAAATCGTTACAAATCAAAGTTGAAAGATCAAATTGTTACTTTCATGCATAATTTTGAGGAGTGGGTTCGAGTAGATGGATGTGGTTGAAAGTCGAACACTGTGTAGTGTTATGTTCAACAACCTCTAATACTTGAGTTACTACTAATTTTGAACTCGTAAAGTTGAGTAGTAATCAAACATTTGTGAATATTGTAAAATTTTACTGTATTATTTACTTTGCAGAGAAAATCATAAAAATAATGTTTCTATTCGAAATTCAAACCAGGTGTTAATGTGTTATATAGAACTAGAGTGACTACCAAAAGAATAATATATTGTATGATGTTTAAAGACAAGTTGTCTTCAATTTTGTTACTTATAATAAACCACGAAAAGGAAGTATTTTTAAAGCCATTGGATTAAGTTTCGCACTTTTTCATCCATAGAATGGGACGTAATATATTTAAAAAACAAAATAAAATTTCTCAAATTTTGCTACTCCCAAACACTTTTTGACTTATGTGTTATTTTCCAATCGAATTTCTAAGACCCCATTTGATAACTATTTGGTCCGTTTGATAATCATTTGATTTTTGAAAATTCGGTTTGTTTTATTTAAATTTCCTTACCATGGTTTTCATTGTTGTTAAAAACACACTTGAATTCTTAACCAAATTCTAAAAACAAAAACAAATTTTTGAACACAACTTTTCCTAGTTTTAAAAAATTAGCTTGGTTTTTGAAAACATGAGAAGAAAGTAGATGAAAAAACAAAGAAACTTAGAGTTGGAAATAGTGTTTATAAGCTTAAAAACAAAAAACCAAATTGTTATTGAACGAAGTTTAATATTTATCTTTATGGTTTATAATTGTCATTTTTTTTTTATAAAATTATAATTGTCATTTTTTTTTTTGATAAAATTATAATTGTCATTTTCACACAAACAAAACATGCTTCACAATTCTTCTTTATCAGCAATGTTAGTATTCTATATGCACTTTCCAGTACGTTATCTATTTGCCTTTTTTTCCCTCTTTCTTGTCATTGAATATAGAGTGATGTCACTCTAAAATCTCTTAATTTACACATAAGTTTATATGGTTGGTTGGCATTAATTATAAGAAGAGCTTTTTCATATAATTAATATATTTTTTTTTTTTGAAGAGAAGACATATAATTATTATATAACTAGCAAACAAAAATTTTACAAATGGCATACGTGTAACTTTATTATAAAATAAAAAGACACACATTAGCAACAGTAACAATGATCATATTCTAATTAAGTACATATTTGTAACCAATGATGAGATATATTACTGAATTGTGAACCTAGATCAGAAAACAATGACTACAACATTCTAAAAAGATTTAATACAAAAAAAAAAAAAAAGACAACATTGAGAATAGTAGATAAAGGATAAATGTTGAGACATTAAAACAACAAAATATTAGTTGCCAATTAAGTAGAAATGAATATCAATGGAATGAGAAAAACCCTTAAAAGCGATAAGTTATTCAATGAGATTGTCGCAATGTAACAGTCTCTTTAAAACTGTCAGATGTAGATCTTACAATTTGTCTGTCTTCCAAAATTGATAAATAGAAAATCGAAATACTCGTACGATTTCTCTCTTGTTTATCTAACTATGCAAAACTGTGGACCTCGTTATAATTACCTCATCCAATAATTTATGATTGAAAGCTTGTTTTAGTGAGCTTTATCTTTTTGAGATAGAAACTGACCAATGAAAATGGCTCTTTGGCCTTTGCCCTACCTAAAGGCCATTATTAGGGTTGCAATAAACAAAATGGTGATTTTGGATTTTATTAGTCCACCAACTGACAAAATAATATATATATTTGAATTATCTGTCACAGTCTTTCAATTATATTTCCTTTCAATAATTTATTTTTATAAGTTCACAAAAAAAAAAATTATAATTCAGGTGAAAAATTATTAATATCAAATCCTTCAAATTATGCTCAAGATAATTACTCTCGTTTTATTTACATGTAAAAAAGTTGGTAAATATACTCAAATGTTTGAAGAATTTGATTTCACTATGTATAACACAATTGTTCAATCAATACGAGTTACAATACTACAAATTTTAATTTCAATTTGCATATCTCTGCTTTAATGAAGTTCTTTTATTTCAAAAAAAAAAAAAAAAAAATGATGCACGAAAAAGAGTTGAATTAGGAGGCCGAAACCCTGAGTGCTGAGTGGATCGGACAAGCCCAAGGTTTTGAAGGATAAACTGTCACAGATTGGCCCAAATAGCTATCTTTTGGGTTGCACAACAATAGGCCCAATACACTATTCATTGTTCTTAACTATATATATATATATATAATTCATTAACTCATTTTTTTTTTAATCCCACTTATTGTTAGAACTAAAAAAAAACTAAAAAGTTAAACATGTAATAGACCCATACAACAAGATCAGGTAGGTTATAATTGTCTTGAACTTACCTTTTTGTTTTGAGATCAACAATGTGTAAGATGAGATATTCAAATATTTGACCTCTTGATTTTGACGGCTTTTTAGTTGTTGGTGTTTTCAACCCAACTTAAATTATGATGAAAGAATGTGATAACTATTTTAGGGAGATTACAAGTTTAAATGGAAGAAAGATTTTTTTATTATTTATTTTATTATTATTATTATTATTTTAAAGAAGAAAGATATTTATCATCATTGTTATAGGTAATTTTGGACCACCACAGCGTACGAGGAGCTGACAGGACAACCGGTAGGAGATAGGACCAGGAAAGGGACCCAGAGGGAGACCATACCGACGGGCCGGGCCAACGTGGCCCGACCCGTACGGTCGGCCTCGGCCCAAGGTCGAGGCCGACCACTCGGCCCGTTTGCGCGGGCCGAGTCCGTTTGCCTCCGCTCGGCCCCTACCGCTTCCAGCTGCCTCGGTCCAGCCTGCTTCGTCCCAGAACGCCTCCAAACCCTAGGAGTCCGAGCAGGTATTTATACCCTCTTCGCCATCGAAGAAGGGGACCGAAAACTCGATTCTTGACTTCTTTCTCTATTTTCTAGCTGCTCAGTTTCCTGACTTAGGCATCGGAGGCGGTGTGGCCTACACCACACCGGTGTCCAGCGATTCTTGCTGGTCTTGCAGGTCACGTCTTCCCCAGCTTCTACAAATTCATTGTTGATGTCACGTGAAGGGCAGGTGGATTGCTTGGCCAAATTTTGGCATCAACAATCATCTTAATCTTTGATTTGACATTTGTAAGAAGAGGACATTTATGAAAGGCTGGTGGATTTGAAAACCATCCATTTTAAATCTCAATGGAGTAATTGTGAGGGGAAAAAAGAAAAACCACTTCACTCTTAAAATATTGAGTAGAGTTTTATGTTACTAATATACACTGTTATAGATAATTTTGGACCACCCCGATGCACAAGGAACTGACAAGGACAATCGAACATAAATCCAACTGGAAGATGGACCCAAGAGGCGAAATCGGCGAGCGGGATGGGCATGAGCAGATGGACCCAAGGGTCAGGCCCCGTTTGGTCCCTGTAGCCTCTAGCCACCCCAGATCCGCTTGGTTTGTCCCGAAACGCCTATGAACTCCTAAAAAACCCTAAGAGCATGAGCAAGTATTTATACCCCTCTTTGCCACTGAAGAAATAGACCCAAACTGAATTATCGACTCTCTTCTCTTACTTCTCTGCTCTCCTCCCATTTTCTGACTTAAGCATCGGAGGCGGTGTGGCCTACACCACGCCGGTGTGCAACGGTTTTTGCTGGTCTTGCAAGTCATGTCTTCTCCAGTTTCTACAAATTCATTGTTGATGTCACGTGAAGGTCAGGTGAGTCTCTTGACCAAATTTTGGGATCAACATACATTTTTTTCTAAAAAGAGTCATATTTATTCTTTAAAAAAAGGGTCATAATTGCCAATAGGTCCAAAATGACACAAATATTTCACTTATTGGCTGGTTTTCACTTGGTGTTATTGGGAAATACAATCATTGATAAGGGCCCTCGAATAATGATACGATTTCCATCACCCTTTAAATTTTCAGGCTTTCATTGCATTTTCCTCCTTGAGTGGTGAATAAATTTTTTTGTTGTCTCCCACTCAATTTCCCTCCTAATCTTTTGCCTATCTTAATTTTAAGACAACGGTAATTTATTATTAACACATTTTCATATATTAAAAAAAAAAGTGAGAAAACAAAATTAAACTAAAATCTTCAATTCAAGTCAAACTGAGCATAACTCAACAGTAATCTCTCACCTCCAAATGTTGATGTACTTAAAAAAAAAAATTAAAAAAAACAAATAAATTCAAGCCTAAACATAAGCATGACTTTTAATGGTTAATGCATTAGTAGTATTTCCTCTCCCGCCAACAAAAGCTTAGCTCGACTGGCATAACATTGTATTGATAATCACACATTTTCTCTCCCTTATACTCTCCCTTACATCAAGATCTTATCACAACACGACAAATGACCTAGCCGTTTATGTTCGTTGGAACCTTTTGTTAGCTCTGCTATGCTAGAGTTTCTCCGATTAATTTTTGTCCTTTTAATATTTTCTTTGTATAAAAAAAGAGTTTGAATTCCTATCCTACCATTGGAATATATTTGTGTTCGTAAAAAAATTCTTCAAACTCTTATATCAACTTTAACTAAAGGTTTTTAAATAAATAGTATAAAATAAATACATCTTCTTTAATAGAGCAAAAAAATGATTTTTTTTTTTAAAATAACACAATCCAAATAAAACTTAGATTCAAAATGTAACATAAAATGCACCAAGAAAAATCACACTTATCCTATATTTAAATAAAAAATTGAAACGTTGTAATACCTTTTAAGAATACATGTTGTGTAGAGAAATTTATATCCTTTTAAATATGAATATTGAAATTTTAGTTAAATAAATACATAACGATATTAAATAAATTGAGGGTGGAGTTTGACCTAAAATGAAGTATTGTCTATCAATTAAGGTATGATTTAAAGGTTAAATAAGATGTGACTTGCTTTTGTCCCTCTTTTTATCTATCTTTGCTCACAAATTATTATCTTTGTCTCCACTCCTTTCATTTCTATCCTTTTTGACAGCCACATGTGAAATGGTTTGCACACAATTGAATTCAACTTTAAATATTCCAATGGTCACCATATTATTTGTAAAAATTAAAGCATCCAATGTGAATATGTAATTCTAGCTATTGACATCATCTTATATACTGTTCTTTCTTATATCTTAGTCAAAAATTAGAATTAAAAACACGTGATCATGATTGTTGTCATGTGACTAAGTTTGATAGTGTAACATTTGGTGACATCATCACTATTTTTCCATTTTATTTCTTTGTTTTGGTCATAGAGTCACCAACCCACCAATGATGGTTCCTCCAAAAACCAATTGTTGAGATTGAATCTTTAGTTTTGTTTTGAATTTCAGTCTTCTAATTCAAAATATTAAAAGGAAACTCAACCAAAGTTATTAAGTTTTAATGGAGGAATATTTATTTATCATATATAGTAAGATTATTATCCACTATATCTTAATAAAATGATTATATGTGACTTGAACTTCACTCATCAATACAATGTTGGGTGTGAGATTGAAGACTGATTATTAACCCATAATTCACATCTCAACTATATGATAAAGTAAGAAGGTACAAACACAAAATCATAAAATTTTATCAATTTTAAAGAAATTAAAGAAAACAACTTGTCTTACCATTAAGATTAAATTACTAGTTTAGTCATGAACTTTGAAGTTTGTGTTTATTTGGTATCTTTTTAAAGTGTCTAATAAATTATTAACTCTCAATTTTTCGTATGATGGATCCCTAATTTTTATGTCTAATGTAAATTTAAAATTTCAATTTTGTCTTTAGCATATTTGTGAAATTTTAAAATTATCAAAATTTAACAACTAAATTTATAATTTTGAAAGTTCAAAATTCAAATAGATACAAAATTTCAATTTTGTTAGCATATTTATAATTTTAACACTATATTTATTAAAGTTTTTATCTTTTTTAATTTAATTCTACATTTAAAATTTGAAAACAATGAAAACATTAAAAAAAAAAAAAAGAAAGTTAGTTTTGAGAATTTCGAATTCCAAAATCTGAAAATAGTTTTCAAAAACATATCTCATATTCACCCGATTTAGTGAATCTAAAAACATAAAACAAAATCTAACAGTTTAAGAAATACTCTAATTTTTAAAATCTTTTGTAGACTTGAGCAAAGACACGTGGCACGGTATTTACAAATTGAAGAGTGTTTGGGAAGATTGTGTATTTAGAAGATTCATAAATCGAGTAACTACTGAGCCCTAATTATAATAAACAAGATAATTAAGAATGGTAGACTGAGTCAAGCATTGATTGGTATATTCAAATTCAAAATTTTAAATTTATAATTAATTATGAAGAGTGAACAGAAAATCTTTGAAAGAGATCACATCCCATGCAGGTGAACCTTCAGTTGACTCAGAGCAACAATAAATTCCCAATCCCCAACTTTTTTTTTCTTTTTTTAATCAGATGAAAAATCAATTACCCACTCTCTTCCGCTTCAAAATTTACTCCAATCTCTCTCTGGCCGATGAAATCCTTTGCATCGTCGGACTTCACTCTCCGGCGACCACTGCGGCGGTCCGATCCCCTCTTCCGGCTCCGGCTACCGTTTCCTTAGGTGATTGAGTGAGAAGGGGGGGCTGAAATCGGAGGCGAAATGTACAAGAATCAGCTTCAGGAATTGGCGCAGAGGAGTTGCTTTAATCTTCCTTCTTATTCGTCTGTTAGGGAAGGTCCCGATCATGCTCCAAGGTTCAAGGCCTCCGTTAACTTTAACGGCGAGATCTTTGAAAGCCCTAACCATTGCCCTACTCTCCGCCAGGCTGAGCACTCGGCGGCGGAGGTTGCTCTCAATTCCCTCGCGAATCGCGGTCCATCTCACTCGCTTGCCGCTCGGATCCTGGTGCGTATTCTTGATTCATTGTTCCCAACAACTTCCCGCTGTTTTACTGCATGTTTGATTTCTTTCGCTTTTGTTGCTTTTCTTGATCTTTTATTCTCGATGATCAGTACCTATTTCGAACTAGAATAGGTCGCATTACTTAAAACCTATGATCGCAGTTCAAAATCCGCTACCAAAATTGGAGTTTCGATCTTGTGGTGCGGCATAAGTTGATTTGATTGCCTTCGATTCTTCAGTACGGCTTCACCGAACGCGGCGGTGATCGCCTGAACGTTCCGGCTTGCAACCTCTATCGGCCGGAAAGGAGTCGGCGATTTAGAGAATCTGGTTTTCTCAGGATACAAAATTACATGAATACCCTTACTTTTTTCACCCCCTCTTTCCTCTAGTGGCTCAGCAGATTACTAACCCAGTCGTTTTTTTCTGACGAAGCCGACTACTGTAGACTTTAAATTCAAGAAACAGAGGATATTTTAGGAAACTTACTGACGGAAGCCCTAAACATTGATGAATAACTGGGTTTGTTTTGTCGTTATCAACATCACTTCGGGACCAGTTGCGTACGGGATTTTCTATGGGATGGTTGGTAGTATTAAATTTGCTTGATGCAGGGTATTCAGTTGCCGAAATGTTAGCTTTGTAGCTTAAATTACTGAAACTTTGAGAGGAAAGAAACAAAGAAGTTATGCTTTAACTTGTCCTGGTAGCTTTTCCTTTATACGGCCCTGAAAGCCTCTCTATGCCCTGGTTTTTGATAAGAACGTAACATGGCTCGAGTTTGTTTTTTTTTTTTTTTTTTTTTTTGAATAAAATGGCTCGAGTTTGTTTAACAGTATAGATGAGCTGAGCTGAATGCTGTCAAAGTTTATCTACGATTGCAATTCTGCTGAGTTGTTTTGGCTTGTTGTTTTAATGTACATTCATATGTGAATTGTGAACTCAAACTGTTGATCTTTTTTTGCTCAACGCTGTATCAGGATTTTTGGTTTAGTGACTAAGTAATATTGTAATGGTCAGGACGAGACAGGGGTTTACAAGAACCTCTTGCAGGAAATTGCCCAGAGAGTCGGAGCTCCATTGCCACAATATACAACCGTCCGGTCAGGACTTGGACATCTGCCTGTCTTTACAGGGTCGATAGAATTGGCTGGAATCACCTTCACTGGGGAACCTGCCAAGAATAAGAAGCAGGCAGAGAAGAATGCAGCCTTGGCGGCTTGGTCCTCTTTGAAACAATGTGAGTTTGTTTTTGAATTTCTTTTTTTCCCTGAAAATTTAAATCCATCGTAGAAGATCATGTTGCCAGCTAAACCTTGGTGAATATAAGGTGGTTTAGGCCTTTGTAAACTAGAAAATGTTACCTATTGCCGTTTTCTTTTCTGTGACTGCCCTCATCCCCCAGATTCAATATTTCTCAGCAGTTTTTAAGATTTTTAATCAACCTACTACTGTACTTCATTTTGGATGTTACATGGATCGTCATTATCTTTGGAAGAATATTTTGACATTGGGTGCTCATCAGTATATCAACTGTCTGTCATTAAACATGTGGATAATGTAGTATGTTTTCTCTATCCAGTGGCAAAAGAAGCAGCGAGTTCATCTGAAGTAGAAAGCAGTGACGAACCAGAGCAAGTTATGATAGCTCGGGCATTGTTGAACTATCGTTTAAAGGAGAAGATGTTCAGGACTAACCCAAATGCTCCAATGCCATTCCCAAAGAAGCTTTCCTTTCAATGTCCAAGGGCAAATAGTCTGCAACCTCCCCCTGCAACCACATCAAAAATTCTCCCTTTCATTTGCAAAAAGCCAGTTCCTCGAAGCAGACTACCAGCAACAGAAAACAGCAGCCCTACACTACCATCACATCTTTCTACAGCCTGTGGGAGTCATCCTCAAAAGTTCCCAGCACCCGGAGCAGTTCCTTATGTCCCGATTCGACAATATAGGATGCCTTGCCGGGGAAGTGTACCACCTGTGACAATAAGAACTGCTGTGCCTGTTTACTCTGCACCACCATGCCCACAACCACCCAAGGTACCCTCCCAGGTGCGAGCTTTCCAGCCCATTCGAATTGCCCCGCCTGTCTCAATTAGACAAGCGATTCCAGTTTTTGCTGCTCCTCCACCATTGTCCAGAAAAGAACACTCTGCTCTTCACAAAGGGGATTCACTTAGCGTCCCTAAGGAAGTTCCTCCAACTATTGCTATAGAGGATTCTGCCAATACCCCGAAAACAGATAATTCAGCTGCTCCTGCCCCTGTCTTGCTCGAGGCATCTTCTAGTCAAGTACAGGAAACTCAGAACACAAACACGATGAATTTGGATGAAACCAAAACAGTTGAAAATCTGAAACAACTCAAAATCCAATAGATTGTCAAGTTCATTAGATATACTATATGATGTGACAATCTCAAATCATCAATATTTTGTTTTAGTCTCCTTTGTAGTAATGTCTCGAGAGTTTTGCCTTTGTCATATATGACCAATAGTAAGCCCCAAGGTAAACGAGCGGGCAAAATTTCCTTGTAATCGGCCATCCAGCGGCAGTAATGTTAATTGTGAAGTCGTTCACCTTTTGCCATTTGGCAAAAAAAATTTAGTCATCCATTCACAAAAATCTCAATTCCCTCGGTATTATTGCAGGTTTACAAAGCCAGGCAAGGGTAAGAATGGTTGAAAATGATTAGTAGTGGGCTGAGCTCCTTATCTCTTACAGGTACATTCCTTTACAATTTCATATTGGTTTTTCATTACTTCTCCATCTTTTTGACTCTTCCGTTGAGTGGGATGACGTAGAACAAAGGGTCTTCATTCCTAAACACAAAAGCTTATTAGAAGATACAAAATCATGAAATCAACCAGCAAAAGCTTTTGTTTTAGGAAATGAAACAGAATGGATGATTAGAATTGTCAGAAATAAGGTCAAGATTTGCATACTCTTAGACGTATACTGTCGTGTAATGATCGAAGAAACTATAATGAGATAAAAAAAAAGTCAAGAAATGGTCGCAAGTTGTCTGAAAGTAGAGGGTGAGTGGGGTGACAGAGAGTGTCGATTTCTCGTTCATACGAGAAAAACACAATAATTTCACCCTCCAAATCATAGTTGTAAACATTCGAAGCCTTAAATATTGACCTCATTTTAGTTGGCTATGACCATATCTTACTTGCGTTTTTTGTTTTTGTTTTGTTTTGTTTTTTTTTTTTTAATGTTTTCTTTTATTTTCCTTCTGATTGGATATCATTGAATCATTTTTCTATGCAGCCTTCGTTTTTATTCTCTAATAAAATAAGAGGAAGAAGATTAGTGTGACATAGAACAAGAACAGGTAGCGAAAAAGAACAATTTTCAAACATAAAAAGATAAGAATGATGGGTTTTTTAAGATAGAACAATGATAAACAGAAGAAATATGAAAATTTGGAATTTGAACTAAATTGATTAACAATCAATCTTGGAAGAAATCGATTAAACTGTATAATGATGGACACTTTTGAAATCCTTTTATACCGTTCATAATCTGATATTAATCTCCAAAAACATTGAACTAATCAACATAATCACTCATAACATTCGTCGTTAAAATCAGTATTAAAAAGCAAAATAATTAAGTGATTAATTATATCATATAAGTGTGACCCACGATGGGAAATATAAAATCCAAGACATGAATGAAGAAAATGGGATATTTCTTTGAAATTTCGAGTGTCATGTCAAATTCGGTGGAAAAAAGAATTGACATGAAATGAAATACCTTTCCCTTTTTTGTACTATTGTTGAAGACATTCTAATTGCCTTTGGATTAAAATTTCAAACACCTATTTTCTTTCACCAACGTGTTTAAAACACACAGAGCAGAAAGAATAGGAATTTTTAGTGCCCGGCTGCGGCTGATTTCTTTTGGATTTTTTTTTTATAAAAATTCTACTTTTTCTAAATTTAATAGTAATAAAATGGAATAATAATAACTGTTATAGGGTTGGTATTTGTGTTAATTAAGGTGAGACAATATCCAGAATGGTTGTTGTGTTGTTGTTGTTATCTCCATTTCTGTTTCTAAAATCATTTCCAATTAAAGGGGAAAAAAGGACGGGAGTGGAAATTCCTTGCAGATGAGATAACATCTCTTTTTCAATAAATTTTTTAATTGTATTTCAAATAATAATTCGTTAGTTAGATTGCAATCTGCTGCTCCATGATATATCATATTATTGTTATTATTATTTTACATATGGAAATCATATATGTACGTCAATTTTTAATATTATATTCATACAAATTAAGTAGCTACATGTTTTTTTTTTCTACATTACATGAATGTTGTTTGGGTCGGCAAAAAGTGTTTGGGAACATTTTTCATACCACTTTTTTTTTTTGTTTTTCATTATTAGTTATGTGTTCGACATTTAAAAATGATGTAGACTCTACTATGAGATGCATGTGTTCTTCGTTTGGATAAGAACATAGAGATTAGGTATTACAAGAATACTATTCCTTTTTTTTTTTCTTTCACAAAAGTACGTTTTAAGTGTGAGTTTGATATAGCTTTTGAAATAGTGAAAAAGCTTTTAGTTAGTTAAAAGCACTTCTTCAAGATTTTAGTGGTGTTTGTGGTTAAAAAGTGAAGAGCAACTTTAAAATACTTTATTTTCAAAAAAAAAAAAGTAATGTTTGGGACTGATTTTGGAATAGCCGAAAAGTGATTTTGGTCATGACATTTTTCACTAACATGTCTTTAATGTTTATTTCTAAAGCGACCCACTTAAAAACATTACTCTATTCTTAACAACTGTTTATCTCAAACTCACTCTAAAAATGCTTTGAGACAAAGCATTGAACTTGAACATGTGTTTTTTCTTTTCAAATATGCTCATAAAATAGATGAATGTCAAAACTCAAAAACACCGTTTTCGTAAGTCATTCCAAACTCACCGTCGCAATTCGTTTAGATTCCATTTCTATTTGGAGGGGGATTGAAAAACTCCATCAAGTGTCAAACTTAACAAAGAAGAAAAGGGGAAAGAGAATGGTGATAAAATAGAAGGGGTGGGGAAAAGGAAAAGGCAAAATGTAGAATAATGGAGAGTGAAATAAGAGTGGTTTAATTTGGTAGAGCAATTCCCCTCACCCAACACATACACACACAACTCTCCCATCTCTATCCATTGATTTTTTTTTTTTTTTTACTTTTTATGGTGAAAACAACAGAGCCTTGAAATGGGCAATATGATGGCAAAAAATTTCTTTTGTAATTTTAGAAATAAAAATAGAGTGATAAAGTGTAGCAAAGAAGCAAAGTTAGAGAAGTGGGACCAAGTCTCCACTTGAAGGACACCAACTCCTCATTCCATTGCATTACGCAACAACCATTGATTTTGAAGGCCATTTGTTTATTTGTTATTTTATGGATCTCCCACAGACATTTTGGGCCCACAATTGGGCCCATCGGCCCACTCCACAATATTATTCCTTTCCTATGACAAAAGCAATGCCTTCTTCACCCAAAAGGAGATGGAACCCTCCACCATCTCCATCTCTCTCTCTCTCTCTTATATTTTATATTTTCCAAAAAAATTAAAATTAAAAATATTATAGGGAGGAGGAAGGGACAAAGTGGAAGAATGTTAATCCCATCACCTAAAGTTTTGTAAAGGAAAATATACCCATTTGACTTTCTTCTTTCCTCATCATATGTCCTTCGTTTCTCTTTTCTCTTCGGTATCGGTAGCTTGAAATATGGTGTCGTGAATCGATTCTTCTTAAAATGAGGTTTTCTTCTAAATTTAAGGACATCCATGTTGTAATTTTGATATGTTTAAGTGGTTTGAGGTTTAAGGGATGATCTATCACAGCCACATGACAAGAAATTAAATAAAAAGGAAAAAAAAAAAGGTTATGATGACTAAAATACACACAATGATTGTAGCAAAAAGATTAATCCCAACCTGATGCGTAAAATGAATAAATAATTAATACACTTCCCCCATGTTGCTTGTAATGCAATGCAAGCCGCTTGGAATTGGATGCATGCTTTGCTTTTTTTCTTATTTCCCTATTCAAAAATACACACATTCAATTCACTTTGCTTTTTTCTTTTTTCTCTTTCCATTCCTAGAGAAAAAGTCAAATTTCTCTCTCTTTTTTGTCCTTAAGCTTCGTTTTACTTCATTAATATAATTCCTAATCTTCATTACCACTTTTAATCTAAAGTCACTCCCTCTCTTTTTCCCAAATGATTTCTAAAATACTCCATTTATTGGGTATAAAATATCTCACTGTCACTCAACTTTTTTTTTTTTTTTTTTTTTGCTACACACTCTTTTTGATTGGTCTTCAATAAACTATTTAAAGAAACCATTAAGTCAAATTTATATATTTAATAATGCTTTCGATCTCTCTTTACCTGATTCAGATATTATGCATTTTGTCGCTGCATCTTTTTAATACATGTGTAAAATTAGACGATGAAATTGAAATAAGTAAGATGGGTTTTCACCGATTTGTTAGATAGAGGTAAAAATTTCAAAGATGGAAGTGTGGAATGAGAATGAGATTAAAGAAATGGAAATGTAAAAGGGGAGGTGGTTAATTAAGAGAAGTGGGGAGCACGTGAGGTTACTTTTTGCGCGTGCCAAAAGGGGAGGGGGTGAAAAAAATATATATATATGGCAACCCATTAAGTTTTTATTCATATAATTTCATATTAATTTATTGCCATATAAAAAATAAATTAAAAAAGAATAAATAATGAAGATTTGAGTTTGTGGACCATTTTGCCTTTATTTTGATTAAAAATAAAATATAAGGAATGTTGGTCTGGAATTATGAAACCGCCTTCAAACTGCACATTTTTTGGTATTTATTGTCTTTGGGATTTGTCCTTGATGTCCCCAAGATTCTCAATTTTGCCACTCACTCCTTTTCACTCACCCCCTTCGGAATATTCTTATTCTTTTATCTTTTCTTTTTAATTTTGAGATTTTGTAGATAAAGTTGAAGATTTAATACCCAAAAGAAACACACAAATAAATTTTCAAAGTAGACTCCAAGTCTAAGGTGTTGTTCTCACATTTTTTTTAATGTATATCCAATGAGGTTGTAGCTTAAACTTAGGTTTCTAGAAGCCACTTTAAAAAATATTATTATTATTATTATTTGCTCTTTGTTCTTTCTTTATTCTATTATTGGATCTTTTTTTCTTTCTCAATAAAATCAATTTTTACATCATAATAATTCTAGTATGATGTATCATCGCACATCGTGAATTTTTAGTTTCAATACTTTAAACTTTAGACTTTGTTGATGGCAAAATCTGGAAAAACTCGTTTGACTTTCACGTGCCACCAACGGTAAATTTGTTTCAAATGGGAAAGACGTGGCCTGCAAAAAAAAAAAAAAAAAACCTTGCACACTAGTGTAGTGCTTGTCACACCGCCTCTTATGCTTACGTCGGAGAGCGGAAGGAGGAGAGCAAGAGAGTAAGAGGAAAGAGTAGAGAATAGAGTTCAGGATCCTTTCTTCAATGATGAATAAGGGTTTAAATACTTGTTCTTACTCTAGGGTTTCCAGCGTTCGAATGCGCTTTGGGCTGAACCAAGTAGAACCGGGACGCCTCGGGCACCAGGGACCGAATGGAGGCCAACCATATGGGTCAGCCCAAGGTCCGATCCCTCCGGTCTTGGTCCGACCCTCTGGCCTGTTCTTCCTTCGGGGTCGGTTTCCTGGTTGTCTCATTCAACTGATATTTCCTTCTCAGCTTCTTGCATATCGGGATAGTCCGAAATTACTTATAACATACTTAAATATATATCTTAATTTTTATCAATTCACCCATTAATTTAAATTAGTAAAATATATTTCAACTTTGTAGATTGAATGTGAATTAATTAAATGCCTAACCATTTAAATCATAAGGATTTATAAGTAAATCAATTAATAACTTTTGTTATGATTCAGTTTAAAAGTTGTTATTGCATTAATTTTCCACGGGTACACAACTTATTTAAAGAGATGAATTATCATAATTTTAAAGAAAAATATTGGAATAGATAGCAATGATTTTCATTAATACGAGTAGTCATTTATCTTCTCATCTTCATTTATTTGTATCCACTCATTCAACAAGAATTGTATGGTGATATTCTTACTTTGGTGGGACTTTGAGATGATAATAAAATTGTTTACATAATTATGAGTTGATTTTCAATGGAATTTAGAATTTTTATATATTGATATAATTGTTAGTTTAAAGTTTAAATTGACTCAACTCTCAAATTGCGTGATGAATCAATTTTTTTTTTTTTTTGTTTAAATTAAATGTAAGTAAACATGTTTTAAAACTGAGAAGTATCAACCAAAACCAAACATTACATTAAGTCAAGCACAATTTACACAATTAGACAAATCTCATAAAACTTTAAAATTTACTAACAAAAAATTAAAATAAAAAAAATAAATAATCGAACTTCCATGTCATTTTATCAAATTTGTATATAATACATAGAAAAAAAATACACTTTTGGTCCCTGAAGTTTGGGTTAAGTGACACTTTGGTCTCTGAGTTTTCAAACTCAACAAAAATACCCCAGGTTTGAGATAAGGAACACTTTGGTTACTTTTCTGTTAAATTTTAACGAATGCTGACGTGGCACTATTATTTTAATAAAAATTTTTATTTTTTATAAAATTTTTAAAATAAAAAATATTAAAATATTAAAATAATAATAATATTATTATTATTATTTATTATTCTTCTTCTCCATCTTCTTCCTCCTCATCCTCTTCCTCCTTCTTCTTCCTATCTCCGGCGGCCGCCAGCCACCGCTCGCCGGTCGCCGCTGCCGGCCGCCGGCGACTGATTTTTTTTTTCTTTCTTCTCCTTTTTTTTTCTTCTTCCTCCCCTCTTTCCACTGTTTTTTTTTTTAAGAAAAAGAAAAAAGAAGCAAACAAAGAAACAAAATAAGAACCATGAAGATTTATCTTTATCCAACCAGATCCAGAACAAAAGTAAACTAATTGTAGGGAAAGACTTATACTCCAGAACAATCGCAACCCAAAAAACAAAAAATCAAAACAAAATAAAACAAAGAAAGTAAAGAGATCCAGAACCGACCAAGGCCAAGAAAAAAGAAAAGAACCAAAGCCCAACTCAAAGACTCATATAGTTAAGCAAGCGTGAATTTGTTCAACCATTTATAGAAGAGAATGAGAGATTAACGCACCGGAATTATCGAGGAAGTTCTTCAGTGGGATTAAGATCTATAGAAGATAATGATGAACCGTAAAGAGATTTACACTGAAATTCTTCGTCAACGAGCTCTAGCATAACTAATTTTTCCTATCTTTTTTCTACTTCTTTTTTTTCTTTTTTGAAGATTATCTCCAGTTTGGATTATAGTGTTGCCATGGCGATTGAGCCCACAACGAGGGTTTGAACCAGAATCCACGGATCTGAAATGGTTTCAGAGTTGTATTTAAATATCGTGCCCAAGCATCCCGCTGGAAACGAAGGAGAGGAGGGAGGACCTCCCTCCTCCGTCTCCGGCGTCGTTCTCTGTTTTCTTCTTTTTTTTTTTTTTTTAATTTTTAAAAAACAGTGGAAATAGGGGAGAAAGAAGAAAAAGGGAAGAAGTAAAAAAAAATCAGTCGCCGGCGGCCGGCGAGCGGTGGTCGGCGATCGTCGGAGATAGGAAGAAGAAGAAGGAGGAAGATGATGAAGAGGAAGAAGATGGAGAAGAAGATGGAGAAGAAGAAGAGAATGAGGGGTAAATAATAAATAATAATAAAAATATAATTATTTTAATATTTTAATATTTTTTATTTAAAAAATTAAAAAAAAACTATTAAAATAATAGTGTCCAACTGTTAAAATTTAACAGAAAATTTGACAGCAGGGACTAAAGTGCTCCTTATCTCAAACTTCAGGGGTATTTTTGTTGAGTTTGAAAACTCAGGGATCAAAGTGTCACTTAACCCAAACCTCATGGACCAAAAGTATATTTTTCCCTAATACATATTTGACCATTCCTTATATTTTATTTTTAATCAGTTAACCAATTTAAATCGGTTGATTGGATTGGAACGATCAAATGTTAATGTTTAATTCAATATAAACATAGTTTAATAGGCTTCTATAGCTTTGGTTTTGTTATTGACTCGTTTGATCTATTACTTGCTATGCCAAATAAGTGTGTTAAACTAACCAAATTAACGAAATAGACCTACTAGACACAAAATAGAAAATCTTCTAAAAGTACGAGAGTAGCATTTTTTTGGTTTATTATCATGTGCTTGGTTTTCTTTTAGTCCTTTATCATTAAAGATGATTTGATCAGGTGTAGTCGTGAGCATTGTTTTCACGAGCGTGTTACCTCTTTCTTCAACTTATAAATAAAGTTGACCCCTCTGCATTTGAATGTATTCTACTAAATATGAAAACATGTTTTCTCCTAATGTTTTATATTTTTTATGTTAAAGCTTTGAACGAGACGACCCGATTAATAACATTTTGCAATACATATGTCAAACAAACACAACTTTGAAAGTTTACGAAATCATTAAAAACTTTTTGAATCGCTAAATAGTTGTCATCTTGAAACTTTACCTGTCGAACTTATAATTACACGAAAGAAAATCAACAAAAGAAGTTCAAATGTAAATCCTCGAAGGACATGGGCGTCACCAATGTAAAAGTATTCACCTCATGGTTTTAGGCTTTAAAAAATTAAATTAAAAACCCGAATGGGTTTTTGTAGAAAGTGGTAAAGGAGGCATAGTTGAGATAAGGTTATTTATTTATTATTATTTTTGTATTACCACATGTGAGAGAGATTTAAATCATGGAGATTATTGTCTTGATTATTAATACAAGTTTTATGACAATTGAGCTATGTTCGTTTTTTTTTTTAATTCAATAATATTTGAAAGTAAAAAATTTAAAATTTAAATTTTTTAGTCGAAAATACATGTCAATTAATTATGTACACACGACATAATATAGTTAAGCTACGGAAAGGAAAAGAAAGAAGAGGAAGAAGGGTAATGGTAAAACTGACAAGTCTAATGGCCTAACACGTCATTTCAACTCCACACAAGGGACAACGACGTAAATGCGCCGAAATCACTTACAAAATAAATATATCTAATCAAATCATCCTTATTATTATTATTTTTTATTTTTATTTTTTTAAATATATTATCTAATCTAACAAAAAAAAAAAAGAAAAATAAAAAAGAAAAAAGAAAAGAGTAGTCCCACTGTCAAGTTTTGTCGATATGCGTGCAAATCAAATTCTCTCTCTCTTCCTCTTCTCTTCTCTTTTATTCTCACTGTCTCTGCTCAGATCATCACCATTTTTCTCTCTCTCTCTCTCTCTCTCTCTTCACGCTCAAACATTTCTCTTCTCCCTTTCTTTCTTCCTTCTTCATTATTAGGGCTCCATTTTTTCCTCTTCTTCTCTCATGTTTCCAACACTCTCTCCCTTGCTTCTCACAGCCCCTTCTTTTCTCCTTTTATTTTTTACTTCTTCTATATGTTTCTTTCCCACACCACGACATTGAATGCTTCTTCTTCTTCTTCTTCTTCCTTCTTTCTAATGGTGTTTTTTTCTCTGTGCCATAGCATCAGGGGGGACGGGGATGTTTAGTTTTACGACCCAGTTTCTGCTTCGAGTTTCCCCTTGAAGAATTTATCACCTATCATTGAGTTTCTTTTCACTCTGTTGTTGTTCGAGAAATAAGCTTTGGTTTCCGGAACGGGAAGAAAGGGGTGCTGTTTTGAATTTTGAGCCGAGTGTTTGCATTTTTCGGCTCAATCTTGCAACCCCATTTGGCATTTCCATTCTCTAACGACCTCGAAGGCTTAAGAAACTTCCTGGGGCTTCGAATTACTGCTCCCCCCCTCTGCTCTTGGGCTTGGAAAATCTTCGACTAGCTCTGAAATCGAATCCACCAAGCTTTTTTGGTTTCTTTGTTGGGTTTCTGAGCTTTTTAGTTTGGGATATTGGAGTCTGCGTTGTGGGTTTTAGACAAAAATGGCCATGGCTATCGCTCATCACAGGGAGAGTAGTAGTGGGAGCATAACCAGGCATCTTGATAGTACTGGAAAGTATGTTCGATACACAGCAGAGCAGGTCGAGGCTCTTGAGCGAGTCTATGCCGAGTGCCCGAAGCCAAGTTCTCTTCGGAGGCAGCAGCTCATCCGGGAATGCCCAATTCTTTCCAATATAGAACCCAAGCAGATCAAAGTTTGGTTCCAAAATCGCAGGTATTTCCACAAGCCTCTTGCGTTATTAGTATATTATCATACTTCTTTGATTTACTACACAGATGTTTGGTTTTCAACTCTTAGCATTTCTTCTACTCTCCGTTTCTTGATCAGATTTCATGTCTAAAATTATTCATTTTTCCTTCAATTGCTATCGTCTCTAATAGATAGACACCGGTGGCTGGCAACGGTATTTAAGAAGCTTTTCGTTTTCTCAACCCACGAAGAATGTAATTAAAAAAAAGCAGCTTTACTCTTAGTTCTTAAATTTTGTTTTTCTCACCGTACAGAAATAAGTATTTCGTGGCGGAGGGTTTTCTTTTTATTCGCTTTTGAATATTTGCTGTCATGGGATGTGGAATGGTAATGGTGTTTGACCATGCAGATGTAGGGAGAAGCAAAGGAAGGAGGCTTCTCGGCTGCAGACAGTGAACAGAAAATTGAATGCTATGAATAAATTGTTGATGGAGGAGAATGATCGGCTGCAGAAACAAGTGTCGCAATTGGTGTGTGAGAATGGATTTATGCGGCAGCAATTGCAAACAGTAAGCATATTTGTTCTGCATTCATCTGCAAGTTTTACTTGTGCCCATTTAGAGATATCCTAAAAACTTAGACTTGTTAAAGTGGAGTCTTTTTTTTTTTAAAAAAAAAAAAGAAAAATATTTTTGTTTACATTAAAAAGTGACATACAGAATGACTACTTCCCGTTCTCTTTCCTACATTTACCATAATGATGGATCGATTTAGTGTATGTTGGCACATTTACGACTGGATTTAGACATTTAGTGTAAAATTGTTTTGTGGATGTTAGAAGCTTTAGCTGGCTATTTTGGTGCAGAAGAATTTTCTATTTGCTTTATGTTTCCATAAATGGTGGTTTATGATCCTACTGTTATGATCATTATTATTTACGATGTTGTAGGTGCCAGCAGCAACTACTGATGCTAGCTGTGATTCTGTGGTCACCACTCCTCAACCTTCTCGAAGAGATGCTAATAACCCAGCTGGGTAATCTTCTAAACCAATTACAGATCTGTTCTTTTTTTGTTTTTTTACCTCTAAATGAGCATTATGTTTGCTTGTCATCATGTCTTATGTGTCTTCCATGTGCTTGGCAGACTCCTCTCAATTGCAGAGGAGACCTTGGCAGAGTTCCTTTCAAAGGCTACAGGAACTGCTGTTGATTGGGTCCAGATGCCTGGGATGAAGGTTTTAATATGTTCTTATGAGTCATCAGTTTTTTTTTTTTTTTTTTTTTGACCTTCTGCTATCTGATCTCAAACATCAAACTGAATTATAATTTGCTGCCAGCCTGGTCCGGATTCTGTTGGGATCTTTGCCATTTCACAAAGTTGCGGCGGAGTGGCAGCAAGAGCCTGTGGTCTTGTAAGTTTGGAGCCTTCAAAGGTAAGACTGTTCATGTCAGTGAAAAATGGTCACGAGTCTGCAAAAAGAATATTTACAAAAAGATTTTCTGCAGATTGCAGAGATCCTTAAAGATCGTCCATCGTGGTTTCGTGATTGTCGAAACCTTGAGGTTTTTACCATGTTTCCAGCTGGAAATGGTGGGACAATTGAACTTGTTTACACACAGGTAAATGGATTGGTCTGGGTTTATTTTATTTCAATTTTGCAGTAATGGTCTTATCGAACATGGCGGTAACGGGAGTCAGTTCTGTTGTAGGTATATGCTCCAACTACCCTTGCTCCTGCACGTGATTTTTGGACTCTAAGATACACGATAACTTTGGAAAACGGCAGCCTTGTGGTAAGCATAAGTTTTATTTTATCCATTGGAAATGAAATATTTACTTTCGATCTGACACTATCTACTGGCAGCCGATCTTTCTTGAGTAATAGTCGGATATGATAATATCTGTTGTTTTCCTTGGCCCTCCATATTTTCAGGTTTGTGAGAGATCTCTCTCTGGATCTGGTGCTGGTCCAAGTGCAGCTGCTGCTGCTCAGTTTGTGAGAGCTGAGATGCTCCCAAGTGGTTACCTGATTCGACCATGTGAGGGTGGTGGGTCCATCATACATATAGTAGATCACCTAAATCTTGAGGTTTGTTTTGCATGCTCTCCCATATCTTTTGTACTTCTGGAAAACTTCGATTCCTCGATTGTAAGATTACATCTCTCATATTTATATTGTAGGCGTGGAATGTTCCTGAGGTGCTGCGACCACTTTATGAATCATCAAAAGTAGTGGCTCAGAAGATGACTATAGCAGTAAGAGACCTTTTCAATTCTTGATAAGTTTTAGTTTCTAATCCTGAAAATTTTGTTATATACCAGCTTCAGCTTGTTTGGTTCATGTTATCATGCTGAATTGATTGGCTTTCTGGAAGCGATAAGGCCTTTTCACTTGGGATTATTATTGAAGATACCATTAAGTAATATCATACAAAAAAAAATAGCCCACATACCTCTTAGGCACTACACTGAATTCTTCTGGCTATTTAAGGGGTTGCCCCTAGGTGTGGAAAATGTGAATTGTCAAAAGAAATTTCTTTCTTAAAACCAATGTTTGATGGCTAGTTTGTATTTGTGTAGGCACTACGGTACGTTAGGCAAATAGCTCAAGAGACGAGTGGTGAAGTGGTTTATGGTTTGGGCCGGCAACCTGCTGTTCTGCGAACCTTTAGCCAAAGATTGAGCAGGTATCTATGTACTCTCTTATTATTTGAAAGATTGTCTTTTGCTTCCCCCATGTTTATATACATGTATTTCAAACTCATATGTCCATTATCTTCTTTCAGGGGTTTTAATGATGCAGTGAATGGATTTAATGACAATGGATGGTCATTAATTAATTGTGAAGGTGCTGAGGATGTGGTACTCGCTGTGAATTCTACGAAAAATTTGGGCACAACATCCAACCCTGCTAACTCCTTAACGTATCCTGGGGGAGTTCTTTGTGCAAAGGCTTCCATGCTACTCCAAGTATGTTTATTGCTCCTCCTCATTATTTAATGAGGTACAAATAGGGAATGCTTTTATTCATTTTTCTTTTCCCTTGCTTGCTAGAATGTTCCTCCTGCCGTGTTAGTTCGTTTCTTGAGAGAACACCGCTCAGAGTGGGCTGATTTCAACATCGATGCATACTCTGCAGCAACCCTTAAAGCCAACTCATACGCATATCCAGGGATGAGACCCACAAGGTTTACCGGTAGTCAAATCATCATGCCACTTGGCCACACAATCGAGCATGAAGAGGTTTGTTTTAAATGGCATCTGTTTCTTGTCATATATTGTTGGCGAGCTAGATACCATATTGGCATGGAGTAATACAATGTAATGCAAATAGCTTTTCTCCAACAATAGTTTTCAAATCAGTATTATAATCAAAGTTTAGTTATAATACTTGAGTTCATAATTTGTGGGGGGAAAAATAATGTTCGTTATAAGCAAAATGTTGTACTTAGAATGTGATACGAACCGGAATAGAACTACTGTGTATTATTATGATAACCCAAGTGTTCGAGGTACTTGGACCCTCCCTCTCTTGAGAACACCCAAGAGTAACCACTCACTACTCAATTCCCTATCTTTCCCTTTCCCCACTCTCTCTATTTATAACTCCATACTCTAACAACTCCCTAACTAACTGCTAATATACCTTTACTGATATTCCTAATTACCCTTAGGTACATTCCTATCAGAATGTATAACTCATTTCATGTTACACTTAGGGTACCCCCAATGGAAATTACTAAAATTATACCAATGTCCATTGCTTTTCTTGGACATTCATTTTTATTGTTCTTTTCTGATGAACCACATCAAATTCAAGTTTTTGTTGTTGACTGTGGTGTATATTCCAGTTGCTTGAAGTAATTCGACTTGAAGGACATCCAATGGTACAAGAAGATGCTTTTGTTTCAAGGGACATTCATCTTCTTCAGGTTGATAGTTGACTATTTAATTATGATATGAGGTTTCTTTGGCTACACATGGTCTTGTCCGGCTTAATGATAAATTGCTCATGTTCCAGATATGTAGTGGAATTGACGAGAATGCTGTAGGAGCCTGTTCAGAACTCATTTTTGCCCCAATTGATGAGATGTTTCCAGACGATGCCCCACTCCTGCCTTCTGGCTTTCGAATTATCCCATTGGATTCCAGAACAGTTGAGTATATTTGTTTCACATGGATTTGTATTTGTCCTCCGTACTTAATCAGCTGACAAATTCTTGATGTGATTATTGTAATTCTGGCTGTGAGTTTCATTCTTGGAGAATTCTAAAGGACCCTGGCAATTTTACTTAGGTTTGACCAGGACATTATTGTGTGGCAGCATATAGAATTTATCTTTTTTAGGATATGGGTATTGGCATTTTTCAAATTCGTCTTGCCTCGAATGTGTTCGTATGCTCATATAGATGATACCCTACAACCTGATGATTTCTTGTGCAGAGTGATGCTAAAGGGACATTGACTACACAACGGACTCTGGATCTAACATCAAGTCTTGAAGTGGGCTCTGGAACAAGCAATAGTGCTGGAGATGCATCGTCAAGTCAGAGCTCTAGATCAGTGTTGACTATCGCATTCCAGTTTCCTTTCGAAAGCAGCATGCAGGATAATGTAGCAAACATGGCACACCAGTATGTACGTAGCGTCATTTCCTCGGTGCAGAGAGTTGCAATGGCCATATCTCCATCTGGCGGCAGTCCAGCATTAGGTCCAAAGCTGTCTCCTGGTTCTCCAGAAGCTCTTACTCTAGCACATTGGATATGCAAGAGCTATAGGTACCTTCTGAGCACGATTTTTCTTTCATACAGTGCATGCTTTAATTTGTGTTATGTAGACCAGAAAAAGGAAATATTGAGGATATAAACATTAGAGGATCTGATGAGGCGCTTGATGAAATTTTCTGAGTTATCAGTGTCATTTCAAGACCAAGCCATGTAGATGGTGCTATAATTTTATTAATTGTCTTTTAAACGATACCTTGTTTCAGTTACCAATTGGGAACGGAGTTGATCAGGTCAGATTCCATGGAAAGTGATTCCCTGTTGAAAAATCTCTGGAATCATCAGGATGCAATATTGTGCTGTTCGCTGAAGGTACGTCGACAAAAGTAGCATATAGAAAGCTTTTTTAGTAGAATGATTGATTCGGTAATGGGAAATTGAATGGAGAATTTTGTCTGGTTTTGCTGTTAGCAGTCACTGCCTGTTTTCATGTTTGCAAACCAAGCTGGGCTTGACATGTTAGAGACGACTCTAGTAGCCTTACAAGACATCACATTGGATAAGATTTTCGACGAGGCGGGTCGCAAAGCTTTGTGTTCCGATTTCCCAAAGTTAATGCAGCAGGTAGATTAAATTTTTACTCATTGCATCAAGATGCTGCTGGTTTGGTGTGGTTCCAAATGCTAATTTGTTAAAAACTGTGTTTGGCTTCATAATCAGGGATTTGCATACTTACCTGGAGGAATCTGTGCGTCGACAATGGGGCGACACGTTTCATACGAACAAGCCATTGCATGGAAAGTCCTCGAGGCAGACGAGACGACAGTCCATTGCCTTGCCTTCTCTTTCATGAACTGGTCTTTTGTTTGATTGTGAAGCCTTTTCCAATGGCTTCTCTCATCCTCAGCTCATCCATTGGAGAACAAGAGGGATGAAGATAAGAAGTGAAGATGTTTGCTTCAATGTCTAATGCAAAAGTAATTTAATTTAATTGTTAATTAATTGCTTTCGTCTCATTCTGTTCTTTGTATGCCCATTTTGATTCATGTAAATATTGGCGAGCCCATTAGATCACAAATACATGGCCCATTAAGGAGACAGTTTTGAAGCTTCAGGCTATCATTCTTTTTTCCTTCATCTTCCAAATCTTGTGCTGTTAAGTTATATGATAATGTTTTTCAATTATAACCTACGAAAAGATAATATTATCAGGTTGAAATTGACCTCAATTTTCCTTTTTTTTTTTTTTTTTTAGAATCAACATAGCCGCCTCAGGAAACCGGCAAATTTGACTACATTAATAAGTTGAATGGACCGAAAATGACCAGATATAAAATGAGAAATTGAATCCATTTATTTTTTTTTTTTTAAGTCAAATTACAAGTTTCTTTTAACTTCTAAGACTTAATATAATAAAAGATTAAACTTTTAATTTCGTGTAAATAAATTCATGAATTTTAATAAAAGTTAAAACCTATTAGACGCAATTAAAATCTTTAAAATTTATTAGACACGAGACTAAAAGTTTAGAAGCTTACTAGATACTGAGTTTAAAGTTTAAAAAGCTAATTGAAATACAACCAAATGAATTCGCCTAAACAGAACAGCTGTGGCCACCGAAAGTTCCCAACGTTCGGCTACCAACCAAGATTGTGCATTGCTAATGGTGGGAAGGGAATGAGTAACCTTTTTCTTTTGTTTGGTTTGACTTTTCTTTTTCAAGGATCCATCATGCTTTTTTTTAAAAAAAAAAAAAAGTTGATCCATCATGCTCTTTTTACCATAAATAGAACAGCATTCATTAATATATATATTCTGAAATATTCAAAGCATTATTATAATATATCAAATAAAATCGTTATTTATTACGCAACAGACGTCGATATTAATCTGACTTTTTACCAGTCTAACAAGACAGGGGTTTGTCTTTTTGTCTAATGTCTGGGACCTTTTTACTAGTCTAACGAGAAAAAGGTTAAGTCTTGTCTGTGGTAATTGGTAGTAGGGAAAAAGTAACAACCTTTTGAGTTTTGCTAACGGATGAGACTTTGAGTTTGTGTAGAAGGAAATTGGGAAAATATAAATGTATTTTATTTTGAACTTTTGAAATTTAAAATTTCGTAATTTGAGTTGATCAAGTACAATAATTGATTTAAATATAAGAAAACAGAGTAGTCTAATCATTCAGAAATAAACATTTGGAATCAATTAGATCTACCTCAAGTTTTTAGCCTGCGCATCTAAGATTTGTAAAACGCTGTGTTTAACCTACAGTTCTTGAAAGGGCCAAACAAGATGATACATTCTGAGATTAATAAACTTGGAGAGTAAATTATACATAGATTCAAACTGCAGAAGTCCAACCCATGAACCAAAAGCTTCACTCAAGCCAAGGAGAAGGATGGTGTTCTGTTCTATCCAAGATTAAGAAACATGTTTGATTTTGGGATGGAAGTCACCATAGAGAAATGATTCTTTCCCAATAATACACACAAGAGATAATGACAAACGTTTCCATTTTCAATTGGTGTACAGGACGTGCACAGGGAGAGAAAATAAAAATTACTTTTTTTCAGACAACAGCTTTGGATTCTACATTTCTCAGAGAATAATATCATAAACAATGAAAGAACATCAAACTAGTATATTGTAATGTGAACATATATAGTATCGCAACATTTATAGATTTCTGTAAATGAAGTGTATATTATACTCTTGGGCATTGACTCGGTAATGACATCCATATCAGCCAAGTATATCCCAACAAAACTGACAGTTGAAAGTATAAAATTAAAAATGAATGTAAGGGGAAGAGGTATTTACTGATGGGTGTGATTCCTGTTTGCAAGTTACCTTTACCGTGTCGTGGGCGAATTATGGCGATGCAAGTGACCAGAAGTTGAAGAAAAAGGAAGGCAGTGTGGTGAACCAGCAGAGGAATGCCATTGCAGTTGCAGATTGAAGCTGCACACAATCGTTCACCGAACAGAGGTCAAGGTCGTTATCTATTAGGACTGTGATGCCCGCACAAGCACATGCTGCCGCAAATGTGAGCGTGGTGGTGATCTGCAGGAGGAGACAAGAGTGCCAACTATTTCACTGTTTGTAACCGACAGAGCAAGCCCTTTGTAATCAAAATTTGATGCTGATGATAATGCTAAAATTATCAACATGGGTCAGAAGACAAAAGTTTTCAGATACAGAAGATTCAACCGAAAACATTGGTAATTGGTAGTAGTTTTTTTCACTCTCTTACTTACATTATTACTATAGGTACATGTTAACAGACATTGGTAAGAGGTGTTTGAAACACGAGAAGTTAAAATAAAGAAACAGAAGCAGATTTTAAGAGCATTTCAACGAGCCAATTGGTTTCAGAAAGAGGTAAGTCTTTAATGAACTTACCCCGTCGCCTACAGCAAAAAAGCTAACAATTGGACGATTTTGCAAGGACCGCTTCACTAAAAGAGCATAAATGTCAATAACTGCTAGGACAAGACTCCACAAACCCTGTAAACCGGCAGCTGCGACAAGGTAGCTGATGCAAAGAAAAACTTGGAGTGTATCAGGCATGTTATCTAGTAGAAAATGCAAAGCACCCAAAATTTAAACCCATTCAGATGTCACAATTGAAGAAATTATCGTAACGGGAAAAGGGGGGAAAAGAAAAAAGATGCATAGTGTTTGATTCAGAACACCAATCGCACGAAGAAACTACTTCTGAAATTATTAAAAATTCACAAACGTGTTAGATTTAAGGGTTTCTCAGACATTCATATGAAAATGCCTTGCAAGGTCAATTTTGAAGAATGTTTTGAATTCCTACTTTATTGGCGTTTCAGAGTATGTTATCAAACAAGTTAGAATAAGAAATCGATAGAATGAAACGAAATAAAGAAATCGATCGAGTCAATGAAAATTTACCTAAACGCAGAGACAGAAGGAAAGTCGCTGTAGGCAGCCATGACAGCAAAAGCAGCAACTGCGAACCCTAACTGGATGCAGCGAAGAGCGAGACCACCGCGAGTGCCCGGCATGCCCTCTATATCCTTCATTCTCACTATCGGTACGGCGTCTCCGCCATCGGTCGTCGGAGTTTCCTCCACCGGATGAACCGACGCGTGGCTCGAGTTCATTTCTCCTCTCCCAATAATGCAATCAATCAATCAATTCATTTCTCCTTCTACCATGTGCGCCTCAATTCAGCGATCACAGCCCCGGTTTCCACCGAAATCGGCCTCTGATTCTGCTCTTTTTCGCCCTAGAGAGAAAACCAGTGGCAATCAAATAAATCTAAGTATCTGATATTCAAAAAAATCTTCTCTGGTTCACTTAATTATGGAATTGGTACGCTGGAAGGGTTGAATCGGAGCGATCAAGGATCGTCGGTTTTTCGATCGAAACGGAGAAGGGCGGGCCGGCGACGAATGGTTTATAGCACAGATACAATAGTCGTTGATCGGTCAACTTTGACTTGTGGAATAGCTTAGTCTACTGCTCGCTGTGCTATGATTGGTCCGTGGATATTGGTAGGGCCAGTTTGGTGAACTCATGCATACGTGGCACCAGTTTAAAAAATATTTCTTGTCCATTAATTTAGGCTACTTGAATTTGGCATATTATTATACGTTTTCTTTTTTAAAACAAAAATAATAAGTTTTGAAGGAGTTTTGTTATTTTAAAAATAAAATTACAGATTTTTCCATTTTTTAAATCTTGACCAAGATTTTAATAACCTACCATAGCTAAGTTTTTTTATATATATATATATATCGAAATTTTAATTTGTTATAATTATTTGCGAGGTCTACCATTCAAATCTTCCATTGCCACATGTTGTAAAAAAACATTTACACAAAAATAAATAGTTTCTTGATTTCTTTAGATATTTATTTTTGTCTATTATGCATGATAAATATTTATTAAAACTAAGGAAGAAATCAAAACAATAAATTATAAAATGGATAAATATTGTCTATCAGTTAAATAAGTAAATACAAGTACTAACAAAAAAAACTAATAATTAAATACCAAGTACTTGTTAATGTTTTGATAAATTAAATTTTATAAAATAAAAATGTAGAGATAAAAGAGGCTAAAATACCTACGACCAAATAAATATATTTATTATAGGTGATTTTGGACCACCCTGATGCACAAGGAGTTGACGAGGTCAACCGGACAGAAATTAGACCGAAAGATGGACCCAAGAGGCGAAACCGGCAAGTGGGATGGGCCAAGACCGAAGGGGTCGGGCTTTTGGCCCGACCCCCTGCTCGGCCTCATGGGGCCAGCTCGCGCGGGCCGAGCTTGTTCAACTCTGCTTGGTCTCCACCGCCTCAAGTCGTCCTAGTTCAGCCTGATTTGTCCCGAAGCGCCTCCGAATCCTCAAAAACCCTAGGAGCACGAGCATGTATTTATACCTCTCTTTGCTACTGAAGAAGGGGACCCAAACTCTCTACTTTATTCTCTTACTCTCTAGCCCTCCTACTTCCGTTTTCTGACTTAAACATCGGAGTCGGTGTGACTAGCACCACACCGGTGTGTAGGTTTACCGTCTTGCAGGCCACGTCTTCCCCCCTTATCTACAAATTTACCGTTGGCGGCACGTGAAGGCCAGGTGAATTCTCTCTGACCAAAATCGACCATCAACAATATTATTATTATTATTATTTTGACAATATGTGGGGAAGGGAAGATTCAAACCACAAACCTTATGATTATCGGTATAACTTTATGTTAGTTGAGTTAAGCTCTTATTGGTGACCAAAAAAATATATTATATATGTATAGAAAAATGAAAATATATCAATGCACAACATTTTATTAAAGAAAATAATACGTGGCCAAAGTGATGACAGTTTAATGATAATAGATACGTATTCTCGACCAATTGATTAGGAATTCAAATGTCTGATATCCAAATATTGTTGAACTAAAAAATTAAATTTAAATAATAATGTGTGCATGTATCATATAACCTTTTTAAAAAATGAGAAACTCTCATGGTTCTAGCACATGAGTAGTACTTTTTTTTTCCAAGAAAATGTTTTCAAAACAAGTTTTTTTTTTTTTGGTAGATAAAATAAATATGTACTTTTTAGTTCAATAAATTAGGGTCCATTCATTCAACTAAATCCTTATTTTTACCACGATTTTGTTAGTAATTTTGTCCATGTGTCGGTGTTTTTTCATTTAAGTTCTTGTTTGATGCCACCACCAAATTCAACCTATTTTGAGATGTCCTCCAAAATTGCATAGATTGGACATAACATAACAAACAACTTCTGTAGTCTTGTCAACCTTGGCTTGCCAATATAATTTATGTAAGTTGAAATATTATAATAAAAAATAGTGTATCAAAAACATCGTTGTATGAATAAATTTAAAGTGATATTTAAATTAACGTGGCTAGTTTTGATTTTTGAAACGGTACCCCATTGATTAAAATAATTATTAAAAAAAACCCATTGAAATTCCAAAGAGCTCCTCACGTATCCATCACACGTGTCGTTCTTTATCAAAACTCAAAAGATTGCCGTCCTTTTCCTCAATTTCGTCGAGTTGGATTTCGGTAATTCCTCTAAATTTTAAAAAGTTTGATTTTTTGCAAAACTATCGTTTTTGCATTTTTTTTTGTAAGAGACCCGGTGGTTTTTTTTTTTTTTTTTAAACAACATGTGAGAGGATTCGAACTAAAAACTTATTGGTCATTGTTGATGGTCAAATTTGGCCAGAGGAACTCACCTGACCTTCGTGTGCCACCAACGGTAAAATTTGTAGAAGAGGGGAAGACGTGGCCTGCAAGACCGTAAACCCGCACACCGGTGTGGTGCTCGCCACACCGGCTCCGATGTTTAAGTCAGCAAGCAGAACGGTGGGGAGTGGAAAAGTAAGAGCAAGAGGAGAGAGTAGAAAATATAGAATAGTGTTTAGGGATAGAATTCGAAGTCTCCTTCTTCGGTGGCGAAGAGGGATATAAATACCTGCTCATCCTCCTAGGGTCTTTAGGGATTCGGAGGCGTTTCGGGACAAACCAGGCTGAACCGAGGCTGCTAGAGGCGGTGGGGACCAAGCGGAACCGAACAAGCCCGGCCGACCATGGCCTCGGCCTCTGCCTTTGGCCGAGGCCGAGCAGGGGGTCGGGCAAGGCCCGACCCCTTCGGTCTTGGCCCGTCCCACTTGTCGGTTTTACCCCTTGGATCCATTCCTCAGCTCTTTTTCTACCCAGTTGTCCTCGTCAGCTTCTTGTACGCCATGGTGGTCCAAAATTACCTATAACAGTCATTAATATAAGGTTTTATGCTAGTTGAGTTATGCTCGTGTTAGTGATCTAGTGTGATTTGTATAGCATAAATATGGTAGGTTTCAATTATAACCCTAAACTTGAGGTTAGATTTCAATTTGACTCTTATCATTTCAAAATTTAAATTTTAATCATCAGCCTTTTGAATTTTTTCAAAACAAGCATTTCATTAACTTCTCCATTAAAATTAAGTTGAAAATATAGTGTGGTGATTAGTTGAAAGAGATTTGTGAGAGAAATATGTTTATAGGAGAACCATTGTTGAAGAAACATGATAGTGTTGATTGAGAGTATGAGCATGAGGATGCTAGGAGGAAAAAAAAAAGATTTTTTTTTTTTTTTTTTGAAACAGAACTTCATTAGCAGGAAAAATAATGACACAACAACTCCATAAAAGCGTGGAGAAATAAAGTCAGGCCCAAGTTGGCCCAACAAAACAATTCCTTCTTCCGAATTGGAAGAAGCCAAAAAACAACTAGAGCCCCCCGAGAAACCAAAAGCCGCTTGGCGCGCAAGCTTGTGAGCATCTTCATTATGCGAACGCGGGCAATGGACAAAAGAGATTGACCCGATCTCAGCAACCAGGCTTTCAATCTCAGAGACCATAAAGGAAATTTCCGAATGGTCTGAATCTGCTTTGTTCAGCAGGTTGATCACGCCACTAGCGTCGGACATCACCACAATAGGCGGGATTGTCAGATTTGAGCGCGAAGCCCGGATGGTCGGAAGGCTTCGCAACCCTTCGAGAATCGCTCTCATCTCCAACATCTTTATAGCCCATCTTCCTTTAACGCTAGAACAACCCTCACAGATGGGAGAACCTGAGGAGTCACGCCAAATCCACCTCACCCCTCCTAAGAATTTAGAGTCATTTCGGGAGGCATCCACGTTGAGTGTCCACGAACCGAGGGGCGGAGAAGACCAGGGGACATGACTCATCTGGTTCTTCGATCTTGGAATCTCCCTGGCAGAATCGAGATTGAGGTAAGCTTCCCCTTCCTTAACATTTGCTTCCACTGATCTGATGATGGAATTCTGATTAGGAATTTCTGCGTTGTGAATAACTTTATTTCTGAGGTTCCAAAGCTCCCACAAAATCAGAATGGCGATTTCTAGCTCTTTCTCCTTTAGATTCTCGTTAATTCAAGCCCAATAGTCGATAGATTTCCAAGAATGCCTGTTCAAACCGAAAAGCACATTCATTAGAGGGATGAAGTGTCTCCATATTCTCTTTGCTAACTTACATTTCCAAAGGGAGTGAATGGTTGATTCCTCATATTTCCTGCAAAAAGAGCACGGTAAGTTAGAATCAATTCCTTTTTTCCTGATATTAGAAGAAGAAGGGATAGAGTCGTAAATGATTATCCAAGCGCAGAGCTTCGCCTTAGGAATAGATTTGATCTTCCAAAATCTTTTCCACATCGCTATCGGATCATTCTTCGTAGAGGATGAAGCTTGATCAATGCTATGGGAAGAAGTTGCCAAGTGATAGGCGCTTTTGACGGAGAATCGACATGAGTAAAGCGTACGATAGGGTGGAATGGAGTTTCATTAGGGAAATGATGGGTAAATTGGGGTTTGACAAGGAATGGATTAACAAAGTGATGGCTTGCATTGAATCGGTTTCTTATGCGGTTCTTATTAATGGTGTTCCCCAAGAGACTTTCACCCCTAAGAGAGGTCTTAGACAGGGAGACCCCATCTCTCCTTACATTTTTCTCTTATGTGCTGAAGGGCTTACCTCTCTTCTTAACAGGGAGGAAGAGCTAGGCCATTTTAAAGGTTTAAGGATTAACAATCATTGCCCCTCACTTTCCCACTTGTTTTTTGCAGATGACAGCCTGATTTTCTGCAGGGCGACTGAAAAAGATTGTGAGACCATAAGGCGAATCCTGAAAACCTATGAGGAGGCGACTGGGCAAACCATAAATCAAAGCAAATCTAGTTTCATGACTAGCAGGAATGTGAATATTGAGAGAGTGGAGTCTTTTAAGCAAATTCTTGGCATGAACGTCTCAAAAGAGCTGGGGTACTACTTGGGCATGCCTTCGCAGAATGGGAGGAACAAGAATGTTGTTTTTAGGAAGTTAAAAGACAGAATTTGGCGTTCGTTGCAAGGCTGGAAGGAAAAGATGTTTTCAGCCGGAGGAAAGGAAATTCTTATTAAGTCTATAGCTCAAGCCATTCCCACATACACGATGAGCTGCTTTAAGCTCCCGAATTCGATCTGCGAGGATATCAACAAAGCGTGTGCTAACTTCTGGTGGGGTTCGTCGAAAGATAAAAGAAAAGCTCATTGGATTCGGTGGTCCAAGTTGTGTATCAGTAAAGACCGGGGCGACCTGGGTTTTAGAGAGCTAAAACTCTTCAATCAAGCCATGCTGGCTAAGATGAGCTGGAGAATCCTGAAGAACCCTGGTTCTTTGCTCGCTCGAGTCCTAAAGGGGAGGTACTTCAAGGGAGGTTCCTTCCTTGAAGTCCCGCTAGGATCCAACCCCTCGCTTACTTGGAGAAGCATCATTTGGGGGCGTGAGCTTTTTCAAAAAGGTTATCGATGGAAAATTGGTTCTGGTAAACACATAAGGATTGACAAAGACCCTTGGATAGCTAGGAAGGGTTCGAGTGTTCCTTTTTGGGTTGAAGAGTCTTTAAAAGGTCATTATGTCTCTTCCATTCTCAATAGCAACGGCAGCTGGAAGGAAGAAGTCATCCATGGCCACTTTAGCCATCCTGATCAGGAAGATATTAAGAACACTTTGGTAGGAGGTGATAAGTTCAAGGATGAAATTATTTGGAACTATGAAGGAAAAAAAAAAAGGATTGAGTGAACAAATAATACCATTTTAATCATCAAAATGTAAGAAATTGAACGGAAACAATTGCCTTTAGGCTTAATAGTTGTCTTTAAGTTATTTGTCTGTCATTTCTCTCCATTCATGCTCCTACCATTATTTTTCTTCAAATGGTCATGGTTTACTTATCCTTCAAAAGTGTTGTTTTCCACCAATTTTTTTTTTTCCAACAGTATATGGGGTGAGGATTTTTTTTTTCCAACAGTATGTGGGGTGAGGATTTGAACCTCTAACTTTTTAATCGATTATACAAGTTTTATGACAATTGAGCTATACTCGTATTGGCTGTCCACCAAATATTGTTTGATTGTGAGATGAGGAAAACATTGTTTTACTCTAATCTCAAATTCGTCCCATTGCCTCCAAATATTGTATATTTTGAACGTGACTAAGATTTTTTAATATTTGTTTTTTACAACTCACTACCTTGTTCAGTGGGTAACGAAATAAAATGGGTTGTTTTGAAACAATTTGAATATTTAAAAGTTGAAATAAAACTTTAGAAATGATAAGAGTATAATCAGAACACATATTATAAAGTTCAAGGGCATAACTGAAACCCATATCGCTAGTTTACAAATCACCGTCATGTCATTTTTTCATCTTCATTTTGTCAAAAAGTAGTTGATAAAAGGATAATTTTGAAAATGATTTGAAGTTGAACAACTTTGAAAAGTTTAGATAGACACTATTAAAAATTCATGCGAAAGTTCAAAAGTATTTTTGTATAATTTAACTAAAATTTTACATCGTCTTAAAATATAAACGTAAACGGTTGGTTGGTATGCTTAGAAAATTAATAGATTGATAAGGACGCATCAAACTTTAAGCTTGGAAGATTAATTACGTTGATAATGAAGTTGGAGGTATTTGGGTTGGCATGATCCAACTCCTAACTACACAGCTAGTGGATTTCGTGAATTGTTTGCACAATGATTATTGGGGATAATTTTGGAATGTGTTTTTATTGTAACTTATACTCCATTTTTTAACTGTCATTTCTTATCCATATATCAAAATTAAATTGTTCTATTGTAGCCAAAGCGAACATAACTCATAACTCAATGGTAATTAACATATACCCTCGATCAATAGGGTAGAAGTTTGAATCCTCGAAAAAAAAAATGTTTCCATTGTATATTGCTAGCCATTTACAGAGTTACCCTTACACCAATGGGATCCCAACTTCTTTTTTTCTTTTTCAAGGATCCCAAGAATTACACTGTTGTTGATCATTCAACTTTGCTAAAAAGCATTTCAGTACTATTGTCTAATTATGTGTACTCTTATTTCAAAAAAAAAAAAAATGTGTAGTCTCTTTTTAGTAATATGATGATAATGATGTGTATTCAATATTACGGTATTTTGAGAACACTGGAATATAATTTGATGTTAAAAAATATTGTTATACATTTTTCAGTTTAAATATAATTTGATTGGTAGGACACCTATTTCATTACAAACGTCATTGTTTGATCTCCCATCTTGTAATTGTTTTACTGCAAAATATTGATGGATATTTATTGTTGGTCCACTTATACTTATACATTGGTTAAAACCTAACATATTTTCTAGGGTGGCCATTCATTAAACTTCCATTCTCGTTACAATATGATCTCCTTGCCCTTTATCTCTTAATTTATGAATTTTAGATTAAATAAATATATTTCTTTTGTTAGTCTAACAAACATGTGGATGATGGATTAAATCTATGATTTTCTTTATTTCTTTTTTTTTTTTTAGAATAATAAACCATATATGTGGGGTGAAAATTTTCAAATCTATAGTTGACTCTTAAAGCAAGCATGAATATTTTAACCTACATTTTGTGTTTCGTATCAAATATTTGATTATGGGGATGCTCAAGAGATGATGTGTCATATTTAGTGAACTCTATGCTTGCATTGGACAGTGTTTTTTCAATCTCTCCATTTTTCTATTTTTCATACAAAAACACTTAACACAAATCTGAAAAATATTTGCTTAATTATTAGATGTATACATCAATAAATATTAAACTATTTGAAATAAATGATGCATTTAATTATCGTTTTTTAAATATTCACTACACCATAATATTTAAAAAAAAACTGGGACCAAGACTATGGCAAGTATAAAAGTTTTATTTCATATATAGTATACGTGCTTAAAAAAAAAAAAGTTCATATACAAGTGTGTCACAAATAAATAGTGACATTCAAATATATAAGTACTAACAAAAAAAACAAATTATAACCTTTAAAAAAAACGACCTCAACTCCTCAGCTAGTAATTCTACCTTTGCAGTTTTTTAGAGTATATATTGATTTTTTTTTTCAAATAATTTATTATAATTATATTGTCGTATACCTAAAAAAATCATTACAAGTCTAGAAGAAAAGCCATACGATAAATCTGTTTTTTTTAATAGTCTTTTTTTAGTACATCAACATTTGGGAGTGAGATTTCAAAACCTCTAATCTGTTGATCGAAGGTACATGTCAATTACCGCTAAGTTATGTTCGTTTTGCCATTTTTTTTAATGGTCGTTGCACATTAAAATGTACACTAAAATAGTCAGTACCGTTGAACATTAAAATACAGGCATGTGTTACGCAATTGCTGTAAGCATCACATATTGATATCACTCCCATCGACCAAATTCCATAAACGCCCTCAAGCCACGTCAGCGAGCCCAGTGCGACGTGTCACTTTCAAATTTCAATCAACGGCAATGGCAATACGTGATTTTCAAATCAAGCACACACTCCATTCATTCATACGCCTCTCACAATCCCAGTCGGACCTCGTCATACAACACTGAGTTTCACTATTTTATTCCAGATCTTTATTGCACGTAATAATAATATATTACATTATTGCTTTTAAAAATATGCATCCTCTGGGTAGTGCGATGTCAGAATCGTAGTTTAAAATTTATAAATTTAACTTTGTTTTTAAATTAAAAACAAAAAATTGACCGGTGTATTAAATTTTCATTGACATGTTAACATTTACATCGATATTTTTCACATGTCCATGGATTCGACATGAGGGATGAATTGACATTTCTATTATATTGTAAAAAAAATGATTAAAATGAAAACAAAATGTAATTAACGTGAAGATAATATAATTTATTTTAAAAATGTAAAACATTTATTGATTGTTTTATTTTTTTGGATTTTTTTTTTAAATATTTTTTCATAAATGTTCATCGATATTTTGTTGATATTTCCGTCGAAATTTTCATAAAAATGAGACTTCGACATTTTCTTCGACATTGACATTTTAATCCTTGAAAATAACACGATTTTAAAAAAAAACAATTTCTATTGCCTATATTCAGATATCCTTCAAATATAATGTTATGCTTGACTATTGTTGGATGATAATTTCTTTTGTTTTCCCATTTTTATTTAAATACTTTTGAAAGTGAAACTTTAATCAAATTCTAAAAATAACAAATAGTGCATCTTTATTAATTATTATTAGTATTTTTTTGCGTTTAACTATTTTTAAAATATGGACCTCAAAACAATATTAAAAAACAACTTAGCACTGTGTTTGCTAGGAATGGAAGGCATTGGAAGGCATGAAAAGTGTATGTTAACGAAAAAGAAAATAAGTCAAATTGTTTTTTTTCCCCTCCGAACAAAGTTAAAAGTGTCGTAAAAACATATCCTTAAAAGACAGAGCACACGTCATGAATAAAATTCATATAAATATTATGTTCGAGACAATAAATAAAACAAATGTTTGTACTTATGTTTAAAAATTGAATCTATGCATCTTTGAACATTTGTAACTTATTATATAAAGTATATTTTGACAAAAAAAAAACTAATTAATTTTATTTATTTTGATAATATTTATCAATACGAAAAAAAAAACCTAAATATACACAAAGTGGACTCTAGAAAATTCATATAATTAATTGCATATCAAACCTTCTCCAATGTTGTGTGAGAGCTCAATTTATGTTTCACAATAACAATTTCTCTTCTCTAGTACATGCCTTGTGACTCGTATCTTTGTATCATCGCAACAGGCTCCTGTAAACCAGTGTGGTGGAAGCCTAAAACACTCCAAATACTCCCATGCTCAAGTCAATTATCTTCCCTCTCCATTTTATGCTCATTTGTTACAAATCACTAATTTATTTTATGGCCAAACCCATATTTACAATGTGAGGGTTCGAGTGTCCCATGCGATGAAGATGGTTGCCTGCACATTATGTTGTCAGAACGACAATGTCATTTATTATCTTCTAAAACACTTACGATGATTACAACTGACCTATATAAATGCTAAAAAAAGATGTGATAGCTCAAATAATTTGGTAAATGTGAAAAAAAATCTGTAATTAATTAGAAACTATCCCATTTAATTTATTTTTAGAAAAAGATATGAAACCATTGTGCTAGGAATTATATTTAGTATATTGAGTACATATTCAGCGAAAGTAACAATGAAACCTTTTTACCTTTATTTAAAGAAAAAAACAAAAGAAAAAAAAAGAGGAAAAATTTTAGGGAAAATTATGGGGCAGGTGCAGCTCAGTTGTTGTAATGTTGTGCACTTTTGCGCCACCAAAACCAAACTTGGACTCCGGTTCGAGATATTTTTTCTTTTAATTTCCATAAATTTTCTTTACTTTAATTATTTATATATATTTTTTTCGTCCCCTTCTTTCTCTGAATTTTGAAAATAATATTTCATTCGTGGCTCTGTCTCTCTATTCCTCTCGATCTTTACGGCCTTGCCTCCTCCCGATCTCCATCTCCCTTAAAATTAGGGTTTTCAGATTCACAGCTCCTCTCTCTCAGCTGCTGCTCTTCTCTTTCTGGATTCTCCACCTCCTTTTGTCCTCCTTTCTCCAACTAAACCCTTCCGCGCGAATAGGGTTCGCAGATCTACCCCTCCTTCAATTTCCTCAACATGTTTTGGAGGCTAACTTCCCTTTCTACTTCCTCTCCTGTAAGTGATTCTATTGCATCTGATTACACCGACTGTACCTGCCCAATTCACTCTATGGGCCTTTCTTTAATGCCTGGGAAGAGGGACGGGGTTGTTTTGCTATTCTATGCAGAATCGACGATGGATTTCTAATTTTGTTTTTGTTAATGTATCTTCTTTCGTGCCACGGGCAATTACTTTGTTTTCAATTTAATTCGTTGGTCATTATCATATGTTCGAGCTCCCTAATTACATCTGGATGTTAACAATCCAGTTATACTTCTTAGGAAATCGTTTGCAGTCTGGACTGATTGAGCTGGACTACCAGCAGGTTTTAGTGCTTGTTGTGGTCGTTATCTTCTAGTTCTTGTTACATGCATATATTATGTGTTGCAAAATGAAAACTGGTGCTGCTCCATGTAGGTGTCTCTTTTCTATCTTGTCCTTCTTAACTGTTCCTGAATTTAAAACGTGTCAGTGTTCGTTTTCAGTTGTGTTTTTTCCCGTTGAAGTTTTCTTGATTAAGCCAGGTTTAAGTTTAATTGATGACGAGTTGACCTGTTATGTCCATCTGCTTTCGGTTTCCAAAGAAATTCCAGAGTTGTGCTGTACGCTTTTATAGATACTTCATGAATTAAATAGCATGTTTGCTAACTGTTTGAATTAGTTAAGTTTAACGGATGAAGAGTTGACCTGTTATATTCATCTTCACTCTGTTTCCAAAGGAATTCCAGAGTTTGGTTGTATGATTGTATAGGTACTTCTCGCATTGACTGACATTTCTGCTAACCTTTTGAATTATGATTAAGTTTGCCCGTAGTTGGGGAACATGATATTTTTCTTGAAAACATAATAGCATTTCATATCCCTCTCTTTTTTTGCCCGATAAAATGTCTGAAATGGAAACAAGAATATCAATCAAATGTAACCGGTTCTTTGGTTTGGAAGTATGAATGAATCAGATGTGTTTGGGTCCTCAGCAGTTTATGTAACGTTAGTACCTTTGCATATTGAATAGGTTCCCATTGTTTCTCAGAGAAGTGTTGCAATAGAAGCATATAAATTCTTTTTTTTTTTTTTTTTTTAATTTTTATTTTTCTTTTTATCTTTTAGGAGGTATGTAAATTAATTATATCTCTGTGTGATAAAAAATGGGACTGATGTTCTTCAAATACTTTATGCTTTCATCACCTAATTATCTTCTGATATTTTTCATTTGTTGCCCCGTCAGGTGGAATCAATTTTAGACAAAGAGAATTTCTCATTGGAAGAGCTTCTCGATGAAGAAGAAATAATCCAAGAATGCAAAGCCCTGAACAGTCGTTTAGTTAACTTGTATGATTCATTTTCCAATATATCATTACCATGTTCTTTTATAGTAAATCTGATTCTTTTTGTTATCATATTACGACTATTTAAATATTTGTTGAATGTTCTTATCCTATGGGTTTGGGTGTTAGTATTGTATGATTAATATGAGCAGGAATGGGGTCTTTATAATTCACTCAGATATTTTAATGGACAATAATGGTTGATTGTTTTTGCATACAGTCTACGAGACAGAGCCCAGGTGGAACAACTGTTACGCTATATTGTTGAAGAACCTCCAGAGGATGCTGAAAGCAAACGGGCATTCAAGTAATATTATTTTCTAATTATTTACACACACACACATGCGCATTTCAGATTTTCTTTCTACATCAACCTTTCAACCTGTTTTATTGATAACTGATCTGTGAATTAGGTTTCCATTTATTGCCTGTGAGATTTTTACTTGTGAAATTGATGTTATCTTGAAGACTCTAGTCGAGGAGGAAGAGGTACAAGCCCATAGTTTTTTGTTGATCATCTACATGATAAGATAGTAGATGTGGTTAACGTAAAAATTAACATCATAATCTTACTTTTGACTACAGCTAATGGACATGCTTTTCTCCTTCTTGGAACCAGACCGACCTCATAGTGCTTTGTTAGCTGGTTATTTCAGCAAGGTACTTCGAAATTCTATTGTAGAAATGGATTCATCTCATGCTCCTTAAATTTTGCTTTAAGGTTCTGGTAATCACAAGGAAATTTTTGGTTGGGTTGGGTTGGTGATCTTTGTATACTCCTGGGGAGTTTTTCACCTTGTAATTTCTCACTATTTTAATGAAAAGTTGTTTCATTTTTTTTAAAAATAGGTAATCATATGCCTCATGATACGGAAGACAGTTCCACTTATGCACTATGTCCAGGTATGGCAATCTGTACAATATCTAAACTTCTGTCTCTCGCTCAATTTGTGACTTCCTTTCACTATCTAGTGTCTGGCTGCATTACGAGTATTTATATTGTTCAACTACATGAATTTCTCGAGCTGTATTTTTATTTTAGTTTTTTTTTCTCTTGGTTGATTAACGATTGACCAAGAATTTATGCTCTCAACAGTCAAACCCTTCTGCAAATATTTTGCTCCGTAGAATTTCTTTGTTAGGCACATGACATCTTTTTTGAAGGCTATCTTATAAGGCTAATCATTCTTGACTCTTGAGGTGTATGAATTGAGCCTTTCATCTGTATTTGCCCAGACATTCATGGGCTGATTTACTTTTCATGTAATCTCTTTGTTGTTTATTGTTGTATATCGAATGTGTTTCCCAAAAGTGTTATAATTTTTTTAATAATGCTGTGGATTTTATCAAACACTCTGGATGATATTGCTTACTGAGATTGATGGTTGTAGGGTGCTATATTTTTATCAACATATAGCTACATTTTAGTCTAATTTCTTCTTTTGAACTTATTTGGTGACAATATAGAAATTGAACTGCCATCTTCATGCTTTTCCCCCTTTTGCAGGCTCATCGAGATGTATTGCGCCAATTAGTTGATTTAATTGGAATTACATCCATTATGGAGGTAATGTAGGATTGTGAAGGCTTCTCCATCAATAAAACCTTATATGCTACTTTCTTTGAACTCTGATAAGAAATGGCATTTTCTTTGCAGGTTTTGGTCCGACTTGTAGGTGCTGATGATCACGTCTATCCAAATTTTATGGATGTGATGCAATGGTTGTCTGAGAGTGATATGCTGGAAATGATTGTTGATAAGCTGAGTCCATCTGTGAGTGATAATTTGCATTTGCGTTGAGATTTTGTCTGTTATATGATTATATTATGTAGATGTAATATTCTGGTTGTTGGAGACTCTGCTGTACATTTTTGTTGTTACGTTGAGTTCATTTTATGTAATTGATAAATTGCATAAACATTGATCTTTTTCCCAATTAACTTTTATTGAACTGCTCGTTCTGCTGTATGCTGGTGGAAGCCAACATCACATATCTAGCTGGTTACATTTTAGCTGAGTGTCCCTTAGTTTGTCTCATGCTATGCACTTCTATGACAGATGCGTTTCTATGGGTTGCTTCAACATATTTTTCTCCATCCTTTCACATTTCCTTGTGCAATGCTTTACTAGTTATAAATGAATTGAAGTTGGAAATGTATGGAGTTGTACATTTGGATAAACTCTAAAATTTGGATGGGTTTTTGTTTTTGTTTTTTACAATTTGGTCATGACTCATGAGCTATTTGCAGCCGATGGCAGAGTCTTCTGGAGGATGAAAAAGTTGGATATTTTTAATGGGAAAATCTATTTAAAGCATTACCAGGGGTATAATGGTTACAAATGAATTTCAGAATCCTTATAAATAAGGAAAGAAAATGGGAAGATGTAGTTGAGAAGGCTAAATTCAGTTTTCCTTTTGGTTGACATGCTTGAAATTTAAATTTAATAGGAAAGGAAAAAAAAAGAAATTAAAGAATAGAAGTACTAGTTGATAATTGGTATAAGTTTGAAATGGATTATCTTTTAAAATGTTCTATGGTGAGGCATATTTCGTCATTTGTGAGTTGGGGACTGGTACTGCATAGACTCTTGCGTCATATCAACTACCGAACTAATATTATTTTTTCTCCTTGGTTCAGAGTGTACCTGAGGTTCATGCAAATGCAGCGGAGACATTGTGTGCTATAGCCCGTAATGCCCCCTCTGCTCTTGCTGCCAAACTTTCTAGTCCCAGGTTGATCAAGAAGTGCCTCTTTACTCTTCAGTTCCTATTTAGTATGTAAAAATGTTGTAGTTGTTTTGACTCCTTAATCACATCTTATGCAGTTTTGTTGCAAGGATATTTGATCATGCTTTGGAAGATTCACATTCGAAGTCTGGCCTTGTGCACTCACTTTCTGTATGCATTTCTTTGTTGGATCCAAAAAGATCATCAGCATATTCTCCTTTGTTTCACTCTTTCCGAAATCAACATATGTATGAATGTCCAGTTCCTGTTGATCCAGAGACTGTTGGTGCAATGCTCCCTAAACTTGGTTAGTGTATGATGCCCTTTTGACTTATTTGTATGGTGGTCCAAGTTCACACTTGTGTTCTCTATATCTTCTAGTGATTAATTTCTTTGGAAATTTGATGATTATTGACCTGCTCCTGATAGGTGTATGCCCTTTGTCTCTTTTGTATATCTAGCCCATTGATTTGACATGCATTTACAACAGGAATGCAGCATTATGAATAGCACTATGATATATGAATATTGCAGCATGGTCTCCATAATTGCAAATCTTTGATTTACTTGAGGAAGTAAGTTTCTTCGATTAGTTTCTGATAGCACTTCTCTCACAGGTGATTTGCTAAAACTCTTAATCGTGTCATCTGATGATAAATTATTACCTACAACATATGGAGAATTACGGCCTCCTCTTGGAAAATACCGTTTAAAGGTAGGTGCTGAATTTATTTTGTAGAAATTTATATATTTTAGGTATGCAACTGTATGGCTGTCTAGAAGTTAGTCTTTCAGTGATATTAATTTTTTCTAGTTTTCAGAGGATTTTGTTTTAGAATTTGTTATTGTTCTTGTGTGCGCGTGTCTCTTTTTAACTCCTGAATGAATTCTGTTTTCTGTTGTAGATTGTGGAGTTCATTTCGGTGCTGCTGAAAACAGGCAATGTAACTGCAGAGAAAGAATTAATTAACTCAGGCACCATTAAACGAATCATTGATCTTTTCTTTGAGTAAGCAATTATTTCTGTCTTTATATAGAAGCCTTGAAAGACGTCAAATTTATAAGATCTTCCTATAAAAAATATTTTTGTTGGATCTTTTGTATTTTACAGCTTAATTTTTTATTTTATATTTATGTTTATCTGTGTTATCTGATGCAGGTACCCTTGTAATAATTTTTTGCACCATCATGTAGAGAACATTATATTATCATGTTTGGAGAGTAAGAAAGATGACATTATTGATCATCTTCTTCGAGAGTGCAATTTGATAGGGAAAATTCTTCAAACAGAGAAAAATCCAATTATTTTGGCCGATTCTAATCAGGTAGAGAATTTTCTGACTTGCTTTGTTGATGTATATAACTGTATTGGATACAAATTGTTTTAGTGAGATAACGTTTAATCTCATTGATATCAACATAAGAAGAAAATTGTGCATCTTAAAATTAGCATGGAATGGGTTCATTTTGTTTCTATTATATATAAAAAATCTGTATGGATTCTGTGTTTTCTCAGTGTTAGTGGTTGAAATGAAACAGTAACATTCTTGGTTGAGGTACTTTATTATATGAAAACCAAATAAACCCTTGATATCTATGAGCTTAAAGATAAACATTCTTTTGTTGATATAATGTAAACATTTTTTGTTGTTGTAGCCAACCATTCCTGCTGTTGGAAAGCGGGCGCCACGGGTATGCAACTTAGGACATACTACACGAATCTCTAATAAGATTCTTCAGATGGGAAACAGTCAAAGCTGTATTCGGGCATATCTTCTGGTATGGATGGATTACTTGTTTCTCTGGTATTCTGGAATTGTTACTGCCTTACTCAATATGATATGTGTATATAATCCATCCAACAATATTGTTTATAATTGGCATCTAACTAATATTTTCTGGATAATTACATTGTAATTATCCTACGTGTTTCCTGATGGTCAATAAGGGTTGTAGGAAAAATAAAGGGCTTAAAGGGAATGAGTTCAATCAATGATGACCACCTACTTAAGATTTAATATCCTATGTGTTTCCTGACAACCAAATGTAGTAGGGTCAGATGGTTGTCCCGTGAGATTAGTCGAGGTATGCACAAGTTGGTCCAGACATTCACGGATATAAAAAAAAAAATTACAATTTGTAAAAACCATTTTGTTTTTCCCTAAAACCTATTAATATGTTTGATTATGGTCTTCCTCAATCATTTCCTGGATACTGGTATAGAAATTGTTGGTTGGGTATTGAAGAGAGATGCTCTACCTACTCTCTTGCCTAGGAGTGATGCCTTATCGATGCTGAAACCTGACTTGAATCCATTAGATGAATTTGACTCGCATGGAAATTGACATGCCTCACAGGGGAAATGGAATGCCTTATCTTTCCTGAAAATCATAAAATTTACGAAGTATAGGTAAAATTGAGAAACATAGGTTACTGTCCCATATATATGTATTGTTGGAGAAGAAAATTGTTCTAATTTAATATATCTAAAATTGCACCCGATTAATCGCTGGCATGTGAAGGGATCAGCACTCACATTCAATAACATGATTTCAAGGTCCATGCTATGGTAGAGTATAACTCACATTGTTCTGATTGTAATTGACTTGGAGGAAATTTTAATATTGTAGAACGTAAAAATATCATGTCTAGCCTAAGTTCTTGATGGAGGTAAGGGTGGCTTTTGGTGCCTATTTAGAGGGACACATGATCTATAATCCACCATAAACCTGTTAGGCGTTAGAAATTAAGTTTTTACTTCGTAGCTACCATGCTCCATATGTATGTATGTCATTGTTAATTAGAACTTCCCTTTCCCTATTCTGTTTGTACTACTTTCTAGAAACACTGTATGTTATTTTGCTCTCGATGATGTGATAAGATGGATGATTCTTTGAAGTATCTTTTTCAACTTTAGATTAGTTCTATTTTCTCTTTTCTTTACTTTTAAGTTCTTTTTGTAATCAATCTAAATTCAAAATAATTCTTGGATTAATTGTGCAAGACTGATTTCTCTTTTATCCATTTGCTTGGACCTATTTCATTCTATAATAACCGCATGGCATCTCTGTTTCGGTTGATTTGACTGTAAATTCTTTGCAGGAAATTACTGAATGGAACGAGTGGCAAGCTACGACTCTGCATGAGCGCAATTTGGTTGAAAATGTCTATCGGTGGGCTTGTGGGTATGTTTTAGCATAAGCTTGTACCAAATTTATATTCATGAGGAAAGAGCCATTTCTTCAGAATCAGGATTTTTTATCATCTGAAACAGATTTCTTCGTGGTATTTTCCCAAAAGCTCCAGAACATGCAACTGCAATTTTATTATTGTCAGTTGTATCATTGTATGTCTTACAAAAAACATTTAGTCAGTTGTATGGAAGTTATCATGTGCATATTGTAGTTTTGATTTAAGATTTTCACTTTATGTATATACCAATAGAAGATTGAAATAATTTTTCAAGAATGTTTATCGCTGATAACTTGAAAGTATGTTCTTCCTTTCTTATAAAAAAGAGTATGTTTTTTTCTATTCCCCCTCTCTATTTTGTTGCTTTCTATAGGATTATTGTTATTATTTATTTTTTTTGTTTCTTGGGGCTCATTTTATGTTTGATTCTCTGCTGTATTATTAGGGCAGAGAGCAAGTGTTTAATTCTTTGAATCCATTTGATGTAAAACTTATTTCCCAAAAGGCCAATTTACCTTTTAATGCTATATGGCGCTCTTCTCGTATATAAGGAGTGTTGAGACTTTGCCCTCTCGGACTATTTTTGGATTTCTCAACAATTCTTCTCTGAATTTGCAGTCGCCCAACTGCATTGCAAGACAGGACAAGGGATAGTGATGAGGATGACCTTCATGATAGAGATTATGATGTGGCAGCATTAGCAAATAATTTAAACCAGGCTTTTAGATATAAAACGTATGGGAATATCGACACTGTGGAGGTATAAAGCATGCATGAACGTTAATCAGGCTTGAATCATTTATGCATTTTTTGTGGAGGAGAACAAGTGAAGATTAGAGTTATTTATGTGTTCTTTCTTTGTTTTGGTTGCAGGACCCTAGATCTCTTGGTCAAGATGATGAGGTAATAATGTTATTTTAGTTGATGGTGCTTTCAGTTTATGGTTAGTATATAGTTGGTTTTTGGTTAGAACACTGACATAATTACAGTGAGGGTCTTCTTTGAGAATAAGATGTGTAAACTAGGTGGTTGGTAGGACATCTTTTCAGTTCCTTGTTTAATTTTCCTCAATTTTATTACTGAGCTGCTGTGTCCTTTGAGTACAGGATGTCTATTTTGATGATGAATCTGCTGAGGTTGTTATATCATCCCTTAGGCTTGGTGATGATCAAGGAAGGTGAGTTTCAAAATTATCTGGCGTTGACTGAAGAAACATTAAATAAAAAAACCAACAAAATGCATAGTTCTTTGGCTATGGTTCCTTCATATTTAGGTTTGTAACTGTATGGCGAATTATCCTTCCAAGTTGTGAGAGAAGTTCTTAGATGCCCTTTATTGGATCATAAAAATGACCTTTTGAAGTAAAATGTGCTGTGATCAGATGTGACTTCAACTATTAACCTATTTTGGATTGAAATAATGACAATATTTGACAGGACCATTGTTTCCTGGAAAATGTCTCATGGCAGCTTTGACTATTTCACTAAAGCCCGGTCTTTATTATGTAGATGGTCTGATCTAGTTTTGAACAATTATGTTCTTATACCAACATTCTTCTTGTTGAATCTCCAGGCTTGTTTCCTATGGTTTGCCCATTTGTGGGCATATTTACTGATATGCTTGAACACTTAGGATGGGATGTTGGGCGTGAAGAGGGAACTTTTCTTCATTATAATTCATCATATATTGATTCATATCTTTGTAATGGCTATGAGAAAGTTCATCTAGGAAGTGTATGTGAACTTCTAATTGTGTCTGCTTTTCATGGACTAACTTCTTTTATTGATTGAACTACTATGTGGAATATATAATCTTCTATGTTTCATTCTTGCAGCAGTCTGTTCACTAACTCCAATTGGTTCGCGTTCCAAGATGACAGAGTTAGTAGTGAAGCTGCAGGCACAGCACCCCCTGAGAGGATGGATGAGATTAACCTGAATGGAACTTCTAATGGTGGGAACAGCAGTAGTGATGATGAGGTGGTGATTGGGGAGGAGGAGATTACCATTAGCAAGAATTCTGTTGTTGACACCTCCTGTTCCAAGTCGGGGCTTCCCAGTAGATTTTCTGGAACTGAACCCGCTGGTGATGGGATCTCCAACTCTGGGTTGAGTGCATCCAACGATTTGGGATTCTTCAGGTTTGAGACACCAGATGCAGAGGATATGTATGGAGATAGGCCTTTGCCTGACTGGGTAGGATGGGGAGAAGCATCAGATTTGCAAGTTGGCGGTTCAAGTATGAACCCGTTTGAGGATAATGATAAACCTGATATCAACAATTCCTCCCAAGTTGAATTAGCAGCACCTAATGTCAATTCTCCAACAAGGGGAGAAGCCTTTCTTCCAAATGGCTCTCCAACTACAACAGGCTCTAGCGATGGATCAGATGGCAGTGATCAAAGTCAGAAAACTACAGCTGTGCCCTCATTGTTCGAAGAAGATGTCGAGTTCGTTGGTGTGGAATTAGAAGGCACTGAAAAGGCTATGGAGCAGGCCCTCAAGGAGGGGATTGTTGGAGAAGCGGGGCCACTGAAGAGGAGCGTTGTCCCTAAGGTGCCAGAAAAGGAGAATTCCGATGAGAATGGGGCTGGGATCAAAGAGTTCAATGATGCAAATTATTGGAGAGTGGATCATGAGGTTGCTGTTTTGGAATGATCGTGGGTTAATCATATTACCTTATTTTAAGCCTGAAAAGGTGGTTTCCGACGGTCATGGACACCATTGCGGTTGGCATGAGCATTGGTGCATGGGGCGGACATATGTACAGTATATTTTTGTTTCTATGTGGAGATTGGATGGTAGAATGCGTTGTGGCTGTCACTATTTACCTGTTACTGACTGTTATGCTGATTATTCAAGGTTTTTTGTTTCTGATTCATGGGATTTCCCTGATCCTTCATACTTCATATTTAATTTATGAGAACATCATTCTTGATTCTTATGTCAAAAATTTAACATATTCAAATAGCTGGACGTATTGACATGGTTCAGATTGATGACTGCACCTTTTGTAGTTCTTTGGGTAAAACTGTAGTGATAGCTGTGTTGTCGTCCTGCTCAGAGTTTGACGAATAGTTTTCGGAACTTGGGGTCTGCATTCTGACTAATGTTCCCAATTAGTGCCCGAAGTTCATGTTCTAAATTGTTTCACTCTATGTAAGTACATCTGTAACCACGAAAATTGTAAACTGCTGTTTAATGGATTAAAGCTGCATCTTTCTTATGAATGAAATGGAACATTTTATGCTATATTTCCCGATTGGCAAGTTAATTGGCCGCTATCTGAGCAACCCACAGTGGTTTGATAGTGCAGTCTGTGATGCAATATATGCCTCCCCCTGCCAGGTTTGTCATTCGTCTCTTCTTTTTATTTAATTTTTTTTCATTTTAAATTAAGAGACGACAATGACACCTTGTTCTGATTTACTTGTTAAATACTAAATGGAGCTTATAATTCTTATCATTGAGACTTACGTTATGCTGCTCTTTTGTTTGTATCTTGCGCTTGGTTCTTGTGCTAAGCTGTCATCATATTCATGTCTCGATTTACTTAATTGTTTTGGCATTTGATCTGCTTCCAATGAATACAGTAGGTTGCTAAATTTTAAATCCAATTATGCAATATAATTATGTTGGTAGATGTAGGTGAAATTTCCTTCTAGGGATTAAGATGTAGACGATCTATGAAAAATTGTACATCTCTTGGATGGGTGTGATATCGTAATTTGCATCTGCTGCTGCCTAGGTGGGTCGATCTTAACCATTTCTTATGTTCCCAAATACAATGGGAGTAGTAATCTGCCAATGGTAGAAAGCTTCCAGAGGACAGAAAGTTGTAATTGATATTTATGGATGGTAGGATATTAATATGGGAAAACATGTGGAGGGTTATTACCAAATAAAGTTTTAGGCTCATGAAACCATCTAAAGTAAATGATAATAGACATTTGATGTAGATATTCCGATCTTGAAAGTTCTTAATTTCAAAGACAATTGAGGCATCAATTCTAACTATAACCGCCAAGCTGTGATTCTTTAGAGGAGTTGGGAATAGTCATCCATCCCATCGGAAGCGACAGAAATGATGGGCAATACAGCTGTGTCTCCACCATAACATAAACCCCATGAAAGAAAATCCCATAGAGATTTTAGGCAAACATTATCATTATAATTTTGATTGCTGACCCAGAAAAAGCACTCTAGGCACCGTCTCTTCTTCATGACGGCAATTAATTTTGTTCATCTTGGATTCCCATTTCCATTTGGCAGTGTTTTGATACGTCAACAGCTGCATCATTGTCAGTTTCTTATTGTTTTTCAATCTCTAATCTGCCGGTAGTTGTTCACTTATGAACTTGTATATATATAAATTTTATATACCCATTAGTTGTGTCTTTTCTCGACCCATGCAAAAGTGGGTTTGACTATGCTGCTAGTTGAGATGAGAATGATTTCAACTGCCACTATAATTAGACAGAAGAACGCAGTTAAAAGTTTTCACTTTCCCATTTACAATTTACACGTCTCTGAATCTGATTTTTGCATAGAGACATATGCACTTTATTAGATTGAATAGTTTGAACTACCTACCTAGACGGCCTAAAATTACCCATCTAGAGCTGCAACTGTCACCAAGTGGACAGTGTCTTCTCTTTTCACCAAAAAAGAGAAGAAATTTTTGTTGAGACGAATTAGAAAGGTTTTGTTTTTCTTCTCTCTCTGTGTGTTCTCTGAAATTGATTGGACGTGGCAGGCAAGTTGCAGTGTGGTGTGTCCTATTTGTAGGGTTACGGCATAATGGTGGTTCCATGTCAATATTATATCATATGTATTTTTGATTGGAAGAGGTTGGGGGCCACACAGGTACGGTTGCCGCCTGCAATGCTTTACTTTTTCTATCTCCTTTTGTAAGCTTTTAGTGAACATTTATTCGGTATATGGTACAGTACACACAGCAGAAAGCGATCCACTCTCTATCTCTATTTACTCTATTCTATCTTCTATCTATATAGGCTTTGCTTAGGGCTCTATTGCCACCAAAAAGCCTCTGTTTGTCTTAACTACTTACAGTACCAACCCCTCTCATGGGTAATCTTACTGTTTAAAGCTGACCTCACTCACAAATAATGTTCAAATTATCACTTTTGGCTCTCTAGGTTTATGGTTAAACCTCACTTTCATTTTCCCCTTTTTACTTGGATATGAATGTTGAGTTGGTGATTTGATATTTTGTTTTTATGTTTCGAAGAATGTTTGACGTTGTATATTTCGGTTGAAGATATATGAATTTGAGCTTGATTGAAAAGTTGAAAGCAAACTAATTATATTTTGTAGTGCAACTAATAATGTTGGTTGGGTTTTTGCGATTATTTTCAACTACATAATTTTTCGTGTTGGATATTTGTTATTTCTCACTTAACAATAAAAATGTAGGGTAAGTTTTGTTTAAAGAAAAACGATGACTAAAATTTTAGAAGCACAGTACATTGAAACTAAAAACGAAAGTATTAATTTGAACTTAAAAAAAATACTAGAAAGAACTCTATATGGTCGTCTTTTCTACAAATTAGAATACTTATAACATTCATATTAAAAAAAAAGAAAAAAAAACTATACAAGGCACCTCATAAAAGATGAAGCATTATTTTAAATCATTGAAAAGGAGAGGATTAAATTATTCAATAGTGAAAAAGCACCAGCTAAATGCCTGATAAAATTAGTGTCTTCTTTTAAATAATTAAAAAAAAAAACTCTTTTAAATTTAGCTGAGTGAATTAATTTTGACCACAATCTTTCAATTTTACAAACTCAAGCGTCAAGCTTAAATAACTTGTGAGATTAATACACTGGCAAAACTAAATTAAAAAAAAGAAAAAAAAAAAAGAAAAGAAAGTTCCACTAGTCTTGAATAAAACTATACAATCTTTTTGAGTTCAATTCGATGATGAGAAATTTCCTAATCAATCTTGAATAAAAGCAAGACTTTTCCTATATAGCTTATATTAAAGTAAGGTGAAGAATGAGTTTTTCCTAAAATAAAACTCCACACGAAATTTCAACAAGATCATGAGAGGTATCTTTCTCAATCTTGAACAAAAGAAGTGAGAGAATTTTTCCTAGTCTACATTCAAGTGAAGAACGTAAGAAATTAAAATTATGGTGACATTCCACGAATCAATTTTTATGAAACATCTCTTTCTATCTTCAACCTCAATCAGCAAATGCATCAAATTAAGAATGAAAAAGAAAAACCATCATAAATATCTTAGCAACATTTTCATTACTCCTTGGTACTTTTTTAGCCTCTCAATTTTACTTTTACTTTATCTGTTTAAGATGCATTTTTTTGCAATAACATAATGAAGAAAACCATTAATGAAAAATTGATTCACATCCATTAAAGCTGAGTTGATATTATGTAGCTAGAATTTATTTTTTATAGAAAAAGAAATGACATAAAGTTAAGAGTGTGAGTGGACATATAAATGCTCTCCAACATCATAATGATAAGGGTGGACTTAGCTTTGGAGACCTCTCAACTCAAACCTATTTTTAATTATAACATCCTTTTATTTAAGCGTCAAGCCAATTAACAAAATAAACTAATTATCATCACTGACCAAATAAATGCCTTTTGGTTTTCCATGAAATTTCTTGGGGAAGAAAATATCATTTTCACATTCCAAGGACTTACATTGGGCGGATCTTAAAATTTAGGAAACAACTTGGCTGCATACCGGTATGTGGTATGTAGGGATCTCCATGCATTCCACCATTAAAATGTTGACAACTAAGAGAGATAATTTTTTTTTCTCATTTTCTCCCTTCCCCTTTCTTAGTTGTCAATATTTTAATGGGGTATGTAGGGAGATCCCTACATACCGATATGCAGCCAAGTTTTGTTCTAAAATTTATAAGACTCCCCTCTTTTTATCAATATATCTATATTTAAAAGTAATTAGATTAAATATCTTAAATATGTTAATCAAAAGATTATCTTTTTATTTTAAATGCGTTAAAAATTTTCAATTAGGTCGTTAAATTAATATTTGTAAACAAAAAATTGACTTATCAACAAATTTATTATTTTATTAATATATTTAGAAATATAGACATGTCACACAAATGCTATTTGGCATATAAAATTCAATTTGCTAATCAGAAAAATTCAACATGTTTGTCAACAAAATTTATTCTTAAAAAGGAAATGTTCAAATGGAATGCCTATTTGTCTATATTAGATTATATCAAATTATGTTAACCAGAGTTATTATTTTTCATATTTTTTTTTGACAATATCTTGTGGTCATTAGTACAACTTTGTGCCAATTGAGCTATGCTCTTGACATTATTTTTCAGTTATTGTGGTCACTTAAGTAGTTATTATTATTTGTATCTTGAGTTATTCCCATGATTTAGCTGTGGTATATATACTATTATCAATTATTATTTCATTAATGGGAGATTCAGTTTGGCAACTACGTTTTTAGAAAAATCAACTATGATATAAAATAAATTAATGTTCAGTAAATTTAGTTTTAAACCTTGAAAAACATGTTACTATGTCTGGTAAGACAATACTAAATGTTGTGATTTAGTTATAATGACTAAAGTAGACATGCTATCTAAATTTACAATTTCTTTTTATAATCTATAATTTTTTAAAATAATCGTTAAATATGCTTTTAATTTTAATTTATATTTTTTTTTGCTCTAAAAATAATTGTATAATTTGTTTTTATTTAAAAAGGCATTATGGCATTAGTAGATTACTATTATTTTTTGAAATGGTTGCATTCAACTAATCAACTTAATAATGAGTATTGAAAATTTGTTATATATACAACTGAAAATATATTGAAAACTAGAAGATATATATATAACGGAAAATTGAAAATTTGTTAGGAAGAAGCATCGTTGATTCTATAGGAATAGGAATATACTTTGAAGAAGTTAGTATGAAACAAATTTTGTGAGTAAATGTGACCCATTGAATTTGGTTTTATTATTATTAATATTTTTTTGAAACACATTGAATTTGGTTTTGATGGTGTATATCTCACTGATAATTGACATAATCTTTTATTTTAAATGCTGTTGAACTAAAAAAAAAAGAAAAAAAGTTTTAATAAATTATTATTACTTAATTCTGAAAATAACCGTCTTTCTCACTCTGTCTCGAACAACGACAAAGGTTTCAATTTCCTGCAAGACCAAACAAAATAACAACATATTTCAAAAAAAATAATAAATAAATAACAACAAAGAAAGAAATTATCGTGAGACTTAAGAGACGGTTACATATCGCGAGAAGTAAAAATATCGCGGGGTCCACAGGGATTTAACTCGGGCCGGGGTTAAAATATTAAAAAAAAAAACAATATGCCAGCGCAAAATCCCTATCATATACGACCAGAGGATCTGGTCCGTACACGTAAGCATTGAGATTGCGTACACGTCACGCGCCGCGTGTGTTTAGAAAAATTTTGGTTCGTTAGGAGTGTGATGGGGACGCATGCAAAAAAAACCCACCGCACGGGTGGGTATAGACGCCACGTCACCAAATCTCTGTCGCTTCTTACCAAATTACCACTTTGCCCATTATACGACAAACACACATTTACCCCGTCGACGTGACCACCCACTGCCCGCTGGATTCCCCCTTCGCATGCCTACCCGTGACCTTACCACCAACAACTTACATTTTTTTTTTTTCTTCTACAAATTTGGAATTATCAATTTCATTAATCATTGACAAATAATTTCCTACGATCGACGAGGAAAAGAAAATACGAATCGTGTAATGAGTAACTATATTGACATCTTCATTAATATGAGATATTGTAGTAAGTTTAAAGTGGACCATATCATACCAGAAATATTGTGAAAGTTGAAAATTGTGTGTGGAGGTGGACCGATTGTACTAGTCCAAACTAATATTATGGGGAGTTAATTAATGTGCCAAAAAAGAAGTTACTTGTATGCGTGCGTGAATATATAATATTTATTTCATGTATATAATATAGTTTCTAATGTACTCGTAATTACACAAGTAGTATTTTAAACATATTATTTTAGGTGGCTTCGTTTCAAGTTTTCAACTTTATTTTTACAAGCACGATAAATATATATATATATATATATATATATATTAAAAAAGAAATTATATGTCACTCAAATATTTGTTTTTTGGATAAAGGTTGTGTCACGTGTGGTTCTTGGATCACGTGTAAAACACACAAGTTGCTTGATGTCAAAGTGAAAGTTATATATATATAGAATAGAGCGGAATGGTAGGATTAGCATGTTGAAATTAATTAATAGAATAATTAAGGAACCACTTCACATTGGGAAATAATAATACATGAAAATGACAGCCATGTAACACTCATTAACACATGCAAGACAGCCCAAAATACCCCTTTTGTCTCTCATCATTTATTTTTATTTTTTATTTTTATCTTTTTATATTTATGTCATGACTCATCATTCAACTTTTCTTCATCTATCTTTTTTTTTTTTTATATATATATATATATATATATTGGGAGTTGTCAACAGTAAAAACTGAAAAAGAATCATTATTTGAATTGTATTTAAAATTGACATGGGTTGAAATAAAAAAAATGATTGGGTTTGGCCCTAAGTTCAAAATCATTGACCAATTGTCTACTTTTACTTCACCACATATGAACATGTTGACATTGGGATCTTCATAAGGTTTGGTTGGGTAAGGTAACCTCAGCAATTGTGGAATTGAATGAATTGGGTTTTATTATATTATATTAATATAAAAAATTGCACGAGAATTAAAATTGATGAAGTTTTAATTAAATGTGTTGAATGAAAAAGAGGAGGGGTTTTGAGTCAAATCTCCAACTTCCAAGCTGCACCATCAAACAAGCACGAGCACCCAAACGGCGACACAAAATGGTGGATGGCACGTGACTCTTGCCCCATTCCCACGTGTGCCTGCATTGAACTTGCTAGTTTATTGCTAATGTGTTCTTTTGGGGATTTGCACAAAACCCCTTTTTGTCTTCGAAATTCAAAACCAACCCACAAGAGAGAGAGGGGCCATGGCCGAATTTTGTATGAGTTGGCCGTTTGAAATGTCACTCAGGTGCAGTAGCCTTAGGCTGGACCATGATTTGGTTTGGTATAACATTATGCATTTAATTCTTTGCCCATTCCATGTGCAAAGGTTCCTCATTTATGACTCAAAAGTGCAACTTTGGTTATTATAACCCTCTCCAATGGGGCGCCTCCCTATATCGACATCAAAATAGAAACTTTAGAACCAAAAAAGTTTTCGGTTGAATATGAGACGTTCGTATTTTAAGTGTATAATGTAGATTCGAGAGAGATCTAAACATACGTTAACATCCCATAAATCTCGAGTCGAAAAGGAAAACTTAGAGGTCATCTCTGCATCTAAATTCGATATAATTCACATTGATCTTTGAGGCCAGTCATCATCAAGATAGAAACGAAAACATTCATAACAACACTAGGCATCAAGTTCCAGTTAGACATTATAGACAGTTGCATTTGATGATACATAGTAAGGCAACAACATGATTAATAAAATGATTGAAAATCTCAAAAAGTCTTTTCCGCAGGAAACAAGCAGAATTCTGCAGATACATTTGTTGGGTTCATTCCCTATCATACACAATCAGGAAAGGGCAGGCTAGGCAAATATGCTCAAAGGGCCGGTCTTGTTTGAGGCATCTAATCCATTTTCAGCACTTCGCATTCCATCCATCAGTGTCCTGCAAAATGATTTTCAACTTTCATTCATTATGTTGAAGAAGATAATGAATGGCAGCAAGAAATGGAAAGTTCATCCGTACCTTCCGATCTTGTCTGACCCCGAGTCGGTTAGAATCGTCAGTCTTCTAGCTGTTTTGATAAAGTCACTGAAGTCACAAGGAAGAAAACGATTGCATTTCATATAAGTTGGTAACAATGCAGCTGAGGATGAATTCATATGTGAAGAAGATGGTGAGAGTTTAAAGAATATAACTAACTAGCAGAATTGTTGTTGATACCTGAAGGGTTTATCTCCAGCTTGTTTGACAGCACCTGTTGCATCTTGGTACAGGACATGGCTGAGAATGTCTGGTTTTTCCATTCCGAACATGCTTGCGAGCCTCCTGTATAGTTCTTCATACGAGCCAATGACCGAAAGGTTGAGTGTCCGACCCACATCTTCTGACTCCATAAATACCTTGCAGTGACCGATGTCTAGGCCGAGTTCAGTGGCTTGATAACCCTGGTACCATGGAAATCCTGATCCTGGTGACTTGTTTGGAGAAATTTGCTGCTTGAAAGTGGATCCTGAGCCATCAGATAGAAACTTCACTCTCTTCAGATTCGCATCTAAGGAGCTTTTTTCAGGGGAGTGAATGTCACTGGTAGAGTTGCAAGTGATTTGCTGTTCAGTGAGTATAGGCTGACCAAAGAGTAAAAATTGATGCTTCTTCACCGAATCAGATCTTTCCAACTTTGGACCAATCTTTTCCCCGTTTAGCAACGCTGATGAGTTCTGACTGCTGCTGTCTTTGTGGTCTGTAACTGATCTATTGGAAATTCTGGAGTGAAAATCAAGCTGCTGAAAACTGGATGGAACCAGCCCTAATTGCAGTTTGTTGTTGAGATGGAAATCTGACAAAGATATTCCAAATTGAGTATGCCTGGCTCCCTGTATGCCTACAGAAGTGTTATCAGATAAACAACACATAGGACTGCTTGGCCTAAGGGTATTGCTCGAAAACGACGACAATGGAAATTGGCTGTCGAGGGGAAAGTCTGGGTGTTGTGGTAGACGAAACTTCTTCCTCGGTGGAGAGAACGGTGACAGTTGAATGACGGGCATGTTCGATACCAGTTCAACCAACCATGGGCTAACACGCTTCACATTCTGTAGCAAATCTGGCTCATCCCATGTCACCTGCAGTAGTAGGTATTACCATATAAGTTCAAGAAGAGGATAATGAAAAAAAAAATACTTCCTTACCAATGAACCTAAAAAAACACCAATATTTTCAAGATACACCGAAATTTACTTCTTCGTGGCTGATGCAAGAAATAACAAAGACCCTATAAACCACACTACTTTAACAATGCAAGTGATACAAAACATGAGGCCACGCAATTGAGTATCTCTTGCATTCAAGCAGAACAAGTTCGTTCGCAAGCCCTAAAGGTGCCTGATCGAGAAAATAAAAAGCAGATGATTTCTCTCAACCAAAATCAGACCTGAATCAGTCTTAACAGCTGTGTACGAGGTCATATAATGAAATCCTATCTACCCCATATAGTGATAAATTTCTGTAACATATTTAGCTAGAAACCAAATGAACAAAGAGCAAAAGAAGAGGCAACCCATTGAATCCAGAAAGAGAATCTTCTTTCTGAGCACCTAGAAATCTTCCAGTTTACGAGACTGAAACTAGGAATAAATGAAACCAGACAAAATCAAATCTTTGGTACTAACAAGCAGCATCTCGAGTGAATAAATGCACTTCAATGACAGAGTCCGGACGAGAAGAAATTGCATAGGGAAGTAAATGAAACAGAGAGAAGGAGGAGAATACCTGGAGAAGCCGCCATGGAGAATTAGGCCAGCGGATAGGATCAGCAACTTGAACAGAAGAAATGGTGCCCATAAACCAACTGATTCGAGAAGAATCCTCAGTCTCAAATGGCATTTTGAACCTCATACCAGAGCACCACTGGATCCTCATGGCAGCTCGAACCGATGAGGCCTTGACACAGAACTCCGGCGTGCTGGCGCGTGGGTAATAAACCACCTCAAATGGCTGCCCACTCGCCGCAAGCGCCGCTGCTTCAATCACTGATTCTGGCCTCACTTTGCCTTTTCCCCTCAAATTCCCACCACCGTTAGAACCCAAAGACCCTTTTCTACTCAACTTGCTGTCCTCATCTCTCAGAAACATCGTCAATCCACCGTAAGGTGGGATGCAATTTCCACCGCCGGGATTCCAGCCATAAGGGTGATCGGCGGCACACCCAATTACCCGTTTGGCTCGCCGGATTCCAACACAGAGGTCGCCATTTTTGGATCTCAGAAAGACAATCGAATCGCCGGCGACGAGCTTCTTCTGATTGACAAAAGTACTCCACCCAGTAGTTAACAAATGCCGGCGAGGAGTCCCTCTATAAATATGCCGAAACTTCCAAACCTCGCCGTGAACATCCTTGGCAATCACCGTCTGAACCGGCGGATCCGCCGTGTAATCCAGCCGCGGAAAAATCGTCTCCGCACAGTACCTTGGAACGGAGAACCCACCGCCGTTGTTGGCATCGGATTGGGTCAACGTCTTGGCAAAGGAAGCCGGTTTCTCCATGTTATTCTCAGACCCATTACTCCCAAAACCACCCTCTTCCTCAAAATTGAGTTCGTTGTTCGCCAGAGGAACCAATCTTATATTGGCATAAACTTCATCGGTTTCATGGTCCGCCAAGAACTTGACGGCGAGCACGCGACAAGGAATAAGGGGCGGGATTCTGAGTGAAGAGGTGAAATCGACGGTGGCCTGAGCGTGCTCGGCGTGGCCCTGAGGGAAGTAAAAGACCTTGGAGTTAATTGCAGGCATCTGGACCATGCCTCCAGCACAGGCATGCCATAGTTGAGGATCTAAGTTTTTCTCTGCTTCTTTCATTCGAATGATTGCGTTTTCCCCAAATGTAATGCCTGAGGAAAGGGAAAACAAGAAAACTAATGAGAAACAGTGGCTTTCAAAGTTGAATGGCATTATACATCCTCGGAGTTTAATTTCTGACCAGGCACAAAGAGACGAGACGAATTAAATTAAATGATCAGAGTAGAGAAACCAAGTCTATTACCATGAAATAATTGAATCCGGGATTTATTGTAACCAAAAAATTATTCTCACCTTTCTCGGTTGAAATGGGCCAGGAAAACCCAGTTTCGTTTATCGCCAATAATACAGCTTCCTTGATTGAAAAGAAGAAAACAAACAGATTCGCCTTTCGGAGACCAGTAGAAATAAAACGAGTAACTCAACAGGGGAAGAAGCTCAGACTCGGAATGTGAGAATCAAACCCAAAACCCTCAGATTCAGCATCTTCGGTTACTTGAAGTATATGGATAAAAAGTCAAACCACAAGCCAGAAAGCGAAATTTCAAAACAGACCCAACTGATTTCAGCAACTGACGCGATGATGTGAGTGAGAGGCAGAGCAGATTAGAGTCAAAACCCAAGAAAAAGAAGAAGAACCCCAGTAAACCCAGCACACCAAAAAGAAAAAAAGAAACCCCTGTGGAACAAATCCGTCCCCCTTCTTCTTCTTCTTAAGCATTCAAAAGGTAGGAGAAAGGGGCAAAGAAAGAGGCCAAAACTGCCGTCAGATCGAAGGCGGTAGTAGTGTTGGTTTGTGAAAAAGGAAAAGGGTGGGTGGGTATTCGAATCGGCAAGGAGAGGAGAGGGCGAGTGAAAGGCAAAGATTGAAAGATGATGATCCGGTGAAGATCTGTGGAATTAGGGGTTGTTGGTATGCGTTTAGATCCCAAATAGCGAGGCCTCTTGGTTGAAGGAAACAAACAAAACAACCAAACAAACAATCTGAAAATGGACAAAGGAAAACGAGAAAACAAGGAAGGGGAAAGGGAAAGGGAAAGGGAAAGGGAAAAGAGAAAGAGTTTTGTTTCGATTCGTATCGTATCGCGGGATTAAAAGGGAATGAATAATTGTTGATGATGAACATGAAATTGTAAAACAAACAGCACAGTGAATGAAGAAGTAGGAGACAAATGCTGGTTTTACTCCTTTTTTTAAAAAAAAAAAAAAAAACTTTTTTTTCTTTTTTTCTGAGTTTGTGTGTGACTGTTTGATGAGTATTGAGCATTGAGTTGAGTGAGTATTTATTTGTTTATTGCTTATACCTCGCCCTGTTCGGACTCTGCTTTTTTTCCGATTTTATTCTTCCTTCTGTTCTTTCGCGCGTGTTTCTCACCTCACCTGCTTTCTCCACGCGCTCTTCTCTCAATAACTCCATTTGTTTCCTTTTCCACTGTCCAATTTCTGTTTTTTCTTTTTATCCTCTTTATCCCTTTTTAGTTCAACTTCCCAAATCATTTCATTTTATTCTTTTCGAAAAATTACAAAAATCATTCTTACAATTACAATCTCAAACTTTAAAAAAATTTCATCCATTACTTTCCTCAACTTACAAAAATTTAAGATTCAACCTTTCAATATTGTAAAATGCACTCATCACCTTTAAACTAGAGTCATTTGTTAGACTCTAACTTTCAAATTATATAATTGTTGGCTTGTTGCAATTTGACCAAATTTCTTAGCTCTATCAAATTCGAAGGCTTTAATGTTAACCATTAAAAAGTTTTGGTTTTTAGATTGACGGTGAGTTGTGATCTTGATTTAAGAAAACAAAAAACTGTGTATAAGGAATTTTTGTTTCATTGTAATGAACTTATAGTTCAAGGGTTTGATTGAAACAACATTCATAATTAAGGGTGATTTGTACAATTTGAAATCTTTAAGGGTTTAATTGCCACGATTTCATAAGTTTAGAGGGCAAGTTGATTAAATTGAAAATTCAAATGTGCAATTGTAACAACTTCTATAGTTTATGGATAGTTTTTGCAATTTTCTATTCTTTTTTAAGATTTAGTGTAGGTTTGGAATGACTTTCTAAGTGTTTAGAAACATTTTGTTTACACTTAACAACATTTTTTTAAACACTTAGAAATTCATTCCAAACAAACCCTTAAAATGTCTCTAAACTTTTCAAAAATAACTTTTATGGTTATTAATCTTATTTTATTCTAACCAACCGACAATGTGAATTTTGAGTATGTTACCTACCATTTGTTTATTAAGCATGTATTCAAATTTACACATCTTGGAGGAAATATATATATTGGTTGAGATTTTTTTTAAAAAAAAAAAAATTGGTTGAGAATATAAGTCGTAACAAGTTAATTCATATAATCAATTCAATTAACTGTATGAATCAAAATGTATAACTATAAATCTTAAACTAATTTCTTTCAAAAAAAAAAAAATCTTAAACTAATTATTAAGCTAAACAAATGTTTTTTTTTTTTTTTTTTTTGGTCTAAATTGATGCCTTTTCAATTAGACCTTATTGTTTAAGAGTTTGAATCTTACCCCATCTATCTTAACATTTTTTTTAAAAAAATTATATGTATAATGTTGGTAAGTGTTCAAATCTTACCCCATCTATCTTAACATTTTTTTTAAAAAAATTATATGTATAATGTTGGTAAGTGTTCAAATTTCTCGATGATAAATTTATATGATATGATACTTAGTGAACTTATAGAAAATACAAAATTAGACTACCTAATTTAAAATAAAAGATAAAAAAAAAAAGAAAAAAGAAAATTTGAAATTTCTACCATTTCTTAGATAGTAGTTCCTCCTCTAAATTCTTTCAAGTTATGTAACGTGAGTTTATATCAACCAATTTTATTATTTACCAATGATAAATGTGTAATTAAAAAACGTGTAATTAACATGAACCAAAATTTAAAAATTTTAAAACATATAAATTTTAAAAAACATAAAAAAAAAGAATTAATACATATATTTAATCTTTAATTACAAAAATTCATAGCAGTCAAGGAAAAAAAGTGCAGTCAGCAATTGCAGAGTCTATTAGGCCTGTTTAATTCATGCCTTTTCTAGTTTTTGCACAGTATTAATTATTTGAAATATAAAGTGAAAAAAAAAAAAAAAAACCCAACAGAGATGAGTTGAACCCTATTAATGGGTGATTTTTTATTATTATTATTATTTTTTTTGTCTAAAAAACGAATGGGCGAAACTTTTTTTTTTTTTTTTTTTTTTTTTTTTTTACAATAAATGGGTGAAACAATTAATTGTTATCTACTAATAATTAATATTCATATGCTTTAATTGGAAATTTTTAATTAATGAGTTGTGAACACCAATCTACTGTTCTGTACTATTTAATTTTAATTACTACCTGTAACCAATATTTTAATATTGATTTTATTCATCTAATATTATATATCAATATATTAGTTTTTTTAACTTCTAATCTTTATTTTTTGAAAAAAAAAGTTTTTTTTTTTTGGAGAAAAGAACAAATCAAATTGTGGATAATTAATATCTATATCATCAAATAAAATTTATAGTAAAACAGGTTGATAATAAATAATACCGAGTTTCATTTTTATTTCCGGGAATATTTTAATTTTTTCTTAACTGTAAAATGTAAATACAGACTTACATTGGAAAAAATAAATATTGATTTTAATTGAATTTATCGATGAGTCCAACACTTAATTAATTTCGTTGAAATATTTAGCCGCATCCCCACAAAGAGTGTTCGTACCCGATCACGTATGGACACGTGCTTTAAATGATCGGCAGCTATATAGATATAAATAAAATTATTATTTTTATTTATATAAATAAATTATTTTGAACATAGTTTATAATTGACATGTAACTTTGACTCAGGATTAGAAGCTCGAATTCTCCACTTAAATGTTATTTGATAAAATAATAATAATAATTTATTTCAAGAAAAGACACAATGTGAATAGGTTTTCATATTTTACAAAGGGAAGACTAATATAAATTAATTTATTTTTAAAAAAGTTAACCATAAACTCGCATATAAACTAAATTTAAGATGTATTGAAAATATATAGATTAAAGTTGAACAATTGAAAGTACGTAGACTAAAATGAAAGAAATCTAAGGTAGATGGACCAAAATGATGTGTTTTAACCTATATTTATTTACCATAATTCAGTTTTTAACACCTACCTTTAGTTTTGAGTATGAAGAGAAGATACATTTTCCAAATAACATTTATTCATCCTCCTCAAGTTTTATATAGTCTTTATAAAAACCCTATAATATATATAATTTTGATTAAATTATAAATTTAGTCCTCATTTTAATAGTCGTTTGTTTAGCTTTTGAACTTTTTTCTAATAAGATTTTTGTTGTTAGCACTATTAAAGTAACAAGGGATAGTTTGACACGACACAACACAAAAAACTAAGTCGATTAGATAAAATGACATATTGATCTAAAAAATGGTTAAATTATATAGATACCTATGAACTTTATGGTATAAGTTCCAATGATCCCTCTATATCATTATTGGCCGAAGGAGTTTTGGGTGGATTTTAATAATTTCCATCCAACTTATCATTTGGCAACACCAAGTTGTGGGACCCACAAACGTATTAACCAATCATAACACTCAATTGTAGGTCCCACAAATTTATTAACTCATATTCTAACACTTTATTGTGGATCCCACGAATTTATTAATTACTTGTGTCCCAATTCTTAAAACAAAACAACTCATTTCATAACTCCAACTTCCTAGGCCAAATACCCCTTAATATGTAAAATTGTTTCAAAAGAATATCTTGTATAATTTAAATTTATATATATTTAAAAAATAAAAATAGAGTGAATTGGTAGAATACATTTTAAACAAAACATTTGGACTAGTTTCACTTATTTTATCTAGTACAGTTAATTAGGTAAGTTATTGGTACATTTTCATTCTAATACTTAAAATCAACGCTCAGTGGCTTGCTGAGCAACGTGGACACAGTTAATCCTATCCCTAACATTCTTCACGTTCAAATATATTTGAAATAATCTTCAATTTCTTCCGTAATCTTTCTAATCTGTTATTATCCATGTGTTAAAGTATTTCAATCCCAAGTCCCTATCCTAACCAATCACAAAATCACTAAATGTTAAAATTCATCAACTAAAATCATTAACTCAGTAAAGTTTTAAATCAATGAATAACCGGACACACATATTCATTCATGAAATTTGAAACGCATCAACCTCATAAGCCACACATCTTCCAGATAGATCTGACCCACAAAAAAAAAAAAAAAAAAAAAAACACTTCTACTTGGCATCTCAACATCAACGTGCATGTTTCACACCTAACAATGAAGAGAACTTCAAAAAAAAAAAAAAAGAGAGATTTATTAAAGTAGCTGATAAGCCGAATAAGTAAGTTGGCAAGCATATTAAAATTCCTGTAATTAGAGAATAATACAAGAGAAAATTTGGAAAACCAAAATCCTGCAACTGAAAGGCGACCCTTTTTATGGACGCCGGAATACGACATGGCAACATGGGATACGACACCGACAGCCTTTCTAACAATTCAACACCAAATTTAAAATAACACTACAAAAATAGACTTCTTTTTTTTTTTTTTTCTAAAAAGAAAATCATACCATTACAGTGAAATGCGGGTTTTTTTAAAAAAAAAAAAAAAAAAAAAAGCTGAAAATGGGGGCAACAGAGAGAGGGTGGTGAAGATGTTGGGTGAAGTAGCAACGTCATTGCCGACATGTCGCATCAGTGGCATTGGACAAAGTTTATGACAACTATGGGTGAATCGTTGTCATGCAAGTGATGACGTGGCAGAAAAAAGGGTTTTTAGTTTTAGGGGCCGTTTGTTTCATGGGTTTGGATTGGATTGGATTGGAATGGAAATAGATGCCCTTGTTTGGTTGGCCGGGGTTGGAATGAGAGGGTGGGCATGTGGATTCCAATCCATTCCCACATTTGGTGGGTCCCACTATTTCTCTCTCCATTTTTCTTCCTAATTTTAATGGGACCCACAATTTCTTTTTCTATTTTAACCACATTTTGGTGGGTCCCACCATTTCTCTCTCCATTTTTCTTCATGATTTTGGTGGGTCCCACTATTTCTCTCTCCATTAATTCCAACTCAAATCCAATGCACCAAACATAGGCATGGGAATCATGATTCCAACAAAATATTCCCATGGGCATCAGATTCCATTTCATTCCATTCCAAACCCATTCAATTCCGGCGCACCAAACTGCCCCTTAGGGTTTTGTGGGGGAAAAGAGATTGGAAAATTTTAGAGTTAGTTGGGTTTTGGAATCAACATTGATACCGACATAGAGCTTAAAGATAGATAGTTAAAGACATGACCTTTCAATTAATGCTAGCTAATAGATACCAACGAAATGGATGGGGATGGCTTATGATTATAATTGAATTTTATTAACCATCTTTATCATAATCTATCTATTTTTATGTAAATGTATGTGAATAAAACTATATTGTAAGACTAAGAGAAAGCATATTGGATTGGGATTATTGTACTTGTATGAAGTGAAAAATGGGTAAAAATTTAGAAAAAAGAAAAAGGGAGTGGAGAGGTTAAAATTGGGCCTAGGCAAAAAAAAGTGTGGCCCGCCTATACCGACATGTTTGCAGACAGGCACTGCAACTTCCACGCCACTGCCAACCCATGTGATCCAATTCCATTTCCATTTTCATTCCCACGCTCTCTCTCTCTCTATCTTCTTTTCTCTCTCTCACACAAAATTGGGCCTTTTTTTTACTTTTACACGTCTATTCTATTTAAAATAGATTTTTTCACCCACCCTAATTTAGTAATAATTTAGTCTTTAAACTTTAGGTTATAATGATGTAACGTGAATCCTCTCAATTTTGTAACAATTTAGGATCCGTTGGGTTCATTTGGTAACGTTCTCGTTTCTTGTTTCCGTTTCTTCATTTTTAATAGAGAAAAATAGAATTTCATGACCCTAACACCTATACATTCAATAATAATAAACCTATATTCTTATTTATGTTTGGAAAAAAAATGGAAACAAGAACAAAAAAGGAGAAACTAGTTTTAGTTGTTCCGAAAAGTTCTATACAAATTTTGAGAGTGTTTCTAAAAAATGAGAAACAAGATTATTACAGCAAAGGATGAAAAAAAATCGAGAGCACTGATTCAAAATTATCTTGATTCATCCCTCCTCAAGAATTGCCAAAACATTTGACTCTTCATCCATTGCAATCATACATAGTTATTAAATGCTTAGATTTCTTAATAAAATTAGAAACGAGAAACAAGAAACGAGAACATTATCAAACGAGCCCTTAGTTTTTAAATTTTAGATAATAATGATTTAGTCAAAGTATTTTTAATTTTGTAACAATTTAGTCTATGATTTTTAAAGTTCCATCGGGATTAACTGAAGATGTTGAATGTCTCTGTATTCGGCTTTCTTTAGTAAGTAACATAGAGTAAATTCGTTGCAACGGATGAAATTCATTATCTCCAGTCAGGACAGATACAGTGGGATCATATTCAGGTCCAAGACCCCTAGTATATACAATGCATGATCACTATGTGAAATAGAGTGTCCTGCTACAACAAAAAATAATCAACAAAATTCTTTATTTTCATGAAGTATTCTTGCAGTCCTAAGGTACCTTTCTTGGTTGTTCCAAGTTTTGTCTTAAGTTCAAGAACCCTAGCCATGTGTTTCAACGAAAAACGGGCTGAAAGATGAGACCACACCTCTTTGGAAGTTTTGCAATAAAGAAATTCAACAATAATCGCAGTAGTCATCGAACTAAGAAGCCATACTGTGATGAGATTGTCCTGTCGAATCCAGTAATCGTACCCAGGAGTAGGGATTCGTGTAGAAGACGATTCATCGGTAGAATTCAGGAACTTTGAGGGTGCATCGTAGTCAGAATCAATGAACTTCTAAAGTCCATGGTCGCGGAGTGTGATCAAAACTTGAAATTTCCACATCAAGAAATTCTCTTCATCTAACTTCGGAGTCGAAGTCTTGCTCCCAGGATTGATGAATTTTGGATTCGTGATTGCTTCTGAAGAGCTTCTTTCCGAAACTGAAGAACTCATTGTAAAAAAAAAATTTGGATCTTTATTGGTCGTTAGACCTTTTGATGCTTTGATACCATATGAACTTATATCAAGAAATGAAGAGAAGATAGAATGATCACAAAAGGATTCAATCTCTATTGATTATGATAAGAAAGCAGTGAGTATTTATAAACCTCTCTGTGAATACAAATATAAATACTATTACAAATGAAACATAAAAAAGTTCAAAATACAGTTGCAACTCACAACTAATGAGCTCTCTTGACACTATGGACTTTAAAATTTGAAATAATTTATTTTTTATTGTGAAAAATATTTCTAAAATTTAATGAAAAAGTTAAATTTGATAAGAGTTTGAATTTCTATCCTATATTGGAACTTTGGATCTACCGGGAAGATTGTTAATACCCTAACTATTGAGTTATATTCAGTTTAACAACATTTTAGTAATGATATATTAATGGTGATGACTATTTAGAATCAAAATCGAAAATTTAATAATATAGTTTCTGTTTGATAACCATTTGGTTTTTTTTCTTTAAAAAAATTATATTAGTTTTTTTTTTCTCTCGATTCTCTTACAATGATTTTTATTTTGTTGATGACACGTTTGAATTATTCTAACCTAAATTCCAAAAAACAAAAACAAGTTGATGGTCAAATTTGGTGAGAGGAACTCATCTGACCTTCACGTGCCACCAACAGTAAATTTGTAGATGATGGGGAAGACATGGCCTGCAAAACGGAAAACCTGCACACCGGTGTGGTGCTAGCCACACCGCCTATGATGCTTAAGTCAGAAAACAGAATTAGTAGGAGGACTAGAGAGTAAGAAAGAGTAGAGAATAAAGTTTGGGTCCCCTTCTTCAGTGGCAAGGAGGGGTATAAATATCTGCTCATGCTCTTAGGGTTTTTTGGATTTCGGAGGCATTTCAGGACAAATCAAGCGGAACCGGGGCGGCTAGAGGTTGCAGGGACTGAACGGAGTCAGAGGGACTTGGCCTGCGCAAGCGGGCCGAGGGTCGGGCCAAAAGCCCGACCCCTTCGGTCTTGACCTGTTCCACTTGTCAGTTTCATCTCTGGGGTCCATCTCCCAGTCCTATTTCTGCCCGGTTGTCCTCGTCAGCTCCTTGTACATCGGAGTGGTCCAAAATCACCTATAACAAAAGTTTTTGAAAATTATTTTTTTTTAGTTTTCAAAACTTGACTTGATTTTTGAAAACATGAGAAGAAAGTAGATAACAAAACAAATAGATTGGAGTGAAGGTAGTATTAATAAGCTTAATTTTAAAAAACTAAGGCCCCGTTTGATAACCATTTGATTTTTGGTTTTTGGTTTTTGAAAATTAGGCTTGTTTTCTTTAAATTTTCTCACCATAATTTTAATTTTTGTCAAAGACATACTTGAATTCCTAACCAAATTCTAAAAACAAAAACAAGTTTTTGAAAACTATTTTTTTTAGTTTTCAAAAATTGGCTTGGTTTTTGAAAACATAGGAAGAAGGTAGGTGGAAAGCCAAAGAAACTTAGAGTTGGAAGTGGTATTTATAAGCTTAAAAACCAAAAACCAAAAACCAAAAACAAAAAACCAAATGGTTATCAAACGGGACCTAAAAGACTAAAAACCAAATGATTGTGAAATAGTGCCATGATTATAAATTTTTAGGTTTGAATTTTTTTAAGGTAAAAAGATTGGCGTGAATTAAATAATTTAGTGAAAACTCCGTTTGATGACCATTTGATTTTTGGTTTTTGGTTTTTGAGAATTAAGCTTGTTTTCTCCCAAATTTCTTACCATTGTTCTCATCCTTGTCAATGACACATTTGAATTCCTACAAAAACAAGTTTCTGGAAACTACTTTTTTTAGGTTTCAAAACTTGAGTCGGTTTTTTAAAACATGAGAAGATTGTAGAGAACAAAACAAAGAAACTTATTAGTGGAAGTAGTGTTTATAGGCTTAATTTTCAAAAACTAAAAACAAAAAACAAAATGGTTATCATATGGGACCTTAGGGACAAAATTTTTGTTTTAGATGGTTCATTTTAATTTCGAATAATTATTTAATTAAAATATGAGAAATATGAGAAATCAAATAATGTGTTAACTAACCAAACATTTTTTTTTAAAAAAAACAAACAAACAAATTAGAAATATAATAAACCAACTACTATTCAACCATGTATGTCGGAGAAGTAGGGCGAGCTTTTTTAGAGACCAAGCAATTAGGCTTTCTCAAAAAAGATGTGAGTGCCCACAAAAGCCATTTCACCCAATTTACAGCTTTTTCTTTTGTTAAAATGCATTATTTTCTTTTTATTTTGAAGATTTAAATGCATGACATAGATCGTAAACTATTTGTCAAAGTAAGCATAGTTTAATGAAAATTGTCATGTATCTTCTATCAAAAGATTAAGAAGTTGAATTTTCCGCTTCAAATGTTGTCGAACTAAAATAAGAATATAAACTACCCACAACTTATTGGTAATCATGAAAGATAATATTCATAGTTATTTCCACATATTGTTCTAATTAATTTGAAACACAACTTTAGTCAATCATTGGACACGAGTAATCTCATCTCACTAATATTGATTAAATTTATCATTTAAATGAATAAGTTTCATCAAAATTTCCAAAATAGGTTAAATAAGTGAAAATTTGATTCTTTCAAAGTGAAAATTTGATTAAATAGGTGAATCCATATGAAAAGCCTTTGTAACATGTCATTCACTTGCTTTTGAAGTGACTCAGAAGATAACAATAAAATATCTTAAATGTTGGTATTTTTATTGATATATTCTATAAATTTAATTGATTTTTACTTTTCTAAGAGAGGGCATGGTATGATTTATAGAATGATTTTGGTGGTTGAGTATATATTAATTATCTAACGAATAAGAAACTAGAATGCTAGAATTAATGACTAAACGAAGTAATTTAATTCAATGTGAGTCCATTGTACTTCTAAACTCAATTGACTAATAGTTGTACTTATAATTCCATACATTAATATCTTGAAAATTAATAAAGATAGCTCAATCCTTTATTTTTTTTTTCTTGAGTTCAAAAGTAAATAGAAATAGAATATAGTGAATGTTTTTTTTTTTTTTTTTAAACTAAATTCAATTAAAGAATATTATTTATTTAAATTTAAGTATTTGACTCACATTAGATTTATTGGATTATGAAGCCTAATTATTAAATAGGTTTGATTGAAGTTCAAGATAGAACTAAAAACCATAGTCTAATAAGACTAGAAAAGGTATTCTTTGGGTAGAAATAGGAATCACACTCATGTTATTGCTCACACAAAAAAGCATGCAATGATCATTCGGATTATCCTCGAGATGCAAGATTAATGCCCTTTAGGCAAGAGGTCTAAGTCGTCAAGAGGGAAAATTTATAGTACTACAGTAGTACATACTCCTTATATTATTCAACATTCGACACACGTCATTTAATAATATTATATATTTTTTTATAGGTCACACACCATTCTTAAATGCTTCTTTCATGGCAAACAATGAACGAAGGTAGTATGAAAAATTTTTCCACATCAAGAAGGTCTAAGGGACTATGGTCTGTCATTATGAGTAACTTATAAAAGTTTTGAAACTTTACATCGAGAAAAAAAAATTAGTGGGTTTATTGTTCTCTAGTGTGGAATTTCGAAAAGATTTTGTAGAAGACACGAGACAACTCACATTAGATATATCTCTATACATTTCTAGTGTTATGCAAGAAAGGGTCGTCATCCTAACTACATGCTATGCAAGTCGTGTGTTTTATTGACTCAAATTTATAACGTCTACAAACATTTACAAATCACAAACCCAGTAACTAAATACACATCACACAGGCTCGCATATTTACACACGATTCATTCTTCATACTATTCAAACACAAATTACACAAACTCAAACTTTTCAACTCGAGAGGTTGGTAAAAACGAGACTTACTAAAAGGGAGAAGAGAGGGAGAGCATGTGAAGATGGAAAGTGAAAGAAGGCATATAGATATAGGTAGGGTTGGTGCTGTAAGGGGGGGGGGGGGTCCATGGCCAAGTGGCTGGAGGAATCTGGAATCTGTGTCCAAGTTAGGGGCAAAGCTAAGAGGCTGAGGGCATTGCCATGTGCTCAAAAACATTTTTAGTTACACATAGCTTTACTTTAGTTTAGCCTTTGCAACTAAGAATGTTGCCTTTCAATTTCAACTTCAACTTCAACAACAATAAAACTATCCTAAGTTGCCTATCTATAATCAAGTCTATTGCCATTTCTCTTTAATGTAATCTAATTCTAACTTTTCCCTCTTCTTTTACTCTTTTCAATTTACATTTGTCTATCTATTGTTTTGTTCTCCTTTTTGCTCAATTCCATATGGACCTGGGCCTTTGATTGCCATATCACTTCAAGTTAGGGCTTTCAGCAGGGAGGGAGAATTTTCTCAATGACAAAAAATGAAATGTGATGAGTCTTCTTTAGAACAAGTTCTCCCATTCTACCCAAAAGACCTCATACCAACGAAGATATTGTCGTTACTCATATATATACCTATGATTGTCTCCTTATCTAACCAACGTGGGATATTGATCACATTCCCAATAATTCTCTCCTCGAACAAAGTACCACTGAGTCTCCCCTCTTAGTCATCTATCTGTCTAGCTTTTATCTTGGCCAGCTCTTTTTCTCCAAAGCACACTTAGTCCAATAAAGCTCAACCATGAATCTCCACCATGACTATGCCTTTGAGACTCTCAACTTCTTTGTTTGACACCCAAGGATTCTGCCGACATTGCTAAGTTTGAGGATGGTAGCAAATAAAGAATGACTTTGGTTTTTTAATAATCGTAGACGTTAAAACCCGTTTATATGCACATTGATCAAAAATTTATAGAATATGATAACCTTGTGGGCTGGATTAAATGCCAAAATGATCCTTAAAGAAAGGGTATCAGCTGTTGATGCCTCTCACTTCTGCCATAAAATCAATTTCTTTTCATTCTCCAAAAGTCTGTCTATATTCTCAATGTAAAGAAAGATCTAAAAATTTAACCACTTATTTGCTTTTTCAAGAATTAAGTAAAATAAATTCTTGCAAAAATGAACTGTAATAAATAAAATCAGAGAAAGACAAAATATTGACAAGAGACATAACACCTACTGTGGTTGTACACAGCATGACATCAACCAAATTGACTTAAAACCTAAGCTATAAACAATATAAAAAAAGCAACTGTTACAACTGCAGCTGTTGCTAATGAAATAAATTCTAAAAAGTTTTGAAAGAAAAAAAGAAGTTCCTTTTTCTTCCTTCAACTTAGCTGCCAATTGGGAAACAGTCAAGTTTTTCATCCATTGGAGACAAAACAACTAAAAAAACAAGAAAGAAACTTGTGAGAATATGGAATGTTTGTTTGCTTTTGTCTGAACTGAAGCCAGAGGCCCAGGCTTCTGTTCTGTGACAAATGGAAGAATCTCTACAAATTCAATGAAGATATAAAACAAAAATAATAATTGATTACTATTTCCTCATAATGAACAACAAAATAATGATTGTAATATGTTCATCTTTTTATACTACACATCTGTTTCTTCAATGGGAGAGTGGTTTCTTCTTGCACTGTTTTTTAGCAGACTTTTCAATGGCTTAGCTTGTAGCTTTCTGGTGATGATAAATCCGCAATGGGTTCTTCCAGTAGTACTCTCCAGACAAAACCTAAGAGGAGTATTAAAATGAAAAAGAAGTACCAAAATGGGGTGTTTATTCAAAGAATTCAAAACCATCTTCTCTGAGAAAAGAAAAAACAAAAACATTGTCCTGAAGATCTATATATATCAAATCCCTCCATAATCCCATTTACTTAATTAAACCACAGAATCCTTGTTTGATTTCTTCACTTCATGGTTTTCTTTATCTTGATGAACTCCTGCCAGAAGTGCTGTTGTTTCCTTGTCTTTTATCTGAAACAAACACAAACCCAATTTTGTAAGATCTATTTGATCTCACCAACCTTTAGGTGAGTTGGTTATGACTTTTGGAAGGGTGGAAGATGAACAAGAACAAGTAGCTTTTAAAATTTGCTTGGTGTTTGGTTAGATAATCCAAAGCGATTTTAAAGAAAAATGTTTATTTAGGGAAGTACTTTCACTTAAAAACACTTTTCAAAAGTCAAGTTGGTAGTACCTGAGATCCTAAAGAGAGGTCACCCTGCTTCTTTTTACTCTCTTGAGTGCAAAAATATGAATACAGTCCCATTCCACCAATGGCTATTAGAATTCCAATGAGGTTTCTCTCTGTGAAAGGGTCATGAAGAAGAGTATAGCCAAAGCCAAGAACAAGGCAAGTCTTGAGGTGTCCGAGCACCTGATACGTAACCGGCGACGTCTTTCCGATCACCAAAAACGTGCTGAAGTTGACAGACACAGATATCAAACATGAAAGGATGATAAACGCCTGCAAGTGCAACACACAAGCATTTATCCAAGTCATAAAGGAAGAGAATAACAACAATAAGGCAATGGAACCAGTGGACAGTGACATACCAGAACCACAGGAGAATACTTGTAGGCAAACACATTTTTCTTAGTGAGACATTGGTCTAAGAAAGGGCCAGACACAAACAGAATGGCTGCTTGAAATGGAGCAGACTGATACAGCAGCTGTGTAGAAGAAACACTCAGCCTCTTCTGAATAGTGTTTGTTAGCTGTTTCAAACACCAAGTTAAGGAAGAAAAACAAAACTCCTCTGTTTCAAACATGAAATGAAAGTTTATGAAGACAGAAATGCAAGAGGGCATGAGCAGAAGGATACAATTTGGCCAACACAGGTTGTTATGATAGCCAAGAGAGAAAGAACAGTTCCCACAAAATTGAGCTGGAGATCAGTGATAGAGGCAATGCCAACTCCAACCAGCAAGAGGAAGAGAGAGAGCCTAATCTTGGAGCTACAACAAAAATCCAAGTGAGAAATCAACTCTTCTTTGTGATTGGGCAGAGGAGAAAAAGTTCCTACCTGAATTGTTTCTTAAGGAAAATAGTCTCTAACATAACAGTGAATGGTATGATTGCAAGTTTTGTCATCTGCAGAGGAAAATAAGAACCAAAACTTAACCAAAATGAATTATAAAACAATTGATCTTGATCAGTTTGCTAGAAAAGAAGAAGAATCCAAATAGAGAACTCATAAACTCAACCTGGTAGAATCCAACAGAATTGAATCCTAAACTCAAGTTAAGAAATCCAATGGAGATGCCATTGAGCATCCCAAAGAGCATGACGGTCTTTGTATCAATGGGTTTGGATTCAAACAAGTTTAAGCGATGAGCCACGTGAAGAGTGCAGTAAGTGACCATCAAATGCCAACTAGTCAGAGTAGTTGCTGCCATAAAGAAAGTGAACCTGTTAAACAATCACTAGGACTAAAACCTTAAAGCTAACAAGCTGCAGAATGTTAACCATTTATTCATATTCTCAACACCCCATTCAAAAGAAATAACATTACATCTGTTTTGATACCAGGTTAAACTACGAATAGACTAAACAAAAGTGATTTTGGTCGTTCCAAAACTACTCCCAAACATATCCTAATACGTTAAAAGGGATCGAATACGCACCGAAAGGGAAGCCGAGGTTGCTCATGAGAGCTTTGTTACAGATGACAATGGAGACAGAGGATGCCACTGATAGGAACAGTGCTCCAATAACACCCAACTGGAAGCTTGAGATTTCTCCCATTTCTGATCAAAATTGAAACAAACAATCAAACAAACAAACAAGTCTGTGTTGAGTGACTGATGTTGAAGATTTCAGAGGCTGCTATAACTTCATTCAATGGCTGTTTCTGGCGCCAAGTTGAGATTTTTACAGAGAAAGAGAGAGAGATTGAAAGCTTGAAGGAGAATGTTGGATCGAGGTGGCTTATATTTTTGGTGGGGAATGAAAGGTTGGTGCCTACCGCATAAAGAAAGAGTGAGTTTGGAATTTAAGAATGAAGATTCCATTAAAATTAAAATTGGTTTGCAGATGACGGAGTTTCCAGAAGGCCCTCTTATGATTTGACTCCCACTGCAAGCAAAGGCAAAGCCGCAACCATAGCCCTCAAGCCGTCGCCTTTCAAATTACCGTTACGATGCTAACATTTTTACTCTGAAATGACTAACACACCCCTCAACAGAATTTGACTTTCCACTCACTCACTACTCTCAATTTCTTCATTCATTCTTGGCCTATTAGCCTATTTGATTTTATTCCAAATAAAGAACAATAAAAAGGTTGAATTCTGAGTATGTTCATATGGATTCAGGCACCATTTCTATGGTTTTTAAAGTTTCGGTTTGGTCTCCATGAGTTCGACTTTGTTTTAGTTTGGTTCGTTCGGTTTCTTAAGTTTCAATTCCTTCACTCGCCGCCAATGCGGAAGGATGCTGCTGAAAAGAATGGAATGTTGTTTAAGATTCTGGATATGGAACTAAAGCCTTAGCCTAGGAGGGGACTTAAGACTTTGGATTTGAACAAGCAAACTTGTGATTTGATTAAGCATCACAAATGATTCACAATTCGTTTTTTATCCACTTGTTTTATCCTTTTGTTTTATTCACCCTTTTAACTTTAACGTTGTCAGTCAAACATGAAACAATATAGCTCATTGCTACATTAAACATATTACACATTCAAATAGCACGGGTGAGATATAATAAAACTACAAAGACTAAATTAGACATTTTTAAACCATGAACATAAAATTGTAACCTTTAAAATTATAAGGACAAAACTTAAACGGTTAAAACGGTAAAAACAAAAACCAAATTGAAAATTTGAAAATCATAGGGATCAAATGATTGAAAATTTGCTTCCTAGTTTCACAAAAAGTTTAACAGAAAACAAACCTATAATAAATGACATTGAAATATAATTACTCATTGAAAAATAATTTATTTAGGTCATTAAGAATGTTCTAATATGTTGTTTTCCAACTCTCCAATCCTAATCTATCTCTCATCATTATTTTTTTAGTACACTTTTATCTCATTATAGTTCATGGATGAGTGGAAGACAGTGTCCAATATATATACACATTGTTTTTCATATATAACATCATAATAATTGTATTTAGGTAAGGGTTAAGGGTGTTTCAGTCCAATTGGAATTCACTGCAAAGTAGAAAGGAGGCTAAATTTTAAGCCAACTTAAGTAAACAGAATTAAGTAGTGCCATGTTTTGAAGCAGATGCTTAATATTGAGTCTTAGTAGACAAGGCAGGATGGTGAACTGAACATTCAGTTGAAAGAGAAAGAGAAAGAGAAAGAGAAAGAGAGAGGTGTCTAGCAATGCAAGCAAAAGGGGTTTGGGTGTCTGAAAACTCCATTATTGTTAGGTGAAGAACCTTTGATCTTACTCCAAACCTAATTTCTTTTTAATTAATATCACCCACCATATACTTAGGCATTGTTCAGCCTCTAAGGAAGGCTTCTCTTTGTTTTGGTTCAAGCTCCATTATGGGAATCCCACACACAAAATTAAAACTCCACAGCACTTTTAAATTTGACAGCTTATCTAACCCTTTCAAGAAAATAACCTATCATCTTTCTTATTAAGGACATTGACATTTTGTCTCTCTTTTCATCTATTCCTTTCTCAACAACAATATGACATAATATAATAACCAAATTATTACTCATAAATATTGTTTTCAATTGTATAATCCCAACTATAATCTTACCTTTTTTTTTCTTTTCATAAGTAATGGTATTATTGTTTTGCTATATGCAGTCACACTAATGTGTAGTACTAACTACTAATGATATTAAGAAAACAGGCAATTTGAAAGTATTATTCTATGATTCAAGAGTGTAGCATAAATATGACATTAGAACTTATAATATACTATATCTAAAACTTAGTATGTTGAAAAATAAATTAATAAAGAAGCACGTAGTCCACTTATAATTATTCTATTCTATTCTAACACTTAAAAATCACAATTTGTGTATGACCGACAAAATATTATGACATCTAGTACCGTCAAATGCATTTAGACAATTGGGTAGAAAGAAATATTAGAAAATAATGCATAAAAAACATCCACCTTAACCTCTACAGTTTAAACAAAAAGAAGAAAAAGGAAAAAATAATAATAATAATAATAAGCGCTCGAATAAAAGTCATGATAATGGAAGAGTCTAAATTGATTATTAATTATTAACCATGAGGCCAGATTGCTTATTTTCATTTCATAGACAATCCGTGAAAGGTCGTAAGTACACAAACATACAATATAATATTGGTCTAAGAAAAGCAACAATCATATCATATCTAACTATCTAAGTTTCAATTAAATATTACTAATGGCCTACCGCATCCGTGTGAATTATGCTGATTGAAAAGCTTGGTTTAAATTTAATTGGGTAAGACAGCGTAACTAAAATGAAAGGGAAAAATAATAATAATAAAGAACCACTAAGATCATTATGGTAATGCCAGCTCCAGACCTGCTGAAAACAAGTACGAACAGTTTAAAGAGTTTTCAATACGACGTGTTGTATTCATATTACTTCGTTACTGAAACAGCTCTAGTATTATATTGACTCCTCTCTCTACCTTTGTTATATTGCCGATCAGCCGACATAGACACACTGCATGGAACAAAACCGGGAAAACGACTGTTGCTGTGTAGTGCTGCTTTTATATGAATTATTTCTCTACCAGTAAACAAAATGAAAATTCTACAACAAATGTATCTGGGAAATATCTCGCTCAAGGACAGCATCAAAGAAGCCCTCAAGGCCAGAAGAGGACATGTACATAATAACTTTCAGACGGGTGGTCTCTTCTATAAAGGTTTCCCCTTACTAATCTGAGCGAGATATGCCTTGTCGGCATTCGCAAGCCGAGATTGAAACTCAGCCCATTCAGTTCTGCATCTTGCTCTCACCTGAAGGGTCAAAAAGAGGAACAAAGAACAAGTTCAGTTGGTCTTTCAGAACCAACAAAATATTTGAGTTAAAGAAGCAACGAGGCTAAATTGACTAGAATGAAAATGGAAATAGTAGCAAATATAGAGATTAGCAGGCATAGAAAAGACGAAAATATCATTGATATTTACCCCCTCCCATGGAGCCTTCCCGTTCTCAGATTTTCCCTGAAAATAAACAGATAATTAAGTATAAGATAATATAGGAGAATATTTAAAAAAGATGTCGAATTTATAAGGTGAAGCAAAGGACAGTTACATAGATATGATACGAGTGTCTGCACACATCTCATGTCCAGTCAGAGAAATGAGAAAAAGAAGGGAGGAGTTCATTCAATAAATAACATGCAAATAATAAATATATCTCACCTGGCTCCCAAGAGAAGGAATTACTTGATGAACAATCCACTGTGAATCAACTACACCAATTTTCTCATGTGCAGGCTGCAGGAATCCATCAAAACAAAAGAGTTAATCTCATCCAGAAGATGTGACCTACTTCAATTTTATTTTTCAACGGAGCATTTCCGTGAAAGAACTTGTGATGTCGTACATTTTTCTGGAATAATCTAAAACATATGATGTCGTACACTTCAATTTAGATCATACAATTATAAAGTGATGTAAAAGTGAAGTTTTGAGTTGACAGCTGATTTTCTGGCAAAAACCAGATAAAAAATACAATCCGGCCCACAAAAAGGATAACATCAGGGGAGAATTACTGACCTCTACACATCTTCTGAGAGCAAAGTCTAACCCCCATCCATGTACCAAATCATTCTACAAGTCCAAGGAAAAAAACTACTAAGATAAGATATAGCATGAAATATAAAATAAAGTATATGCAAAAGTTTATAGATCATTGGGCAACCCTATCTAATTATGTGATACCAAAAAAAAAAAACCCTATCTAATCATGTACTAACTGTATACCTGAATTATATGCCAAACGCATCTCCAAGCTTCACGAGAAAAAACAGGAGCCATAATTTCTACAAACCTGAAACACATGAAACCAGTGATCTACTTGTGAGGATATCATATAACTAGAATGGCACCAGTTAGCAGTTCTACACTAAACACTACATCTCATAAGACTTCATAAAGAAAAGATATTAACTACTTTATGTGCATCAACTACTTTTAGTTCATCCATATACAATATCCTACTAAGGAAGAGAAACATAATTGCGTTAGAAAAAAGATTACGCAGCACAAGGAGGCAACTGAGGGTCACTACACCAGCCTGGTTTTTCTTCTGTCTCCCTATTTCACCATTGAAAACGTGCATGTCAGAATCCAACGTATACATGAAAGGTGAGAACCTAATGTACCACCGAAAGAAAAAAAGAGCTTACTTATGAACCTCTCTGTCACCTCTCCTCTTTGTCATTTGCCATGTCAGTCCATTATTAGGCTCAAGTCCAGGTTGGGATATTTCCAAACCGTGCTTTTTCACCAACTCAATATACCTGATCGTCCAATCAATAAGAAAAAAGCTATTACAAATATGGACAAAACATCACTGAAAGGATAAAAGAAAAATATGCTTACTTCTCTGCATTGAAATGTTCAACTCCAAGGTCTTCATCCCATATAAAAATATAATCATATGCAGCTACAACATCAGGGTGCAAAAACCTTTTTGCATACCACCTTGAGTGCAAAAGAAAGAAGAAATAAGAAAACAAAAAATTGTATCTTCTCCCTTTTGTAAGATCTTAAAATGCGTTCTTTAATTAAAAAAAAAATGTGATTCAGGTTCCAATTGAAACAAAAATTATACAGGATGAATTACCCAAAATCACACAAAATAACAAAACCTACCATTTTGTTTGTTTCCTGACACTGATATGTATTGCATTCTTTGACCACTCAAATTCATCCCACTCAGTAGTCCGACCGTCATAGTGGAATAGGACAATTGTAAAATCATCAGAGAACTGATACAACAAGAGCAAACATGAGCGAGCCTCAACAACATAGTGATTAGTATAAACAATTTTAATAGCACTCGTCCATATATAAAACCTTTTTCACTGCTGCTTCAATATTTTTTCTCTGATCAAAGCCCACAGTGAATGTAACCAAGTACTTGGGTTTTTTATTTAGATCCTGCAAATTTAAGGGCTTTCAGTATAGGCTTAAATCCCTTCCACATGCAGTTAAGTTGCAATGCGGATAAAAAAAAAAGCCACAAGTCAGGCTCAATCAGATCCTCTACAACTAAAGTAAGATGCAGAAATAGATCATACAAAAAGTGGCTATTAGTAATTCACATAAAACTCCTATGTGCTCCCCACACATCCCTCAAAAAACATATGAATTTGACGAGAACATATAATTGATAGACTTCAAGAAATGGCAAGCATCAAATTACATGAGTTGGCAAATGGCACTGTTCCAAATAAATTTTGAACTGTAGAATTATTTTGAGAAAGGATACTGCCACTTCCATATAAAGAGGGAACAACAAAATATTCAGAACTTGTTCCAAGATCCTTCTAAAAATAACAACTCAAGATCCCCCAGCACAGTGATAATTTGACTAGACATTAACGTGTATATACATCACTATCATATATACCTCACTGGGTTCACCCCATAATCTACGTAAGTAAAAATCAGATTCTGCTGCAACAATTCCAGGAGGTAATGACTCTGCACCACGAGGATTTGTTGGCACATATATCTGGTAGATTATAAAGAAAATAAGAGAAACTGTGAGAAACCAGCAATTTATTATGAACCATAACAATCGTATTCATATAGTCAACTTTTGTGCCCATATATCAATAAATAGAAGAAACAAAAGTCTGCATGAAATGTTAGTTTTTTGCCTACAGAATAATTTCTGAATTCAACAATAGTACCTTAGGAGATTTGTGTGATCCATGAGTCTCAGTTATTCTGGTTCTAGGGGATCTTTGCTCATCAATGGCTACATCAAGAGATGATATAAGGCTTGAAGGTAAGTTAATCTGTAAATTTTGAAATGTATCAAATGGATGTAAGCATAAGGTGCTGCATATGACATTTTGATGAAGTGAGACATACCTTAGTTAGAGACGATGTAGGAAATGAAGCACCAAGAAAAAATCCAAAGACCACTCCCACTAACGTTGTGAATACAATCCTTGCACTGTCATTTGCTTTTCTAGTTCCTCCACTGTAAAGAGAATATGAAAACCAATAGACCATCTAAATTAGCATGGTGTACATAACTAATAGAAAAGTGACAAGGAGACATAATACAAGTTAGACAAACAACTAGCATATGTATACCGGTGTGCGCTTCCCATTGTTGTAATGAAATATCAAGTATACCAACTCAAAAGGTTCGATCTCTCTGTTAATCAATACTTTAAGCCACTTGCAAAGGCAAAGACGATGTTCCTAGACAGTGAAAGTCTAATCCCCCAAGTCGAAGCCCTGAAAGTTCAAACGAAAGACAGCGGAATTACGAGAACAGCCATCGGTCAGGTTCATCCATTCGTAATAGGACGAACTTCGCAGTCATTCTCACGAAGTTCTCCTTCAAGCTCGACAAATTGTAATTCAGGAAAAAAACGGAAACAGAAATCGAGTGCGTAATTCGCACGAGATAGAGAAGAAGAGAGATTCACATGAAAATCAAGCAGTACAGCAGTACAATATGAATAGGCGCATATAATAACCGACATGAACGGCGAAAGAAACTTAAAATCACAATGTATCAATGTCCAATAAAGTCGGAAATTCGCATTAATTCTAAAAACCTCAGGCATTCGAATCCGAAAGATGCACAAAACAACAACTGATCTAATAATTCCATCAACATTAACAACTGCAACGTAAATGTGATAACAAACCAAATCGCCGAAACGAATTAAATAAAAGAAACAACAAAAACAAGTAGAAATTAACAACAAAAGAAAAAAAAAAAAAAAACGAAAGCAATAGAAAGGTAGAGATTGGAGCGTTACCGGAAATGTAAATCGCGAAAAGAATCGGAGAGAAGGAAGAAGAGAGGGAGCACCTGCCGGCGGGTGAGTGAGGATTCAACAGTTTTACTCTTGGATTGGTTTGATTAGAGTGACAAAATGACCTTTCCTTTTGAATTTCATCAAGGAATCGTAACGCTACGCAGCGTTTCTTTGATGGCTCCCGCTTACCTGCATGCCGCGTGTGCCGGGCTGGAGCAATCGACCATTTGGACGTTTCTTTATTTCTCAAAATATGTTTCAAAACGGGGCATTTTAGCTGTATATTTTTTTTTTTCTTAGATTATTGAATTACTTTTTTTTTTTAAATTTAGTGAATTTAGCTAAAACTGATTTTTTTAACCAACACTTAAAAAAGCACTAATTAATAGAAATGACAGGGAAGTGCAGTTAGTAGAATTCCAAACAGGAAAAAAAAAAAAAAAAAGATAAGAGAGCAGGTCTTAGAATTCTATTGTGAATTAATTTATCCAAATTTCATTACTTCTGCATTTGACATGTAAATGTTTGTAGATAATTTAAAATATCCTTTTCTCAAAAAATTTCGGGTTCAATTAAAAATTTAGAGAGTAATTTTACTTATTAATAATCGAAATTAGTATTTCAAAAAAAAAAAAAAAATCGAAATTAGTTTATAATTCTAAAAATAGATTAAAAAACACTTTGCTTTTAGATGAAACATTTAACCATTTTTTGTGAACAAGAGCATAACTCAAAACTTATATTGATCAAGAGGTCAAAGGTTCAATCCCCCATCCCACATGTTGTCAAAAAAAGAAAAAAACATTTAACTATTTTTTTTCTTTCCAAACAAGTAATTCTCTGAACAAACAATACTATTAATTATAATATTTCATTTAATAAAAAGAAAAAAGAAAAAGTTTTTGTTATTATAAATGCATTTAGAAACAGGAATAGAGCAGAGAAATTCGTTGTCCCTAAAAGGACATACAAATTTTTTGAAATGTCTCTTAAAAAATAATTTCCCTCTGTTTTTAATTTGAAAGATAAAAGTTTTGTGTCCCTGATGTATTTAGATTAGATAGGTTCATCTCAAACAATCTAACAATGTGTGGTTAATACCTATTATCCTTACAAATAAATTGTACAACTTTTTTTTTTCATAAAGTTGCAACTATTAAATTTAATAGATAAGTTTGAATCTCCACTTTTAAGAACATGAGCGTGTGTAGTCCACATAAGACTAATTCAGTTGCAAATTTATAATATTGCCATATTAAGTTGGATTCACAACTCTTTATTTGAAATTAATAAAACCATTGTAAAGGTGAAATAGACTAATTGCCTTATGATATAATTTTGAAGATTTGAACCTTTGACTTTTTTGATTGATGATATATGTCTCAACTAGTTAAAGTATGCTTAGGTCGACATGACAATTTTAATTTATATTACAAAAGTAATCATTAAATTTATGAAAATTTATACATTAAAAATTGAGGGAGCACTCCAATTTAGTTGATTAGAAATTGAATTGGTGAATTGGAGAAAGGAGAGGGAGGATGAGAAATATACAGAGAGAATTTGAACATAAAATGTCAATAACATTAGATACATTGATTTGATCTAAGCTAAGCCTCCATTTTACCTGCCTGACTTTTGAACAACAAAAAATTGGGACAGCTAATAAGGAAGCCAAGTTCCAACCAAACTACATAGAGTCTTAAAACTTTTTTTTTTTTTTTTTTCATGTCAGTTTTTCTTCTCCTTTTTTTTTACTAGTTTACAATAGCAGAATCAGAAAAACAAAAGGAAAAAGAAACCCCAACTTCAGCAATTTTGTTGGACTTCTAAATTAAATTAGTGCCTTCCCATTTTACCAAAAGTCCTCTCTGTCTTCTCTCTTCACCTTGAGATGTCACATTTTGTAGGGTACCCTATTTGTTCACTCTCCCAGCTAAGCTTTGAAGCAACTCTTTCATGCCTTGGAACATACTCCTATATCACACAAAGTCCCAAATTCAAAACTAAACTCAAAAGTTTACAATAAAGTTTTCAAATTTTTGGGATTTACCTCCATTTTCTTGACTAATTCCTTTGCATTAGGTGCAGATACAATAATATGGCGAGCACTTGGGCTGATAAAACCTTCCTCCACAGCTTGATCAATGAAGGACAGCAAGGAATTATAATAACCATCCACATTCAACAGTCCAACCTGAAGAACTCAATTCATGTTAATGACTCATTAAGGATTGTTAATCATATTTGAAGAATATGAAGCTTTGGCTTACTGGTTTATCATGAATGCCGAGTTGGGCCCAGGTGATAACTTCAAGCAGCTCTTCTAAAGTTCCATAGCCACCTTCATTGGCAAAGCCACAACTTTTTCAGTACTTAAATAAGAAGCATGGGGATGAGAAATATAAAAAAAGCATTTACAAAATTGTTGACAATGGGATGTTTAATTAGTTGGGCCTGGAAGATGGGCTATGTATTGGGCCTTTAATGTTGATGGGCCCAATTGGAAGATAATGTCAAAGAATAGAAGAGGGTTGTTTTGTTAGGGACCATCTGCTTTAATTTCTCCATTCTTTCTTTCTTTCTTTCTTTCTCCAGAGCTAAGAAATGGTACTATTGAATTATAGGCTATAGACTGCCATTCCTCAGAATTCTCAGCAAAAGGCTGCACCCTAATTTCCTATGTCAGAGATTGTTCATAATCAAATCTCAGAGACTACGTTCCACTCTTACACATTTTTCTGGTAGAAATATGTGATGCATATTAGTTATCCTTATCCCAATATATTATAAGTAGCTCAAACTTTTATTTCAAAGAAAAAAGGACAAATGATACTTTACAACACTCTCAAACAGTTTCAGTTTTTTGTCTTTGAATCCGTGTTATAATGTTTAGAATATCTCAACGTTGAAGTATCTCTATTTCTTTTCAAAAGTCATAATGTGAAATTTCATTCTTTGTTTATGATGTTTTGAACATAATTCAATGAGTTAAAGCATATTAATGACCTCTCTTAAAAGGGAGTGGTACCGAGTATTTAAATATGGAATATATAGGGAAGATAGTGGTGCTTAGAACACGACCAAAAAAGGCCAGGGCCCAGTTCCTGAGCAGCTACATATTAAATCTTGGGCTAAGTCTATTTTGCCTAAGCTTGGGGCCCAAAAAGCCCTACCACAACTTTTTATTTATAGTCAATATTAAGGTTTTGTAGGGCTAAAATGGGGAGGAACAAGCGAGTAAATGAGAGACATGGAGCAGCAAGAGACAAATTATCCAAAGTGATTGAAGATAAAGAAAGAAGAATGAAACTTTTCTTTATAATATTTTTGTGGGAATGCAGAACAAACCAGGTAAGGCGATAAAGGCATCAGATCGCCTGGCCATCTCGGCCTTCCTTTGGTGCATGTCTGCAACTGCCTTCACTTCTCCCACTGTCTCTCCAGTTATCTGCAAAAGTCAGTCACTGCCTCATTTCAATCCCCATACACACTTCCATTTTATGCCAAATTTATGTGTTAGTTCACTGTATGTTACTGAACAATTAGGGGCAGAGAGATGTGTGTGTGAAGACTGAAGGTGATGTTTTTGTACACAAATGGAATCACATGAGATTGTGGACAAATTCCTCTCTGTGTGTGTATATGGACATGGAGTTATTGGCTAAATGGATAAAGGGCTAAAACCCATTTCTTCCTTCCACACTCTTCTTTCCAAGCAATGGACAGCCCAAGTGGTCTTTACATAAGGAAAGGAAATTGCAAAAATCTTTGATGGGTTTCAAGATGAGACAAATATAATATTGGAGTCCTTGGTTCCTAGATAACCAAATTGGGGTTCATATTTTCTTAAACATGGTAGCCACAAGAAGGGGAAACAAAAGCCCTTTGGTATGAGAATACCAAAAATATAGGAGATAATGCTGGATTTCTCTCCCTCCCCAACTTGTTTGTTTGCTCATTTCTTCCAAGTTTTCTACAGTTTCTTTTAAAGTGAAATGTAAATGAAAAACTTGATATAACAGTGGAATTGGAATTACACTAACATACCTCTCTTGGCATCAGGGTCTTGGGGATAACTCTGCAAGTTAAAACAAAAATGGATTCATTATCACCATTTCCATATAGCTAAACTTCTCCAAATGTCAAAAGGGAAAAAGCAGAAAGGAACTAACCCAACAACATGGCGACCACCATTATGAACAGCTTGGGAAACTAATCCCATCAATCCAACACTCCCTCCTCCATAAACCAGATCAATATCCCTCGAAACCTTCCATCCAAAAAACAACCAAAAAGTGTCAATCAATCAATCAACCAATCAATAAACAGAACAAAGCCTGAAAATCCTCTGCAACTGAAAAACAAAGCCTCTTTCAATTACCAACCCAACATCCCAAGTGAAATCCATTGCCAAAATTCCCAGCTACCCACTTGAAATATACACATATGCATGAGGGAGAAAAAGAAAAGAGGAGTAATAAGGTACGTAAACAGGCTTTTAAGGAACAGGGCCATAGAGGTGGAAAAGCAGAGAGTTGGTTATCACTTGGAAAAACTTGAAGAAGATACAGAGCAGCATAAAGGGAAAAGAGAAAGGAAGGAATTGAAAAGAGGCATTTTACCAGTTCTTTTCCAAGCTCAATGGCAGCGTCTTTATAACTAGTCTTCTTGCCGGGGCTGCTGCCACAGAAGACACAAATCCTCTTGAAAATTGGTGATTTGGGTTCGTTTTCCCTCTCCATTGCTGAAGGTCTGTGGTGTGGGGAAGTGAGAAATGGTTAGAAATTTGCCTCAGATTCAGTGTCGTAGAGGAAGAGAAGTTTGTGGGTGGTTCACGTTGGTGGAGAAACAAGGCTGTGGTGTGGTTACATATATAGCTGCACAGGAACAAACATATTGACGCTACTAATTCCTTTTTTTTCTTTTTCCTTTTCTTAAATTTTTTGTTTTGATATTTCTCTCTCTAGGTCCACTCTTTTGAGGACAGGAGGAAAGTGACTGCATTACCTCGACTGAAATTTAGCAATCTTACCCACCAATAAAAATATCGCCTTTTCTTCCTCCAAATGTGTCCTATTTATTTAATTAAGAGACCCAAAAACAATAAAATTATAATAAGCCACTATTGGCTTTAACAACTTTGTTCAATTTCCTTTGGCTTATTTTTGACTGGATAACAGAAAAGGTGTTGCCTTTACATGATGATGCGTGGCAATTGGGAAGTTTTTTTTTTTTACAATTTGATTAGTTCAAACTTCAAAGTAAAATTAATGGGCAAAATTGTAATGGGTTGAAACTTGTAAGTGGGTTTGTTTTTATTTGTGGGTGCGGTTGTGAACAGTTTTTGAAGGACATAGCGTGGTTTTTTGGGCATCTCCACAGCCTATTGGCCACAGTCCACAAGTTTGAACTGTTTTAAAAGAAAAAACTGTTGGGGGGTTTTGACGTTAGTATCAAATAATTAGAATATTCTATGCTTTTATGGAATCAGCTCATGTTTAGTTTCATGTTCGTGTTTGTGTGCAATGCATTATCCAACGTACCCGTTATCAGACTTGTCACATTTTTATGTCTCTGGATTTTGTTTCTTCCCCCTATTTGAAATGCGACCAAAGTTCCACGTTCACTAAATTAGAGTGAGATCATGATTATTAAGGAAGAACAACTCTATTATCTCTATTGATAGTGGAATGACCAAAAGTAAAACTTTGAACACACCTCCTACTTTTCCTCTGTGTGAATGTGAATGTGAATGTGGATAAAGTGAGAAAGTGGAAGAATTTAAACCTAATTTTGTTAGAACCATAACTTAGGAATGAAATTAAATCAAACTTTATTCGCTTGCGTAAAAATGAAGGACTTAATAACTTGTATAGCACCAAACTAGGGTGACTGTGAATGTGATGTTTCGACATAATAAATACCATATTCTTTTTCATAGGCTTAAGTAAAACTTTTTGTTACTCGTGATTTACTTTTATGTAAAAGAAACCTTCTTATTAATTACTTGGTTTAGATCTTGGTAAGCTCACATATTGACCCAACATAATCAATGGTTTTTAAAAAATCATGTCAATAGAAAACCAAACTACTTTAATTACTCAAATATTCCATGCATAGAAAGCAAGAAACTGTAAGCTCTTTATGTACTTAATGGATAAAAAAAATAGAACAAACAATTCACTACCACACCTTACTTTCACATATGGGTTCACTTTAATTAATTTATTGATTCCAATTAAACATGGTCAAAAGATTGCATGAAATGGGAGAGAAGGGTGTTTGAGATTACAAGGGTATGATTAATAAGTATGTTTATTAAAAGAAGAAAGGGCAATTAAAGTTGTGTTAAGATGAAACATATTAATAAAGTAATAATGGGTTATTGAAGGGACACAAGTGTAAGAAAGAAGAATGGGGGAAGGCATTGATATTTATGTGAGAGTTTAAGAGGAGCCATCTAATTGGCTGTGCCCTAGAAAGGAATCCATGGTGGACAAACTTGCTATAAGCATAGGAAACACTTATAATTTTAGTTGTTAAAGAAACAAAGAAGCCTCCACTTTCCCACCTTCCCCACTCTGTCTCCCTCCTCCATATTCAATATCCTTTCATCCCCATTCACTCTATTTTACTTTATTATTATTATTATTATTCCACATCCACTCTACTATTTGTTTTACAGTACTTATATTCATTTAATTTTGATCCTATTATAACTAGCTCCTAGCTTACAACACAAAATATTAAGACACGCATACACTTTGTCTCATTCTTTCTCGTATTATTAAAGCCAGCTATATATATCATAAGAAAAACATGGTATAATAAATCTAATATTAGATTTCGCGAACAATAATAATAAGGATATTGTCCACTTTGAAACTAGGATATAATACGACAACGTACACATTCATGGATGACGAATGAATCTTGGTCAAAAGGAAAATGCTAGGTGTGGAAAAAGTTTCCAAAAGCATTGAATGCTAGACAGGACACATGCATGCAAGATTGTAAGAGGGGTTTCTTTTTGTTGGGTTTTTATACATTTCAAGATGTGAAGTTTGATTAAGGACAAGATTAGATCAAAGTTTATTATATGTTCTAATGTTTGTGTGGTTTTGTTTATTGTTTTTGCCATGTCCTTGGGTTGTAGGAAGAGACATGGAGTGTTGAGCAAAGGAATGGGTGATCAGAGATGCTGCATCTTCTTTTTGCTGCATACTGTCCCATTTAAGTTTTGGATCTCAAGATTGGTAAAAAAGAAAGAAAAAAAAAATATTGACCTTTCTGATATGTATATCAAGGCCCAACTCCTCCATTATTGCTTTTGTTTTCTGATGCAACTCAGCATAACTCCCATAACTCATCACATTTTTGTTAAAGGAAAAAAAGTGAGAATTTTTTTGATAAGTCAGAGTAAATTATGAAGAGTTTATTGTTAAGGAAGGAAACAATTCACATATTCTCACATTTTTGTGCAAAAGTTTCATAGGTCCATTCAAAAGACTTCTCATATCAATAGAGATATTGTCTCGAATTTATATACTTATATGGGATGTGAGAAATTGAAGCATTTAGTTATTAAATTAAAGGTGAAAGACTAGAGTGGGTTTAATTAGAAAATGGTAACTAATTTGAGCATAGCTCAACTAGTTAATTAAAACATTGTACCCTCAGTGAAAAGGTTAGAGGTTAATTTGAATTTCCACTCTCTGCACACATGTTGTTGCACACTAGAAAAAAAAATTAGAAAATCAAAGTGTAGCCCAACTAGTTAAAACATTGTACCCTCAACGAAAATGTTAGAGGTTTGAATTTCCACTCTCTGCACATGTTGTTGCATTGAAAAAAAAATAATTAGAACAGTGTCGAGAAAAAAAAAATCTAATGGGAGGATCAAAATCATAGATGAAACTTTAGTTTTTTTTTTTTGTTTTTGTTTTTTTTTTAATTATTAGAAAAGGAGGACGCCTGGATATGTTCTCAAAAGGGAAGAATTGAGAAGTCCTTCGAATGTCAAAGAGAGAGAGGTAGCTCAAAGAAGAAAAGGAATCGAAAATCGTTAAAGATCACTTCTTTTTGTTGGCAGAGTGAATGAAAAATAGTAATTCTACGAGTGCAAGGATTATTCCTAATGCCTCGAGTAACAGGTCAATCTCGACAACAACACCTTTTACATCTCTTCCTTGGAGAAAAAATTGAACTCATACATTCTAACATTACATATATATATTTATATTCCCAATCTTGAAAATTTAGGAGATAAATTAAAAAAAAAAAAAACTTGAAAATCTCATACGCCTTGTTTGATAACCATTTGGTTATTAGTTTTTTTTGTTTTTGAACATTCAACTTATAAACACTACCATATATACTTTCATCTACGAGTTTCCTTGTTTTTAGATATATACCAAGTTTAAAACTAATAAAACAAACAATTGTCTCTCGATCTAGAAGATATATATTGTTCCCACTCTAGAGAAAAAAAAAAAAGATGGAGAAACAAAGATGGTGAAAAGATGAAAAAAGGGGAAGGGGAAGAAAGGGAGTCCCTTGGTTGACACGTGGGAATCTTCCCCCACCCTTTAGAGAGACAAGATATAAGGAATATGCTTGAGGCACTATGGGGATCATAATTGGAGATAGCAGAGGAAAAAGAACACCTCTCCCATGGAAGGCTTTTTCAAGTTTGAGTGACCAATCAGAGTCCAAAACCTGTAAATAAGGCTACTCAAATTGGTTTCACCAAATGAGGAAATTGGGTCTACCACAAACCACATTTCTTCTTACCTTACAACCCAAAAATGTCACCATATCACTCATTTAGCATCAAAATATTAACAATACAAAATAAAATCCTCTCTACCAATTAGGAATCACATCCTCTTCCATCCTCTCCCATTATAAACCCAACACAATATCAATCTTATCTTTTATCCAGTTTCTACTTATAAACAAAACATAGTACCCTTATAGTGTATGCTTGTTTGTCTCGAAGATAGATGTCTAGCTAGCTTGTTTACGTGTTGGTAGTTAAAGAAAAGCTCGAGCGGGCAAGAATTGCAAGACTTGATCAAAATAAAGCTTCATACTTTTTTTTTTTTAGTGAGAGAAATGTTGAAGTGATATACATGTTCTTTTTTTCTTTTTCATTTTTTTTAAAAAGCTTTTGGGTGGAAAAAGGTGGAGAATGGCCTTGTTTGTTGGAGCTCCAATTGAAATTGTGTAATTATTTCAAAAGGTATTTTATGATTGAATTCCCACTTTCCAAGAAAAACAAAAATTTGCAATGGTGGAATTCCTACTCGGATAAAAACTCAACCTCTTCTTTTGCAGCCTCCCACTAACCTCTTGCTTATGAATCAATCCGCAGCCCTTCCTTATGCCCATTCTCCTACCACACTTAGCTAGACAACAACTTCTCAAGTACCACTTGAGCTCTGTTCTTTCATTTACGTGTTCGAATTCTATTACTTTGTCAACGTACGAGTCTCTATTCATCTTACATATCACAATAGAAAAGGATCCCAGTAATCTTACCTACAATCTATATCAAATTTTACCATCATAATCTACAGACATTCAAAATTGTTGTTGTTACAAAACAGACGATCGAATACATTAAAATTGAAAAGAAGAAAAAGAAAAAAAATGAGGAATTGATGCATGTGTGAAATGAATTAAGAGAGAGTTGAGAAGGGGATATAGCACATGCATTGCCAAAGTGGCAAAGTGATCGGTTGGGCAACGTTTTTTTCTAAAGCTTTTGCCTTTTTGGATAATTCAGCAATCTCTTTCAAAGCATTTGAATTGAAGCAATGTCCACAAAGAAAGTCCCCCAAAATTAATTAATTAATTACAATCAGCTGAGTTGTGAAGACCACTTTAATCCTAAATCTAAGGATGGTTTTTTTTTGGTTTAAAGATTCAAATTTTTCAGAGATGAGTTTAAATTCAATATGGGTCTTTGATTTTTTTTTTTTTCTTTTTTTCAATTTATGAATCAGCCGTCATAATTCCAATACAATTTTTTTTTTTTTTTTTTTTTTGCTTTTTGTTCAATTAAATAAGTGGTCGAATTCGTATGTTGTAAAAAAGATTATGGGTGTTTTTGTGTTTCTTCGTTGGAATGATTCCCATCAATGCCTTTACCTTTGTTTTTCTTTCCTTTTAACTCATAGACGTGTCTGGATTTTATTGGTGCACAGAGAATATTAACCAAAATGATTAGAGGAAAAAAAAAGGAGAAAGAAGATAACCTTTCCTTTTTCATCATTAACCACACACAAACTAATTAAGGGTATACTTCATCAATTTCATCTTAATTCTCTTATTTTTAAATGTCTAAATTTAGTCATTTAACTTTTAATAAAATTTAAAATTGGTCTCTATTATTAATTTTTTTTAGAAAAAAAGTTTATATTAGTCTTCTTTTTACAAATTTTGAAAATATGTTCTTTTCTTGTATAGAAATTATTATTATTTTTAATCAATTTTAATAAAAATTAACTTCAAAACTATGACGAATTAAATGAAATGAAACCTAAAGTATAGAACCTAAATGATATTTTAACCTTATTTTTATGTTTATTCTCTAGAATGCATAGCTGACTGAACTAATTAATGAATGAGTTTTCACTATTTTTCGAAGACTTTCCTATGAAGGAAAAAGAAAATTTACCCTTGTACTTTTGTTTAATTAGTGAACCGATTTTAGTTCAAGAAAACCGATTAATATCTCTCACAAACTAAATTCAAACAACAATCCAATTACGAATTCCAATCTCAATCACAATAAAATAGCTTATTCAAACTTAACACCTAACACAAGCGTATTAATATAAAATTATATTTGGATTCAGAGTCCACCAACGAAAAGTAACTATCTGAATATATCAAATATCATTTCAAGTCTTTTTCTTACAAAAATAGATACAATTACAAAAAAGGATCGACATCCACATTCTCAGTATCTGGCTTTTTTTTTTTTAAAATGACACAATGTATAGAAAGGAAAAAAGAAAAAAGGACAATGGATACTTCAAATGAATTAGACTTTGACAATTGAACGGGAGAGATTTTTGAGGTGAAGAATGTAAAAGAGGAAAGAAATGCGGGTTGAATTGAATTAGATGAGTGTATGTGTGTGCGTGCGCGTGTACGTGTTAAATGGTTTGGTATTTAATGTTGGATGTGAATGTATCATAAGGGGATAGGACCTGAGGAGTTGGTTTGATTTCTCTCTCAGTGACTCTGTTTCTCGCGGCCGCCATTGAAAGGGTGTGGTTAAGCTGTTGCTTTCTTCGTCTTGTAATTTTTCCTACATCGCCTTGCTTCCGTCATTTTCATTCTCCATTTTCAAACTGTTTGGTGCATTGATTCATTGCCTCATTATTAAATTACCACTTTTCTTTTCCATTTCAAGCTTATTGCTAATGTGGTCCTTTATCATTTTCAATTCCTTTTCATTTACTCTCTATAACTTTTAAAATCTAGATCCCTCCACATTTTTTTTTAAGAGAATTTGCAGTAAATGGCAAATAAGAGTTATATAATTACAAATATAGCACAATGTTAAAAGAATTGCAAATATAACAAAATATATCCGAGTATATTACTGATAAACTCTGGTTAATTAAAATCTATCTGATAGACTTCGATTATCAGAGTTTATTAGTGATAAACTCTGATTAATCAGAATCTATCAGTCTACTGATAAACTCCGATTATTCAGAATCTATCAGTGTCTATCGATTAATCGAAATCTATTAGTGACTATCCATTGATAGACTTTGATTAATCAAATTCTATCAGTGATAGTCACGGATAGATTTTGATTAATCGGAGTCTATCAACGATAGACACCGATGGACTTTGAATAATCATAGTCTATCAGTGATAGACACGGACAGAATCTGACAACAACTTTTTGGTCTTGTACAATTAATTTTGCTATATATGCAATTAGTTTGCAACGGTGTTATATTGGTTATTAATTTGGTCCAATTTGTCATCTATGCAATTGTACCTTCTTTTAAAGAAACTATTTACATGATCATGAGTTGATTTCTATTTTATTTTTTTTTTAATTTGATTGGCAACTAAGAGTGTATTTGGATTATTATTAACGATAAAAAATGTTCTTTCACTTCTTGAAAAAAAATATATATATATTTGACTGTTAAAAAATATTCACTTTTTTTTAATATTCACTTTTTTTTAGTAGAAAACTCTTCCTATTACAAAATGTTCAAATTCCACGTGAAGAAACCTAAAAAAAATGTTGAAATTATAAAATTGCCCTCCAATTTTAAGTTTCTTCTTACTCTACGGTATTCACATTCTCAAAGAGTCAAAATCATTTTGTACAACCAAATAAAGCTGTGATTAAAATTATTTTGTAAAAGATGTAACCAAACACACTAGTATTTAAATTAAAATCGCTTTAATTAAAAGAATTTTAAGAAAAAAAGAAGAAAAATTTTAAATTAAAAAAAGGTGTTTAAACTAATAGGGATGTCAAATTCATCCTTACTAGACTAGAGTTAAGCCTAAGTATAAAAGAGGAGAGAAGGAGTGAATAAAAAACGGTTCCTGAAAATCTATAATGTTTAATCAGACTATATGAAACAAATAAATGGTCAAATGGAAATTTTAAAAATCAAAACTAAATTAATAATTTAACATAAAAAACTAATTAATTATTAAGAGGAAAAAAAAAACAGAGAAATGTAAAATGTTTGAGTATTTGTCATCCTAGGCTTGGGTGCCGATTCCGCATGCTGTCGGCAGGTTTCTTTATCCATTCATTTTATTAATCTAAAAATACTTACTTATATTTATATATATATATACACTTTTAGCAGACCATGTCAACGTTTTTCCAATTTAATCCCACAGTCCTTTTCTTTTCTTCCGGTCAGTTTTCACAACAAATTAATTAGAAATTAAAAAAACATGTACTAATTAAATTGTAAACAAACAAACAAACCAACCAAACTCTTTTGTTTGGTTAAACACGACCAAACTTTAAGGAAACCCAAAATCAAAGCGCTTAAAGTAAAAATAAATAAATAAAGATAATATAATGTAAAATAGAAAAAAAAGTGTTGTGGGTGTCAAAGTGTCAAAAAGATTATAATTTTTATCTAAAAAAAAAAGAGTTTAAAATGAATTAATTTTTGGTGAAAAAAAAAAAATAAATAAAAGCGAGCACCGACTTCTTATTTGTCTGAGCAGAAGAATATCCGTCACATTACTTTCAATCCCTCTCGTCTCAACGTCACCGCAACAAAACCCACATTTACAACACACAACATATATATTTGAATTTTCATAAAGTTATTAAATTTAATTTCATACAAAATTTTAACCTATTCTTCTTCGGCCTCTTCCAACTTGCATCTGAATGTGTAGCTTTCGGACATCCTTTTGCTGCCATTCAATGGTGGTAAGGTAAACCCGGTAGGTACCATTCTCAAACCCCACCCCAATTCTAGAATCATAACACCCTCTTCTCTTCCCCCCACATCAACATCTATCCTTACTCCTGTCTATTAATGTAGGGTCTCACTACGTACTCTCAAAATACACTCCACATAAAAAGATTTTACTTCAATTACAAGTTTGGTCCCTAAACTTTCAGGATTATTGTATCAATTTGGTCTTTGAACTTTCGATTTCATGTCTAATAAGTTGAAGAGACTTGTTGGACACAAAAGTAAAAGTTTAAGAATAATCTTTGGGATACTTTAAAAGTTCAGAAACTATTGGACACATAATTGAAAGTTTGAGGGTCTATTTGATACATTTTAAAGTTTAGGGATCAAACTAATAGACACAACTCTAAAAGTTCAACAACTAAACTTCTAATGGAATACTTTATAAATTAATTATGTTTGTTTAATCTCTATCCTTCTATTAAAAAAAAGAAAAAGAAAAGAAAATCTCTATACTTTAAAATTTTACCAATATATATGTGTGCTTGTTCATTTTGTGTTTAATAAATTCAATGCCATTAACTTTTGAAGTTCAACACTTAACCGACGTGTTGAGTATATTATTTATGGATTATATTAGAAATTGGTGTGTATCGCATAATTATTAAATAATACATACTTAAATATTTATATAAGTATTAAAATAAATTAATAATGTAATTTATTAAACATAAGATTGAAGGAAAGGAACATGAACAAAATAGATTATAACTCTAAAAATTAATTTAGCATCTGTATTAGAAACATTTTAAAGTAAATGAATTAAAAGGTAGGATAAAAAAAAAAAAGGTGCACTACTCTTGTTAATTTCTTGTGACTATGTCAACATTATTTAAGAATAATATAGAATTGAGTAACTAAAATAATTTACATCATAATTATGAGCCAAAAATTTTCTGAGAAAAAAATTATGAGCCTAAACATGAATGGGGTGAGCAGTACATAAAAGCGCAAGAGATTCTTTTTTTGAATGTAGGTGTACGGGTAATTGTTTGGTCTCAAAATAATTTTGATTTGTTTTAAGGCTAACAGTTGTAGCATAATTAATATAATAATTAATGTTACATATAAAGATAGGTACTTGTTTCGGCGAACTATGATCTCGCATCATTTATTTTCCTACACCATTATTATTTTTATTTATTTATCCTTTTTTGGAGTATTTTCCTGCAAAATTATGATAAAAAGACTAAATTATTTTATTACTTCATTTAAGACCTTTGTATCTTTACATGGATAGTTTTTTGTCAATTACATTAAATATATTTGAAGACATTTCTCAATATAATTTGTGTCGATCCAATCTAGCGAGTACAAAATTGCAGGAAAAAAAATAAATTAAAGTTGCAAATAAACCATAGAATGTACATTTTTTTTAATGGAACCATAAGGTGTACATAAAAGTTTACATCCAACCCAAGAATAATATCATTATTACTATTTACTAGTACTTGCACACTTTTTAAAAATAATCTGAAAATTAATATAGTTTCAAAAATTATTGACAAAAGTAAGATTTTTTTTTTTTGGTGTGCCAAGAGCATTTCTTTAAATGAATGAATCTTCTTCTTTTCTTTTTCTTTTGAAACAAAAAATAAACTTTCCTTTTCACCAATTATTTTACTCAAATATTTGTCTGGTAGAGTTCTGAATCTTCCTAAATAATTCATCCAAGTGAAGTATATGAATTTTATGAAAGATATAATTGGCAGGTGAACATTTAGAATGATCTAATAATCAAATCCATGATGACATATAATTATTAAAACAAATGACAAACAAATATTGAGAATTATGAATCATATATAATTAAGATAAGTAAGAGCCAATATTTAAAACACTATTATCCTATTCATGCATTAATGTGGACATTTCCACTACTAATACTGTTGGATTTGCGACTTAGATTATAGTCCTGACATAAGTAGTTTAGTAATCAAAATTAGAGATCATTTTATTCAAAGTATCATCTAATTTATTGATGTTGAGTTTGAATTTAAAACAAACGTATATATTTAGACAATTAAGGAAATAAAATCGTGTCAATGTCAAATATTTAATTAAAATACATATGTTTTGTGAAACTCTATTCTAACCTTAATATAATTATTTGGAATTAGTTGGGAAGAGATCAATAATTAGGGAGGTGCTTGAACAATCGCAATCAGTCCCCTACAAAAGAACAGATAATTATTATTTAAATCAAAATGAAGGGTTTTGGTAGATTCATTTTGGATGATAGGGAAATGTTTTGATGTAATTAGCATTTGTGAAGTCACATTATTAGAAAGAGCAAAATTCGCCGACTATTTTGGTTAGCCTTGAAAAATGAAACACAGGCATTACTTTTTTTTTTTTGAAAAAGAACACAGGCATTACTTTATATATATTATTAGGAAATTCTCAATTTTTATCCTAAATTTATTGTATCAATTTTTATTATAAACTTTTAATTTCATACTCTAGACTTAATTAAATATTGTAAATTTTATTCTCTATCTAATTTCTACGGACTTGCCCACTAATTTTATTAAAATGCGATATAAAAAGGGAAAAATACACTTTTAGTCCTAAGATTTGGGTTAGGTTTCATTTTGGTCAGTTTTCAAACTCGACAATTTAGACAATTCAGTCATAAGGTTTGGATTTAGTTTCATTTTGGTTCTTCTGTCCAATTTTCTGTTAATTAGTAACAAATTACTAACGTAGCATTATTTTTTTATTTAATTTTAAAATAAAATAATATTAAACTAATAAAAACTTTTAATTTCATCTGATTGGACTCTAGACTTAGTTAAATATTGCAAATTTTATTCTCAGTCTAATTTCTACGGACTCACCCACTAATTTTATTAAAATGCGATATAAAAATCTTAATAAATTTACTAATTTCAATAATATCAAGTTTTGCACAAATTTAAGTTTGTTTAATACATAAATTGATCATAGATTTAACTCTGTCAAAACCCACAAAATTTAACAAAAATTTAGTTCTAATGTTGTTTTTCTTTTTAAATTTTAAATCTTATCAATGTGTACCATACATATGTTTTATAGTTCATTGGAAGCATACGAGAATAATTTCTTAACGATTTTTCAAACAAATAAATTATCAAAGGCTAAACAACACTTTCAAATTTAAGGTGAAGTTACCTTAGATACAATTTGACAAATTTAAGGGTAAAAAAAGATTTTTTTTTCTATATTATATAATTTAATTATCTCAGCAGGCTTGAGAAAAAAATAAAATGGTGTGAAATTCAAGGGTTCATTATTATTATTGTTAGATTCCCATTTTACTTGAATTAGATCATTAGTGTCCCTACTTCCATATGCTTCTTTTCCACATATGTTCAAACATAATAATTATTTTCGTTGTCATTTTCATACAATAATCTTCTTTTATTCATTACTCCTAATAATATAACCTCTCTACCTAATCTGTACAAATTTGGAACATTTCCCCTACTCTATTAACAATTTTACTTTTTACCTTTTCTCAAACAACGATATTTGCCACTCAACTCTTTCTTTTTACTGTCACCTACATTATTTAATATTTATATATATAAGTACAATAAAAAACTGGATCTTATAACTCACAACAATAAAATATGTATGTAATAATTTGAACTTAGATTCAAGGTAGAGCCAAAAATTTAATAGAAATTGACAAAATTTTACATTTTTAATTTATATATATCATTTTTTAGTTTTAAATATTCGATAACATGGGGTTCCATTTATTCCAATACCCATTTGGATTTAATGGACTCTATACTATATTTGATAACATGAAGTTTCATCTCAAAACCAATTGACAATGAGTGGAATAACTCATGTATCTTATAAATTGTGAGGTCTTCACTTATGTTTTCAATGTGGGATCCTCAACAACTTTTATACACAAATTTATATGTCATCTTTTAGTTAATTTTGTTGAACGTAATATAATAAGTGGAACTTGACCGAACATAAGTCAAAATTAAGTTTTTTTTTCTCCCGGGGAAAGAAAAATTAAGTATCTTCGAACAATTCCGCATTGAAAAAAAAAACTTGAATTCATGGAAAAATTCAAGAAAATCAAAAGAATCAATTTGACCCTGTCCTTCTTCTTCTTCTGTTGGTGTTCTCCCAAAGATTGCAAATATAATTAATCTCTCCTCTCTCTCCTCTCTTATTTCAAATGTTTTGAGAAAAAGAAAAAGGTGGGTTTTTTTTTTTAATTCAGAAAAAGAAAAAGTTTAACCATTGAAATTAGAGAGAAAAGATGCATGATAAATGGAGCAATTTATCACACAAATCTTCATGGAAAAAAAAAAAGACAGAATACTGTAGTTAGTACACAACATTATTATTTTAGCATTGGACTTTGTTATAAACCTCACATGGTCGCACGAACAAGAGTGGGGACTTTGGCGATAATGCGACCAATTTTTACTTTCAATTTCATTTTTCTCTCTATCCCCTAATGATAATAATAATAATAATAATAATAATAATGTGCTTCAATTTCGAAGGATAATTAGTTTCTTTTCAGTGGTTGCAGTGTCGGAATCATGCTCTTCTTTTCAAACTCTAATTTCGTCATTAGATTTAATTTAACTACATTAATTAATGATCATTGCAAAACTAAACCCAAATTTGAAGTTGTGCCTTTTGGTTTTGGTTCTTGAATAAGTCAATGAAAATGAATGAAGAGTCTGAGAAGTTGTTCCCAACAACTATGGCTTTAATTACTCAATTCCCTTTGTCGTTTCAAATGAAAACCCATCCCACTTGTTTTTTAACATTTTACAACAATGTCCCAGATGTGTTTTTTTCAAAACCACTTTCCTTTCAATGCCTTCATTCCCTTTTTTTTTTTTTTTTTTTTTTTTTTTTTTACTTTTGTCTTTCTCTTTTCTAATATATATATATATATATTTTCCTTCATTCAACTTTTGCTGCATTATTTTTATGAGTCACACAGTTTGAAAGTTGGGTTAAAAAAGGATCACTTTTGCAACTAAATTCAGATTCATTTCAACTTTAAACACCCCCCCACTTCCAAAAAACAAACACTTAATAAAACCCCCAGGCCACTGGTCAAAGTGGGCCCTTTGCTAATGACTACTGCTTGGGCCTGGGCCTCACTAGGCTGATGTGGCTTCATGGGCCCCACTTCTGTCTCTTTTTTAATCTCATTTTTTTACTGACTTGTCCCACTTTTGGAGGGTTAAATGTTGTCCACCCCCATTCATTTGTCTACCACATCTTCTTCACCGTCTCAAGTACCAAAGTAAAAATAATAATAATAATAATAATAAATAGAATCATTGCATAAATGGACCATTTAGGTCTTTTGATGGGCTTTTTTTTTTTTTTTTTTTTTTTCTATCTGAATTTGAAGTGAGATGCAAATGAAATTCAAATTAAGTTAAAAAAGGAACACTTTTTCGTGGAATTTGTTGGAGAGGAAAAAAAGGGTTCATTTGTTAAAGTACGACTTTAAACCCATGTTGTTAAATAAATCATTTAATTTTTTTTTTTCTTTTTTGCTTGTTAAATAAGATTGTGATATGGTCAGAAGAACTTAATGGTCGACTTTATTTTGTTGGACCCTAAAAAGTGTAGAACTATTTAAGCTAAGTTTTAATTTGGTAGAAGGCATGAAGTCAAAAATCATGAACATCACAATGTCTAAAATGAGGCTATAAATCATTCACTTCAATGAATCAATGCTTTATTTTTTCGGTTGACAAATTTCAATGCCCAACTTTAAAGAGAATGTGAAATCAACCCAATTTTTGTCAATACAGTCATTACTGAATTTTAATATTCTTTTTGTCATACCACTTGTAAAAATTAAAGAGATGGCCTTTTCCACCAAAAAAAAAAAAAGAGAGAGAGATGGTGTATTTGGGCCGTATTGTATGAAGGGACCCCAGGCCCATATCGTAGAGTTCGAAACTTTGAAATGTAAAAATGATTGGGCCTTGAATCTGTATTTAGAGCCCATTGTGCAGCGTTGGGCCTGATCCATATTAAGTTTAAGAGAATTTCAAATCAGAATAAACTTTAAATGAAGCCCAATTAATATATTTAACAAACAAATCATAGAAATTTATTGTGATGCTTTACATCATTCATACAACTCTGAGTTCTTTCTTTCCCATGTTTCTGCATGGTGTTACACTTACGCCACATCCTCGGAATCTACCTAAAACAAGTCAACAAAAAATTCCCCACATGAAACTTTCTTAACCAAACTTTCATTTTACACAACAATCAAAAGAAGTATAGATTCGCCATTCACCCCCCCACCTGTACAAACTCAGTTGCTGATTTGTTCAGCCGAGCTCGATTGGCTGCTTCATTCCTCAACAATGGAGAAGTCAGGCTCTTCTGGCTTCTGCAACGAGCTTACGACTCCAGCATCCGACGCACAACGCTTATTCATGCCCCTTCTAGTGTTTCCCGAACGTGCATCCACGTTTGATGCAGTCTGTGGTGAAAGTGGGGACTCGAGCTTCGTAGCTGGATAGCTCTCTCTAGCCCTGAGCTCAGCTCTTTCCTTGCGTCTCTTATATCGTCGCCAAGCTGCTTGAACAAAGCAAGCGGCCCATGTTCGCCATTGATGCGAGTAGAATCGAAACTTGTGTCTGAGTTGTTTGCTGTGGAGTCTTCTGAACTGGGAGGATACAAATTTCAAGTCCTCTGCTATGAGAGCAAATGCTTCTACTTCAGATATGGCTTTGACTGTCCGAGTGGAAGAAGGAAGTACGACGCTTGGACGAGGATCGAGAGCCCAAGTCAGCAGTTCCTCACCACAGAAATCACCTGGGCCGATACGACAGGAGTTGAAAAATCCAGTTCTACCGCCGTTAGTGGTGTATGAATCGAGATGACCTCTGATTATGAATAGCATTTCATTGACCGGGTCGCCTTCTCGCACGAGAAATGTGCCTTCTGTGCTCAAGGCAGGTTTGAGCCTTTCGCATATTGCGTCTAGCATTCTTTCATCCATTTGATCAAACAATGGAACCTGCCAAAATCAGAAGAGAGTGCACAGAGAAGAATCAGTTTAATTAGCCACATGTTGTAATCTGTGAGCAATCATTTCCAACAATCCTCCTCTATAATATCATTCAAATTTACAAGTGAAACTTACCCTTCGAACGAGGTCGAGGCAAAGATGACGTTTTATGTCTCTTCGTAGGTCCAATGGAAGGCTTCTAAGCAGGGCTTCTTCATCGACTCCTCGAGTTGCTACCCACTTGTACTGATCATATCTGCGGACAGATTGTCTGAGCTCTGGAGGTAGTTGCCTGTGATGCATCCATTGTTCTGTATCAGTTCTCCTTATTCTCCACTCTTCTAACCGAACAGTCGTAGATTGGAGGTATTTCTGCAAACAAAATAAGCATTTATAATTTACACAACTTCAAGACTATGATTTTACTGAAACTATGAAGAGCAAGCAAGATATCTAACTGCATAATTTAGTGCCTTGTTTATAGTAGTTGCAGAACAGGATTGAACAAAATGATTGATTACAATAGCTATTATATGAATGGCTTACCTGCATATTGCCAATGAGCAATGCAAACAAAACCAGTCCAAGAGTTGCCACTATTATGGCAAATATTATTTCCCCAACAAAAGTGCTTGTGGCTAGATTTTGCCCCAAGGAACTGCACATATAAATGAAAGGAAGTTGAATTCTTCATATCAAACTCTTAAAGGACAGAAGGTTCACAACTAAGCCAGAAGAAGCACGCCTTAAACAGCCAAAACAGTGACATAAAAATGAAACTTTCACACAACTTGATGTTCTTCCCTTAAAAAGAAAACTTTCAGAGGTTGTTCCTGATTTTCAACCATATTATGGTTCAAAGAACAATTATCTCTTTAAACAAAATAAATCTAAAACAATAGATTCAGAGTTCCCTTGGCCCTATGTTAGCCCCTGATCATATTGGAGGGCTTCTCTTTCAACCATCTGACAATTCCAGATTGTGAAATTGTTCCTTCTTATGGGCAGAATATGAAAAGGGAACTTTATATTCACATAATCAAAACGCAGAAGTAGCTCACCTCAGATTTTTCAGGCCCCACCAAAGACAGTAGAAGTACTTGTTGAAAAATGGTGAGGTTGTGACATCAAAAGTTATCGCATCACCGTATATACCAAATTGATAAAAGGGATCATTTGGATTGCAGGAACTCGTAATGTTACTTGTCTTAAACCACGAGTCCCTTTGAGGGTCATCGGCCTTATGACAGTCGAAGAATCCATCTTTACAAGATTTGTCAAACTTGCAAAGCGTTCTCCAGCATGCTTCTTGTCGCTCGATTGAAAGAAGGTACCAGCAGGCTCCTAAAACCTTTTAAAAGGACAAAAAATATAGGAACAGTGAGAGATGAATATGTTTGTTTCCATTTTAAACCCTAATTTCCACTTCAGAGCTAATAAGAATAGGTGTTGTTCTTCTACTTACATGGCTTGCCAACATATAAAGAATCAGGTTATAAGCAGCTCCGGCCCATGCTGTTTGTGTCACAAGTCCAGTGGCCTTAACAATTTGTGTTGAGAGAGGAAATATGAGAAAAAGCCTCGGCAGGTACTGGAATATGAGAAAGAACCTTAGGAAGTTCTTGGTGTTTGTCATTGTTGAACCACTAAGGTTGGGGATGACAATCCAGATCAGTACCTACAAAAGCCCAATGCTTGGATCAACCATTTGACAACCTAATATCAATCAACAACAGAAAAGCAATCGACCGACCCACATATACCTGAGGAACTGGCACGGCTGCAATGAAATCAATCCAGAAACCATGGCGTAGATACCTTATTGCTATCTTACAAGGATCTATAACAAGCTCTCCTCTCCCAAATACACGAGAAGAGGGCGCAACATAAGCTGTACGGAACTTAATGAAAATCTGAATCGTGTAAAAAACATCAGCTATTGATCTTATAGTTGTGAGGACGACTTCGAGACCTACTCCTATATCGATGCAGACCTCATTCCGGACCACAGGCAAGTAAAAGAAAAGCGGGTCTACAAACAAAGAGACTAAACAAGCTACTAAAAATATCTTATTCCATCGCCTTATGGCTTGTCCCCTAGGATCCAATATTTTTCTCTGCACTCTCTCATAATCCTCAGAGAAAACTCTAGACAAAACTTTCGCTCTCAAAGATCTTCCAGACTTCCCAGGAACCTCAGTTCTCTTGCCGCTCGATTCCGGTATTTGTGTGCCATCAATGTTGTATATGATCTTCTTCACACCACCACCATTGATAGTAGGCAGGGTAGATGATTCGAGATCATCTTGGAATCTGAAAAGAACATCTTCAAATCATAAATAGAATAGATAACATCATGTCACAGTGCTTAAATGTCGACTAAGTGCAAACCGAATACGATAAAATGCTAGTGAGGACAACAGAAATACTGTCAAACATTGAGTCCTCTAGTTTGAGATTGGGAAGGAAGCTAACCTTACGGATCTAGAACTACCATAAGCCATAAAGATCTTCCCAAATGAAACCTTTGGCTGCAGTTCTAATGGAATCAACCTGCAACAAAAGAAAATAACATTAGAGAATAGAAGGCTGCAAATGTCATGCTATATTATGTGCATAGAAACTGAAAAGGACAAGGCATGAATACAGGGCCACATAGACTAAAGATGAAGATTTTCCATGCCTGGTGTCACCATGAATCATGTGAATTAAAAAAGATTGCAGCAAGGATGAAGCTGTAAAGCCTCTCAAACTTCACACCTCAAATGAACAAGTTGGACATGTGAGTATTTTCTATTAAAATACCCTCTTCAACAACCAAATACTTTAAAAGTAGGTTATCATAGAGAATCTCAACCCCCTAAAAGGAGAATGAAAAGAAAAAAAAAAATTGATGATACAGAGATGGGGGAAACTTTGCTTCTTTCAGCCGCTCAAGTTCATTTAAACTCGGTCCAAATCTTTAAACTAAACTGTTTTCTTCTCTCTCATTCACACAAGACACAACACACCGACAAGAGAAACAGGGCAGAGGAAGAAATTAAGATTGCATCTCAAGAACAAACCGTAAAAGTTAAAGTTGGGTTTTAGAGAAAGACCTGTTTCAGAACATGAAGACAAGGCCTTGTTGTTGAAACGACGACTTGAAACTCAGAATTGGAAGGAAATGGGGAAATGGGCTTTGAAAAGTTCAATGAAATAGACATGGAAAAAAGAAAAGAGAGTAAGAAATGGTTAATGATGTGGGTTGAAAGAGAAGAATGGCACTGAAAATTAAGAAATAAAATAATGGTTACCCAGAAGAAGCGCTTCCATGAGTATGAGAAAGAGACGGAACGAGAGCGACAGAGAGACAGTCCAAAACAGAAACTGGGTCTAGAGAAGTTTCAGAAAATGGTGAGAAGATGCTTCTGTTGGGATTTTTAAATATTTAAAGTAACCTTTTTTTTCTAAAAAAAAAAAAATGAACTTTTTATTTTTCCCTTACCTTGTAGCTGTTCTTGTGTATAGATCCTAGGAGTTGACTTGACTCTTTATATTCTGTCAAGGAATAAGAAAACCCAAAAACTGACTTTTTTTTTTTCTTTTCTTTTTTTGTTCCTTTGAGGAAACCAAAATTTGGCTTTTTTATTCTTTTTAAGATGGAATATGTACTCAATTTTCCTTTATTGCTATTTTTTACTTTTTTTTAAAAAAAAATATGTTTGAAATATCCTCACTCCTAAGTCCTATCCATCTCATCTCAATAAAAAAAAATTACCTCCAATAATTTCTCCATCTCGTATCTCAAACAAAAAATCTTCATCTCGACACATTTGATTTCAAAGTTTTGCTATCAAACTTTTTTTTTTTTTGGTTAAAGTATTATTTTTATATTTATGCTTGTGATTTTCTTCCTACTTTTTAAAATGTTCTGATTTAGTTCTTGAAAATTTTTAAAATAGAATCGACCATTAACTTAAAGTTAATTTTCATCCAACTTAAAAAAAAATGATAATAATAACTTTCACTCAAGAAATAAGTCAACGTAAATATATTTCTTAATTTTCTAGAAGAAATGTTTATAAAGACAAAATGAACTAATTTTAAGATTTATTGAGAGTGAAAAATCTATATAATTTTAAGATTTATTGAGAGTGAAGAATCTATATGTAGACATTTAGAAGTATACCATGAATGAAATATAACCATTCTTAAAATAAATGGACCAAAATGATATTCAAACATTTTTTCATTTCCCTAGGTTTCTAATTAAGGCAAAAAAATATATATGATGCCATAAACTTTTTAGGAATAAACAATGATCCAAAGTTTTAGCATATTGACAACAAGATTGCATCTTGGGCATTGCATTTATAAGATGTGAAGTAAATAAATAAAATACCTTATATGATAGATTATGTGCAATGTTGGAGTGTAATTTTGGCAACTAATTACTGCTACACCAAGAAACCAAACTTGGTCTTTTCTGCTTCTGAAAATGAAGAGATGCAGAAGAGAACAACAAAACAATATATTTGGTTGTGCTAAAGTCTTGTCTTTGATTTATATATATAGGAAAAGGAGAGAGAGACAAGGATTGGAATTTTTTGTGAAACTTCACTGCAATTTGTTAATTATTTTAAATATACTTTTAACGTTTGTGGTTTGGTCTTCATGTAATGATTTCATTTTTTAATTTTGTAAATAGACATGTTAAAAGGTTTAAATATTATTTTGGTCATAATACTTGCTTTTGGTTTATTTTGGTCTCTATATTTTTTGTTTTGATTCATTTTGATCTATGTACTTTTAAAATATTCATTTTAGTCCTTTTTTTTTAATACATCAACCTTTGGGGCGGGGGATTCGAACCTTTGATCTTTTGGTCGAGGGTACATGTCAATTACCTCTAAGCTAAGCTCGTTTTGACATATTCATTTTAGTCCATATGCTTTAAAAAAGTGATCAATCTAGTCCCTTCATTTTCATTTTGTTTTCTCATCATTTCGATCATAGTTTTAGCATGACACTTCACTTACTAAATTTTTTGAAATATAGTCATAAATTTGTACTAAAGAGTTTTCATTGTTCATAAAATTTTCGCTTAAAATTTTATAAATAGGGACTAAACTGATCCATTAAAGTAATTAGAATTAGATCAAGTTGTCCAACTAGTGATATTGTATCTGTGTGTATGAGGTGGGTTCTACTATTTATAGGAAAACTAGAAACAGGAGACAACTTTACTACCTAGTTCTGAGTCTACATCACCGGTCAAACCAGATCTACACTGATGACATATGGTGTAAGGTTGCCTGCACATGTATGAAGTTGAATCAATCATCATCCTAAATCGAAAATCTCAATTAGCTCTTCATTCAAATCAAGTGTTTTTACCAAGGTGGGGGCTACTAGATTAAGAGACTGTTCCTAATGTCATCCTAGTTAACACTCATTGATGAGTTCAACTAGTTCGATCAACTTGATCTTTATTAGGTCAACTCAACTTAGTCAAGTGTTACGTTCCGTGGAAAAGTGTTTTCTTCATTAAATAATATTAAGAAGACTTAACTTCACTAATCGAATAGAGAAGAAACATTTATCTCTTTCTTAGAAATTAACCCACCGGCCTTTAAACTGATTCAGAATGTGGTCGAATTTGACCCATAAAATTGAACATTACACAATTTTGCACCGCTTTAGAACTTGAAAATTTCCCCCATTGAGAAGAAGAATACTACAACACCCAAAAAAAAAAAAAAAGAAAATCAAAATTTGAATAACTTTGATAATAATAAATTTATAAAAGCTTTACAGATGGAATAAACTATAAAGTGAACGAAATAAATAAAATAATCGTTGCGTTTGCCGAAAGGGAAAAAAAAAAGTCGGAAGAAGAGAGAGACAAAAAAAAAAAAAAAAAAAAAGACGGTGATTGACGAAGTCAACGCAAAGGGCGTATTTGTCTGTGAGCTAATAGTACCCGGCCGTGATGGCGAGTAAGACAAACAAATTAAAAAAAACGCCACGGTGTCCGGCCGAACCCAATCCGACAAGTACAGATGCCAGCTCAGCTATAGTAATCTAATTTATTTATTTATTTAATTAAAACACTCCCACATCTCTCTCCCCCACCAAACAAGCAACTTTAATTATATATTATTTCATTTGTCTTGTTTTACTAATTTACATATCCTATTTTCTTTCAAATTATACCCATTTAACCAAATTCAATCCAATTGCAATATTATAATTTTTTTTTATTATTAAAAAAAAGTACATTTCCCGTATAATATTCACCTCCATTAGTTTAATAAGTTACTGTCTCCCAAACTCCATGGAAAGTCGAAAAGCTAGGTGAGTGCTAGATCCTACAAAAACTGGATATCATATGACTTTTTAATTTAAAACACAAAATAAAGAAATTGTTGAAGTAAGTAAGCAAATGAAGATTGTGGAGTGAGAAATGGCGAAGTACAAAAGAGGGACAAGAAATGGACCCATAATCTCAGACACCCCTTATGCAAGCATTTATAACACCCATTTCTTCCTGTTTCTCCTCTAATTGCATTGCCTTACAGACTGTTCTGATTTGGCAATGGGTCCTTTTTTAACTCTCTCTCTCTCCCTCTTGTCTACGTCTTTCGTTCTCCACGCATGCGATAAATTATTTGAAGGAACCAGTTATAATGTGACTGACAGCTTTATACTTGTTGATGCCAAAATTTGGACAGGGAGAACTCACTGATATTCACGTGACAAACATTAAATTTGTTTGAAGGAGAAAGACGTGGTCTGCAAAGCAAGAGAAAACTGTGTACCGATGTGGTGTTTGCCACACCAACTCCAATGTTTGAGTCAGTTGGGAGATCATAAGTGAAGCAAGTATTAACAACAAAGAGGAAGAGAATAAATACCAAGTTGAGTGCCCATACCTTGGGGTTAACTTTTTCTATTTATAGTTGAATTATGTTTTCCCCTTTTTTAGAGGAGAGAGAATAACGGGCCTCCTCAGGCTTGTTTCTACCTGGACTCTTATCATTCTGAATCTTCTTAGAATTAAGTCCAAATTCACCTATAACAATACTGTTGGTTATATGAGAGAAAATTTTATAAAAGTACTTTGTATTTGTATCCCGTAGTTATTAAGGGCCGGCATATGGATTTTAAATCTACATCCAACATCTATAATAGACAGGCATATAGCTCCATTGAATAATTTTGAATCAGGCCACTTAGCTTGTCTTTTCTTGCATTCATGCATTTTTCTTTGTATATATGTTTCTTGATGCTCTATGATCTTCATTAAAATATGTTGTATTAAACATGTTTTTTTCTGAAGATTTGTATATAATGGATTGTTACTATTTCTTGACTGTTGAGTGTAACATTGGATCGTGGTTCAAGTGCGGAGAGATTGGAACTCAGGCACCGATCATGATTCATGTTTCGTACCCACAAAAAATTTAAAATGTTGAGTACAATTAAGATTGCTGAGAATTGTTCTCTTCTTGTAAGTTTGATTGAATATGTTAGATTAGACTTTTGAGTTTTCATACGTTTGTTTCACTATTTATGTTATTTTTAGTCTTGTGTATGGTAATTTAAAGTATTTCATTTGGGATGAAATTAATCTAGAACTGCGTATACTGGCTTCGGGAGTTTGGCATGTTGGAGGTCACGGATTAAAAATATATAGACTGAAATTAAACATTTGGGTGAATGAAGATAGAAATAAAAGTTGATATTATTTCAAAACAATGAATTTTTGTAGTTTAGTGCCATGTCATCTATCTATCTATCAATACAACTTACAATAAGTACTCATTTTTATTTTTGAAAAACATTAGCTTATTTTTTATTTTGTAAAATTTACTTACGTTTTCAAAATTGAAAAACTATCAAACGGAACCTTAATAACAGTTTTAGACTATTAATTAAGAGCAACATAGTCTAATTGGCCTTATCTTTCAGCTTGATCAGAGAGACTGAAAATGTACGGTTCATGCTCACAACCCAACTAATATATTTCCAAAGTAGGAGCAAAACTCGGAACAAAGAAACAATGAGATTTTCTTTATAGTTAATTCCAAAAAAAAAAAAAAAAAACCCCGCATATAATAAATATGATTTCAAAAGTGTAATCAATGGCTGTTGCCTGTATCAAATCTCATCTTACCTCAAAGGATCAAAACTAACCATTCAAAAAATAAAAATATATAATAAAGATTGACTTTGGTGAGAGAATAGACTTTAAATTGGAGCGTGGCAGAGGGTGTTGGCGAAGACCAAAGACCAAAGACCACAAAGACCACAAAGACCAGATACCCTTTTAAAAGACGAACATCCAATAAGTAGAGGTAAAAGGAAGGATGAGGCTCTGACTTGACCGACCAACACTATAAATTGCAAATACAGTTTCAAGTCAACTTGGCTTCTTCGGCCATTGCAATTGTTTTCTTATGGCCGACCAACCAAGCTGCTCAAACGAGAACTTCTCTACCTCTACTTTTACTTGATGCAATCCAACTCAACCAGTTTCCAAAAATTTTACATATTTTTCTTTCTTCTCAAAATTGTGGGGTGGAGGGGTGGAGGGACTTCTCTACCAAACTAAAAGAAACCAGATTACTCTTTTCATTCCTCTGAAACGGTGGCAGATTCCTTCAAGCATGACCGCATGATCTTCACAAGCTTACACGAAGCATCAAGGCAAAGCTGCATACCCTGTGGTGATATCAGAAAAGCATCAGATACTAATACAATCTGTAAATCATCATCAAGTGTTGCTTCATTCAACTTACAAAAATCCAACTCATATTCTTGTATTTTTCATAGTAATAAACCTTCCATCCAATGCAAACCAATCAAGAAGATGATAACTTAGAACCTATTTCATAATAATTTTGTCTCGTGTTTATTAAACCACGTTTGCTAACAATTTTCCTTGTTTTGTAATCTACTTCAAAAAAACATTGTCTAAAATCTCAAATGAGTTTTCAAGAAGTGAAAAACTAAGGCCCCGTTTGATAACCATTTGGTTTTTGAAAATTATGCTTGTTTTTTCCTAGATTCCCTACCATGACTTTCATCTTAGTTAAGGTTGCATTTGAATTCCTAGCCAAATTTTAAAAACAAAAACAAGTTTTTGAAAACTATTTTTTCTTGTTTCCAAAATTGGACTTGGTTTTTGAAAACAAGGTAGAAAATTGATACTAAAACCAAAAAACTTATAGGTGGAAGTATGTGTGTATAAGCTTAATTTTCAAAAACCAAATGGTTATCAAACGGAACCTAAACAAATATATTTTTGTTTAAAAAATCATTATCGGATCATGCTTTAATACTCAAAACTTTCTTCAGCATGAATAAGATGTAATTTTGTATTTAAACATCACATTGCTTACATCTCGAACTCTGGAGAGGAGTTGAAAAAAGAAGTTAAAAATTGATGCTATACCTCATTAATTTTAGCAGTTGACCATTCCCCGGTAATAGTGAGCTGAGTGACTTCGTAACGAGATGGCATACAAGTTATCATCAGATTTCCATCTTGGTAGTTTTCCTCTTCGAACAAAGGATCAATAAGAAGATTCTTCCCAAAGCAGCTCTAGTAAACAAACGAGAGTAACTGTATCAGAATTTAAAACAGTAGACTCGTATGGTAGACATCAATGACTTGCATAAACATGATATAATAAAGAACCGCCAGTGCTTATGTCGGAAAGGAAAAGGCAATAAAAACAAGAAACAAATCTAAACTCTGACTTCAAGACAGCTAAAGGCCGCCATTTTATGGCACAAAAATGTATTCTTTAGTTGCAGAAAGGAGAAAGTAGCCCACGGAATATAAAGAACTACAATATCCTACTTTTAGGATTCAATTATCAGCAACCGAAATACCTGTATATACAAACCCCTGGGCAATCAAAGAGCTAGTTGAAAGGAAAAGAGAATGCATAATATACTTAACAAAGTTAAATGCACGTGGTGAAAAGGTTTTGTGCTAGAAATATAAAATTAACTGTAGTAAACAGGAGAGCTAAGAATGTGCACACGCATACCACAGAAACTGAGGCAACGAGATCATAAAGCATAATCCCTGCATCGGCAAGAGCAAGACTGGCACATGATATTACAACAGGAAGATCACCTGCAACAACAAAATGTCAATCTAGAGAAAAGGTAACCTTGAATGCTAGTTTATATAAAACGTATATATCAAGTAGAAATCTGAAGGTGATACAGAGAGCTAAGGAAAAAAACAGTGGTCTCTAGCTCCAAAGTGATGCCACCAAGCACAAACTTCCCATCATGATATGAAGGGTGTCGCTAAAGATAGTTACATGACCCAAAAAGGATAACCAAAACATTCTCCACCTAGGTTAATGGACCATTTTTCAAAAAAGAAAAATTAACCACCAACTGAAGTTTCCATAGTGTTGTTATGAGAATAGAACATGATACTTTCAAATGCTTCTCAAAAGTGTCTTAATTTGAACTACTTCAAAATTGAATCACAAATCAATGGTACTCCCAATTGAGAATAAGCTAGAATATTGGTTCACGTTCATCCACCAATATCCTGACAATTATCATCCATCTAATACAATACTAAACTTACTGCCTCCAGATTCCAACACCAAGGCAAATACATCCACAGTTGTCTTGGGGAATGTCTCCAAGATAATTGCCCCTTCCAAAGCTTTGTGTAGCATTGAGGAGAACTCCTTGTTTTCTGAACCCTAACAAAATGAGTTTAAAAAAAAAAAACAGAGAGAGAGATAATCACAATGGCAACCAGTTCAAAACTATATAGAACAAGAGTGGGTATCTTTCACACCTGTCCACGAACTGGAGTGGAAAATGTTGTATAACTGACACTACAATTGAGCCGGCCAATATCACTGAACATCATTGCTTTCTTACTTTCTCTCGGGCCAAATCTGATGCAAAGAATGCAGAATTTGATGAAGAACGGGGGAACCTCGTAATACATGCACAAAAAACGCAAGAAAGTAGCAAAAGATTTAAATGATAAAAGGAAAGGAATGGCAAGTTTATCAGATGGGAAGTCCACATAGGTTTACATGTTGATATTCAAATTCTCATCAGCAAAGAGAAAATTAGAAATCCCATGGAGCACGATACTTGCAGTAGATTGTAAAAGCTGGAACTTACACAGAAACAATGACCTTGGTATTACCAAACTCTGCATATGCAGATCCTGACGCAGCATTTACAGCACCAGTCCTAAAAACTGCATGTGAACGATGACTTTAGTTTCAATAAAGATAATGATGTTCAAGTATAAATTCACAATCCTCGTTTTCTGAAGTTAAGGACTCCAAGATCAACTACCAACTGTACTGAACCAATTCTCCAAGGAAAACTGATGTAGCCGATTATATACCCATTAACTAGTTATCTCTTTAGTATTCCATGTGAGTAGCATGTGCCTTGTAACCATTTTTAGTTAGTTCTTTTGCCTATTAAGGCTGGAACTTCATTAATAAATCATCATTCTCTCATTCTAATTATCATCTAGCAATCGGCTACACCAAAAACCCTTTTAATAAGACTTTTTTTTTTCTTTTTTGAAAAGCACCCTTTTAATAAGACTTCCATGTAGAGACAACACATTTTATAATTACATAATACTAAACCATGCAATTTCCTACTTTCCAGTCAATGCTCGATGTAGGTCATTCCATCAAGCAAATTTTCCTTCAAAAGAAACAAGATGCTCAGCAGCAAGAAATTAACAAGTCCAGGAAATCGTTAGCATCAGTCACTCTGTTTCCCCCGGAAGTGAAAAAGGAAGGGTCATACGACCAATCACCAGGAAAATCCCCATCAATAAACTGAGACGCTCAAATCCCTTGTCATGTTATCAAGAAAAGATATCACAAGCATACAAATACAGAGTAAATTTGATTGCTCGTCTGGTCTCACACTGAGACAGCAGAAATAAAACCCGCGTGCTCAGTATTTAATTATTCCAAAAACAAACTCCACAAGTATAAACTGCTTGAGGACGATAAGCTCAGCGAGTAGCAATTAGAAACTATAGTTAAACATACATTAAATGAAACAATAACCTAATGCTGTAATGTTTGAGGCAGCGAGACAGAGCAAATGAGAAAAACAAAAACGGCATAATAGACATACAAGCAGGACGGCACTGGTGGAAGCCTCGGCCATCCGGGCGAACCCAGTCGACGTCGTCGCTTCTGAAGATGGGTGGCCTGGTTTTGTGGGTAGTAGGAGACGGAGAATACGTAGTCGTAACTGGGGTCGCTTTTTTGGCCATTCACAACGCTAATGACTTCGTCGATAAGTTTGAAGGCTCCACCACAGATTTCCTGAGGTTTGGCACACAATGAAGGGCTTCATTAGCTATTTTGTATGGAAAAACGCACAAAACGCTCCATTTGGACAAAGAAAAAGAAAAACTCGCAAACAAAATCAGAGTTTAGGGTTCAAATAACCCAAAAAATCATACCTGCCGCCGTCGAGATAAACGAATAATGGACACAAAACCCCACGATCGATCGCTTTGAAGAATGTTAGTTTCAAGGAGATTGAAAATGATCTCTCTTTAGGGGAGGCGAGGGACCAAGATTGAGAAATGAACCTTGGAAGCGGGTGGGGCGAGAGAGACCACTGCTATTTTAGCAGTGAAGCTTCAGTTATATATCTTTTATAGTTTTCTATAATTTAAACCTCTTGTGTTATTTTATTTTATAGAAAATAAATACATAAATAGAGTCGATCTAAACTGAGTGGATAAAGCATTAATTACTATCTCAAAGATCAAAGGTTCAATCTCTATCTCACAAGAATATAGCTTAACTAACATAAAATTGTACTAATGACCATGAAATTTGTGATTCAAATCTAAAGTTTTGTTTTGTTTTGAAATAGGGTTTAACTCTTATTTTAATTGGAATAAAACAAAGGGAAAGATGAATGGTAAGAAAGGGGGGAAATCAAATAGAAACAAACTACAGCATCTTTATGAAAAAAGAGAATGAAATCAAATTTTCTAAAATATCACATCATAATATCATATCCTTTACACTTAAGGGGAAGTAGGAAAAAATACATTAACCACTTAACCAAAATTTTACTTTGGGAGGAAACTTTGGAGACTTGAGAGGGAGATGCAGCATTTCTTTTCTTTCCAACTCCATCATCGAGAAAATTTAAAGTACTTGATAGATACCCATTGACCTCATAGCTGCTTTCTGAATTCAGAAACTTAGTGATCCATAAAAGCTAAAACACAATCCATTTAATCTTCAAGAGAGGAGAAAAGAAAGGGGGAAAAAAAGTTGACATGGATTTCTCTATAAGACTTCCTCTAACCACCTCTATACATGACTAAAAATATAATATGGTACAGCAGTAGATGACAATGCTGTTACAGAGCACCCAGTTCTTCACTGTTTTTCCCCTTCCTCTTGTTTATATGCAGGTTGATGGGAAAAGCCGAGGAAAAAATTGGGAGCTGTTGATTTTGTGGTGTCCATTTTGAGAAAGTTCTGTAAACTGTGATGTGATGTGAGCCTCTGATCCTCTTGCCGTGATCAAAATAGCTATTGCCTCTTATGAGGAAGATTTAACATTCACAATGCAGAATGACTCAAACCGTGGCTCAGTCAAATCTACTATTTCATCATCTGGGGCTTGGAGATTGCTGCCCTTTAAAGTCAAGGGTACGAGTTTTTCCATAGAAACGATATCTTGGTTGCCATTGTTGCCCGCACAAAGTGAACGATCAATATCCAATGGTAGTGAATAGCGATCGAGCCATTTGCGAGATGAAGCTTGCCTTGGCGTCACGTCATCAATGGAAACTACCTCTGCATGAACTTGTTTCCCTATAGGATTCACATCGTCCTTTATAATGTCTGGTTCACTCTCCATACTACAGGCTGACAGCCTCCCCTTCATGAATCAACAAAAAAGCAAAAATCAACACTAAACTGGTGTGTGTAATTAGAATTAACAGGTAAAACCCTTGTTGTACATCAGAGAGCTCATTAATAATAGAAGCCTTTTGAATAGACACAACAAAAAGTCAGACAAATGCTATAACTGTCTTAATGGGCAGGACATCTAAACGATAAATTTGGCAGTCATTAGACATGCTCCATCATGGCTGAAACTTGACCTTATCCAGATCCCAAAGCTAGTTGTTAATTGTTAAATTTGTAACAAAAGAAGATGAATTTTAACCTAAGTTGATTCAATCCTATTCTCACCACCATACAACTGAAGATCAGAGATGGAAAGCTTTTTGAGTAAAAATAAGGATTCAGCTGTAATCATCACGATAGTGCTGTAACAGTTAGCAATTAAAGAACAGCCAACTTAATATTATGTCCAGATGTTTCTTAGATTCCCCTTTGACAATGAGTTATAGCTGCACAAGTAGTCGGTATCATTCAAGAAAAGAAATACTAATTGATGCGAAGTTAAAGGAAACTAACATGACTTACCTGAAAAACGTTTGCAGAAATGTTATTCCTTCTTGATTTATCCGGAGTTATATTTGAAAGAACTTGAACAACTTCAGTCATGGTAGGTCTAGCATCCGGATCTAACAGCAGGCACTCCTTCGCTAAATAAGCCATTATTTGCATCTCTTCCTCCGGGAACATTCCATCTAAATGCGGGTCAGGCAACTCTGTTATGACTCGCCTACTATTTTGCAACCGAGGAGCAGCCTAGGAGAAGATAAAAGAGTATTATGATCTGCATTAGTAACTGATTCCAAGGAAATCAATCTAGCATATGATTATTTCTTACCAAAGTGGATTAGGTAAACGATGAATGAACAGCATATTTAAGAAATCTTATCTTGTAATCAAAATCTAATATACCACTAATAAAGAGAACTTTCATAAATTGGGGATGCCAAAGTAATAAGAGGTCTTATGATCATGGATGTTCCATAATATACGCAATAAAGCTATTCATGAAATAGAGATGAGAGAGTTAGCAAAATGATCATGTTTATTCTACCCATATTGCAAGGCTTTCCTCTCCTTTGCTTGCTGATTTATGGATGGGATGCTGACCCGTTATAAGCTCAAGAAGAACTACTCCGAAACTAAAGACATCAGACTTCAAAGAGGCTCTTCCAACAATTGCATACTCTGGTGCAAAATACCCAAAAGTCCCCTGCATTCTTGCTGGAGAACTGGAACAGCTAGGAAGATCATCACCTCTTAACCTGGTAGCCATACCAAGGTCTGTTATCTGTGCATGCATATGAGTAAATTTGGGTTACATATTTTCAACTACAAAATCTGGGTAAAACTTAAAAACTTCGACCGTAAGTATATAAGAGAAATAAACCCTATGGAGATCCAGAAAATCTACACATCAAATTGGTTATCATAGTTGGCAGTTCATTTCATATCATATCATACTTTTGCTCTCCAATCTTTGTCCAAAAGAATATTTGTTGACTTGACATCTCTATGCAAAATTCTGGGAGCAGCTGCTTCATGGAGATATTCCAAGCCTCTAGCAGCTCCTAAAGCAATTGTAACACGAGTACTCCAATCCATTTTTTCCCCTGAAGCTGCATCCAAACAGTCTCTTAGATTACCCTTTGGCATATATTCATATACCAAAAGCCTTTCAGTATGTTTCCCTCTTGATTCTGTGCAATAACCAAGTAGAGGCACCACGTGACAATGATGAAGTCTTGATAACAACTGTATCTGAACGGCAATATGGAAAAATGTAAGATTACAATATTATTCTAACATGAGATCTAAGGAAAAAAAATGTGCCAATTGATTATAAAGGGATTGATGGAGCTGATACTTCTGTTAAAAACAAGTAGTCCACATCTGGTCCTCCTTGAATATTTAGCCGCTTTACTGCCACTGTTCTACCATCCTTCAGCTCACCACGATAAACAAAGCTACTTCCCCCACGTCCTACAAGATGGGAGCTCGAAAACTTGTTTGTTGCATTTTCCAACTCCGAGTATGAGAATTGGATGATGATCCCACACATACTCCTAGATTTAGTCCTCAACAAGCATTGGTTCATGTAAAAGCATCCTGCAAAATGATAAGGCTATTAGTTAAGGAAGTATATAATATAGATACAATTAAATGGAGAAAATTGCATCAAGAGATACTAGCAAAATGACAAAGATGCCAGACCAATTCTTATAAATATATATATATATACACACCAGACGAATAAAAGTAAACTTAGGCATATGAATGCAATGTTGATACGGTGAAAAAGAAATCCATAGATGCAAGTTCATAAAAATTGAAATACAATAAACCCCAGTAAAACTAGCATACCTTTTATGGTATTCACAGGGGAACCCATCATAGCCTTGCTATCGGGTGTTGAAGAGCTCTTGTGACTGATTAGGTTGGTCAAGCTGTTGTAGCTCATTTGCTTATCTAATGAAAATATTGGAGTTCGAACACGGCACTTGTCCCTTTGAGAAAGATAGCAAACCACTAAAACGAGGAATGCTAATGTTATGATTATTACACATAGTAAGAGAATAATCACAACCACATTGCTTGAAATATGCCTTTTAGAAGATGGTGACTCCGGAAGCAGTCCTGTAAAAGCAATAAAGATGTTATCCAAGGAAGATTTTAGTTGCTTTTCTAAGTACTAGACCTTTTATGAGACCAACATAAGAATATATGAACTTTATAGTCATTTGCGTTATCCACAAGCCATGTAAATGTAAAAGCGTTCAGATAAACACAGAAATATAAAGTAATCGACTAGGATAAACCATAACTAATTTACATTCAAATGTTCTATATGATAACACAGTTTTTGAGAAGCTAAATAGCTTCCAAATTTCATCTTTTTTTTTTTTTTTTGATATCCGTGAGTGTCCTGGTCAACTTATGCGCACCTCGACTAATCTCACGGGACAACCGCCTGACCTACTACATTTGGTTGCCAAGGAAACTCGTAGGATATTAAATATCCTAGGTAGGTGGCCACCATGGATTGAACCCATTCCCTTGGAGCCCTTAATCAAATTTCATAATTAAACAATCAACAACCACAAACTTCAGTGGATGCAAAAGCAAGTACCAAAAGCCACATAAAACAAAATCAATAAGTTATGTTAAATTATTGAAGGCATGTTATAAATAGAATTCAATAATTAAAAATTTTTCCTGATGACAATCTAAATAGAATTCAATAATTGCTTAAAATTATTAAATGATTTTTGCTATTTTTATCAATTAAGAAAAATAGTTAATGCCCATATATACTCAAACATAATTTCCATTTCTGAAATTGGTCCAACTCTTTATTAGTAACTAATGACCCAAGAAGACAACTGCCGAGATACATAGGCACTAAAAATAATCAACAAAGAAGTAAGAGATTAATGTATACCAGAAGAGCAGTTGCAGGATGTAAAACAGTAAGAATCACGGTGATTGGCTGCAACTTTTGGAAAGCCATCAGTTGCACAGATGCATGTCCACAATCCAATTCCCCCAACATCTAGATTAAAGGGCTAATGTCATTAGTATGTCAGGTAACTCAATAGCTGAATCAATGCACTCCCAAAAATTAAAGCAATAATGAAAGAGATGGCGACCACCTAATTTCTCACGTAGAACTTTTGAAAGAACTTCTGATACTTATAGAATCTTTATAATTTCAAATGTAAATGCATCATTTTAAAAAGAGTAAATGCTTTTCGCCAATGTTTCTGGAGGATTTATTGCCAAAAACTAGGTTTCAGCATAAAAAAATTAAAAATAAAATAAAATAAATCATTCAAGATGATATGCTGATTGAGTTCAGATGATGCTCAACCTTAAAATAAGTCCAAAAAAGACCATAATTTTTTCAACATTGTTATAGCAACAAATGAATATATTTCAAGGATTCAGGATGACTAAAACATTTAAGGACGCTGGTTATACTTATACCTTGCGTACATGAACAAGAAGTAGAACAGTTTGCACCAAGTGCTAATTTGTGGTTTTCTTGGTATGGAGAAAAACATTTACACGTCCAGTTTCCAGGGGTGGAAGTATCAGAAGTGTCAGCTGACAGCAAAACACAAACATAGATCAAGTTTGATAGTATCTAAAAGGAAGTTTAACCTGGAAAATCAATGAAACCAGGACCAACACATAGAATGTGAAGATTGATAAAATGGATTGCTCCGAGTACTGACCGCAAAAGGCTTGTTGCACCAAGATAAAGCTCATTAAAGAAATGAAGGTGGTCGCCACTTGGTGCTTCATTGTATCTGAGTCAAATACAAATAACAAAAAAGTATGTTAATATGGAAAAATTTGATTTCTACTTCATGCAGAGTGTTTATAAAGAACGTAAATTTGGTCTAATTGATAAAAAGATGAGGATAGTAAGGTACTCAACAAAAAAAGAAACCAACAGGTGCTTTCTTTCCAAAATTTGATTAACAAGCATCAATAGCATAATATTTATTTCATGGCACATTGTAGCAAACGCTAATACATGAAAGTAATTTTCGGGGCTAAATATTGATGGCATAGCAGCAATATTAGAATCCAAGATGAGATGAGAATTATCTTGTTATATCTTTCAACTGTCCTCGTTATTCCAAAAACCTTATTAGCTAACAACTCAAAATTCAATTCCTTTTTTAGATTAGTGAAACTAGAGTAGACCTTTGATAGAATATAAGATTATTGAGTTGAAAGTAATAAAAGAATAAACCCTCGTTATGAAAAGGAACAATATTTCTACATGCTTTTTGTACCAAAAAATCATTAACACTGAATTAATGATTTATCATAAAGAACCTTGATAACTACAAAATAGGACAAGCTACCACGATCTAGTTTCACCTAAGTGGACTAGGAGGAACAAAATATGACATCCGGGAACATTACAGTTTACAAACTCAAACTAAAAAGTATCCTTTGATCAGATCTAAAATGATTAATTAAGAAATAGGGAGTATATCAGTTGTTTTTATTTCCAAGCAATCTTCAATCAATTACGTAGCAAAAGCTGACACAGCTCCTATATGGAGAACAAATACAAAAACAGTACAGGTAAATACAAATTGGAGAAATAGATTATTTAAGGAAAAAACTGAAGTAGGTTGGAATTGACTAGCTCATTAGTTGGTCAACAAACAGTTGAAATTTTCAAGTCACTTAAACCAACACGGCATATTTTAGCATGATACACATAAGAAAACTAACACAGTACTAAGTTTGTGATTTTCCAACATAATTTTACAATAATTTATGAAGACCCTTGGTGATTGCTAACTGTTTAAACATTTATCCAGATAAACCAAACCGGAAAGTAAACCCCAAAATCTTACTGAAGTACCTAAATGTCTGGTTACAGAGTGACATGTGGAACCAGGAAATAAAGTCATTTCAACTTCCAATTCAAGTCACGTCAAAAATTAAGACACCCTGCCAGCCATGTAAAACACCTTTCCGTAACTGATGGCCCCCTCCATCTTCAAATCCCCCCAACAGAACATTTAAAGTTTGATAAAATCAAAGGAAACAAATAAGACAACTACCTCTCTTTAAATCTTTGAAATAATGTACCTGCTTTATTGAGATTATTCAGAACAACCCAAGTCACGAGGGAAATCGAGCATTCAACCAGAACCAGATAATATTCACTGCTCTAATCAAATAACAAAGCTAATTCAGAACCCACGAGTATGAAAGAAGTGAAAGGACGATGCTTTTTTAACTACCAGTGATATTGTAAACTCCAATTTTAGCATTAATACAACATTAAGAAAAGTAAGAAAAACTGAAAAAGGACACATACCCGGATAATCAAAACAGTGGATTGAGCACGCCAACTACAATTTTCAATAAATGAGAGGAAATGGAAGAGAAAAATTGGCAAGGAAGAAAAGGTAAATGACAGAAAGGGAATTGTGGTGGACAGAGACCGCTAATGGTTCGGATATATTCAGAATTGGAATCAAGCTGAAAACAGAACCTATCGACCACCACTCTGAAAGTGACCCATTTGCGAATCTGAAAGGGACTGCTCAACATACAACAAATAACAAGTTACTACTCTCATACTCTCTTACCTTCTGACATTGTTTATATTTTACTTTTTCGAAAGCATCATCTCTACCAACGGATAAAACCCATCTTTAAAAGGGATAAAAACAGGAGCTAAATAAACAACGGCTATAAGGCTACCAAACTTGGCTTCGAAGACATGCATAAATTGGAGGAGAAGAGAATGCAAAGAGAAATACAAAGTGGAGTTTCAACTTCTACCCCAGAAATAGAAAATTAAAGAGAAAATTTAATCGTAGCCTCGATTTTCAACGGGACCCGAAAATGAGTCCCACATCACCACCAAACTTGTGTCGGCTATGTAGGCCGCCAAATTGCGGACCCTCGCTAATTTGGACAACAATCGTGCATCCATCACCATTGATCAGAATTATCTGGAGCGTCCAAAAAATGGACGTTCAGATATTGCCAAAATATGGCCATGTGAAGCTATCTCATGAACCCAAATTCTATTAGCCCCATTCCAGATTGATAAACAGTGAAGTTTCTGCTTACCCAGTAAAATGATGGGCTCTGTCTCAGGTTGCGTGGCTCTTCATTAAAAGCCGGTGTATCTTCTCGCTCCAACGAAAACCATAATACCCACCAAGAAGAAGCTCTTTAATCTTCGGGAATGAACTGGTTTCAGGGCTCTGGTTCTTCAACCAAGCTCAAGGGCTGCCAAAGTCAGAGAAACAGAACCAGAAGTGATGTAGAAGACGATGATTTCTCGACAAATGGAGCTTCCTTGAAGGAAGAGCAACGCAAAAACAAGAGAGGAAGCTTTGAATCAAAATACATGGAATCAAATAAAGTTGGAGTAAATATGAGAAGAAGGAGGTTTACTGGATATGAAGAAGAAGAAGCTTCGGGTTTTAGACTGAGAGTGAGGGAGAGCGAGAGTTTGTGGTGAGTTAAGGAGGCGCCACCGGGAGCCGAAGCGAAGGGGTCTGAAGTATACTGTGGGACCTTTTTCTTTTCTTTTTCTTTTTCTTTTACTTTAACGATTTTTTTATTATTTTTAGTCAGGTGGCCCCCACTTTTCGTCGGCTAGGTGACGTGGCAGTACGCATGTGGAACGGGCCCACCCAATCGAACTCACCGGATTGAACGTATATGTCTACACTCTACATGTCGGACTTGTTCACATTTTTTGGGAAACGATTTGTGAAAAACTCGAAGCGGCTTCGATGGAATAGAAAATAATATACTATAAATTGAATTACCATTTTGATTTTTTTTTTTCCTTCTCGAGTTGAACAAATAACAAGGTGTGGATTTCTTATTAAAAAAAGTAAATAAATTAATAAATAGGTGTGGATCGGGACCAATTACGTTATATTTATGGTCAAAAAAACAAGTTATAATTAATTTGATTATTTGTATATGATTGATATCAATTTTTATAAAATATTTATCTAAAATTTAAAAAAATACTAATCAATTAAAATCTAACTCAATAAATAAAATATCTGTTAAAAGAAAGTTGATAATTCAATCTCTTACTTTTAGAATTATTGTTGTTGTAATAAAAGTAAGAGCTCTACTATTAAAAATATTTAATTCTATTTTTATTTTCAACTAATCAAGATTTCAATAAAATTGCTTGTTTTCTTTTTAAATTTCAAATCTTATTCCTATTTCATCCTTTGATCTTGATTGTTAATAACTTTCTCAAATTTATTTCTGCCGACAATAATAAGAACGGACTTACTTCACCGAATTCGGAAAAAAAAAAACAAAAAAAACAAAAAAAAAAAAAAACTATTTCTTTATATTTCTAAAACTCCTAGTTTTTTCTCTTTTTTTATTTTTCCTTTTTTTCTATATCAAATTCAAATCCAATACAGAGAACTGTTCACAACAAATTGTAATGATAGAGGCTTGTTGATATATTAAAAAATTAATGACAACAATAAAGTTTTTAAAACTATATCAATCATACCACTGATACTTTTAAAACAAAAGGCTCCCAATCAAATAATAAGCAGGGGATTGTCTCCAAAATAATAATAATAATAACTAGGGGTTTTTTTTTTGTATTTCCAATCATTATCATGCACTGCCACAATTTTTTAATAATTGCAACAAGATTACAACAAAAAAAAAAAATATATATATATATATATATATATATATATATATATATATATAATAAAAAAAAGATACTAAGGAGGAAAAATACCAAATTTATATACAATACAAACCCCAACCTTGACGAGCCCCCGGGCTTCCAAAGGGCCATATAGATGTAATATACTGCACACTCATCATTTTAATTTTCCTTACTTTTTACATGGTTATTGATCTTTCCAAAAAAGAAAAAGAAAAAGGAAAAAAAAAACATATATTCTGAGATTTTGTTCTTTTCCCACACTTTACCATATATAGGCTCCTATATCATGCCTTATTCTGCTTTCTTTTCAGAGCCACATAACAAATTCTAACAATAACGATTTGCCCACCCATGTGAATCAAAAGGTTTAAAAGAAAAAAGAGTAAAAAATCAAATAAATCAATAGCATATCTCTAAACTAAACTTACCCCAACCCAAGAGAAAGCCAAAGGAATCAAAATCTACTAAAGAACCATGAGGAAATAACAAAACATTGGAATTGCAGGGCCATTTGAGCTCTCCCTTCAACTTCAGCTCATCAGTCACTACAATTCACCGCAACGACGGCGGGGGCGGTGCTCGGGCTGGAAAAGAATGAGCAGGCTGAAGTGTTCTTTGAGACGACGGTGCCCCCAATATCATGGTCTGAGAACGAGTCACCATATCCACCATTGACGGCGTTTGATAACTCTGCACTGCACTTCCCATGTCCACCGAATCCCCTCTCGCAGTTGCTCTCTGCCATGAGTGCGAGCTCAATCCCGACAGCACATATGCTCTTCCAGAGGCCTCGTAGATATGGCGAGTCGCCATTCTCTCCTGCATTTCCTTCAGCTCAGCGCAAAGAGCTGCACATAATTGGTCACCAACTCGAGCAGATGCTGATTCAGATACAGTTCTATAACAATTGTCCAACACAGACACTGCACCGGCTAAATCACCCCGTTCAGCGGCAATTCTAGCCTCCGATATCGCCTCTGCTGCTCGAAATCTATTTCGCTGCCTGTCTACTTCCAATGATACTACTTGTTCGCCTACTCTGTCTGGCCTCTGTATTTGAACCTCACTGGCATCGTCCAAAGTGATTGGCTCTTTGGTGATGGGGTCCTTGTAAACGCATTTAACCTTTAGCAATGGCGTCTCGCCTCCGGACTCATCAACTGGAATGTTGAGTGTCACCAGAAAGTCCCTCTCTTCTTCGGCATATAAGTCTCCAAAGTAAATGGAGCCTAATCTTGCACGTTCTGTGATGCTGGCTCGGTAACTTCCTGCTTGTATTGAACCAAGCTGCAGACTTGGATGAATGCACCGTATTTCAACCTGCAGATCCTGCACCACCACGCTCAAGAGGCCACCAATGCACTGGGCGAATGCGTCCTGGATGGTGCTTTCAGTTTCTATGACTGAAAACGTCCCTCCAGATGTGTCGGAAATCGTGTGCATCGTCACGGGGTCATGGTCTGCACCGAACCCAAATGTGTGCACCGGTATCTGCTGCATTCCGGGGCGGTTATTGCGATGGATTGAAACTGGAAGAAGGGACTGGTAATCTATTCGAGGACGAGCACTGCTAGGACCATTGAAAGTATATGTATCTTGTCCATCAGACAGCAGTATAATGCTAGCAACAGGGTTCTTCAACTTGCGGTCTACCAACACCTTGGCACCTTTCCTCAAGCCTTCAGCAATGTTTGTCCCACCGTTTGATGTTAGAGAATTGACAGCCTGCAATGCCTGCTGTCGTCCGGGGCCAGTCATTCGACAAAGCGGGAAAAGACGACGAGCAGTCGAGGAGAATGATACGACGGACAATCGATCGGAAGGGCCGAGATTCTGGATCAAAAAACCCATAGCACGTTTGAGAAGGGCAAGCTTGGTACCTGCCATACTGCCGCTAATATCAAGTACCGTTACAAGGTCAACTGGTGCACGAGAAGGTTGATTCAATGGAGGCAACGCAGCCTGGTTTCTGGAGTTATTTTCTGTTGCAATGGAGAGAGGAGCCTTGACATGGACTAGCACAGAGAATTGATCATGAGAAACTGATCTTGGAACAGCTGAAATTTCTGGGTACGTTTTGACTTCTACCTCATCAGTGCAACTATGCGCAGTGGCACCATCATTTGATGTGTTTCTCTCGGTGGCATGAGGTTGTTGATCTAAAACTTCATCGTCATCATAAGCTACTGGTTCAGGGCCATGAAAGAGAGAAGAGATCTGTCTAGTTGAACTGGGGCGAGGAGGAGGCGTCCGTTGAACAATTGTCATCCAAGGATCATCTGGCGCCAAACCAACTGGATTACTTCTTGGCCTGGCACATTCGGAAGTGGAATTCTGAAGAGGGATTTCTTTCCATTTCGCTCTGCAAACAGGGCAAATTTGGTTCCCATGCTTTACATTTGAGGTAATGCATTGGAAGTGAAAAGAGTGAGAGCACTCTGCAGTGAAAATAGCATGCCCATTCCCTGCTTTCATGGTGGCCAAGCATATTGCACAAATCCTCTGCAATTTAGAAAGATGCATCGATGAGAAAAGATGAAAATGAATATAATACCAAATGGGCAAGTTCAGATGCAAATAATAGATGGCATGACTAACACAAAAATACGGCCTCAGATTATCAGATTTTCCAGAACGAACAAGAACCTTCTTGGCCAGCATTACGAGCCATTAAAGTTCAGTACTTTACAGATTATGCTGGAAAGAATGAAGGGTTTGTTGACCTGCTCCTAAAGCCAAAGTCTTGTATGAAATCATGAAAATAAAAAAAATCAACAAACTGATGAAAAGTAAACGACTGAAGTACATGGAAAAATCCATAGTATATGCCGAACCAAGTCTAAGTCTATGGTACTATTATTTCTTAAGATAATACTTTTCTCCATAAAACAGTTTCAACATTGGCTGCTTTTGTCAGATGGGTTGAAGTAGTGTTTTTCAGCCTGCAAATCGGTGCTACTGTTCAGATCCGGAGGGAAGCCCGAGAAGCAATACCAACTTTTAAAAGAGGGAATCATGAGTTGTTTGTGTTTTTCTAGTAGTTTATTTTCCAATCCCTTCCCCATCCCCACGACTTCTCTTTTGCCCCTCTTTCGTCGACCAGTTGTCACTTTACGATTAGCGAAGCTTGTTACAGAAAATCTCAAAATCAACGTCGGTCAAATGGGTTCTCTAAAATCATACCATGAAAAGGAGAGAGAGATATGGAAGCATTGGGCTTACCAACAACAAAGCAAAGCACTTCCGTAGAGGGAATAAACGGCCAAAATATAAATCACTGTATTCAAAATATTATCATCAAATCTTACTTTTTTCCTTTTCCATGAGAGATATGATTTAAAATAGTACTTTTACAAATGATCAAATGTTCTCAAAGAAGACCAGTGCACAGCTTGCACTTGTAACAACAGCCCCACCACACACCCCACTTGATCAAACGATTAAAAGACAGCGAAGGAAAGAAAGATAATAACATAAACAGTCAGAGACAGAAGCCGACAAGGAATAGCCTTCTTCACAAATCACAACGAAGTTCTAAATTCTAATAAATCCAATCACTGCACAGACACTGTACCCCACACGAATAACGAAAGAGGGTAAAATATTTGAACGGGATAAGACCAGAAAACACCAATAGCCTCCCCTCCGTCCAAAGTTGAAACTTATTGCAACATGACCACACCACAGCACCCACACGACATTATGAGATAGTTGAAAGACGAAGAAAAAAAAGCCGCTAAAGGGCTTTGTATTTCGATAAAAAGATATTCTCTGGTTAAAAAAAAACCCAATATCTAATCGTGGGGGATACAGAAACACACTAAAATCTTCTTGCAATCTAATAATTGAGAGGATCACTAAGAACCCATCATAGAAATTCAAAAGGAAAACCAATCGAATGCAAAAAAGAACAGGCAGAGGAACAGTATTGAAACGAACCCAGAACTGGAAACTGAAAGATGAACACAATTTGAAAAGAAACCAAACAGAATTCAAAGAAGAAACAGGGAATTGAATTGGAAATAAATAGCCAATCAATCGACAATAGGAAGAATGGGAAAATAGAAACACAGACCTTAGAAGACCTTGATCCGATTTTGGAAACGCGGGGGCTGGACGAAGAATGAGTCGGCGTGGATTGGCGGCAATTCGAAGTGCGACCCATTGGAGAAACGGATTCGGAGGATCTCGGAGCGAGGTTATTAGAGGGCGTGGCATCCTCAGCGACACGAGGAACGTGGAGACACATACGAGTCCCAAGAGCCATCTTCACTTTCTTCCATTTGCTTCCCACCATTGTGGTGTGCGTTTGAGAGAGATGGGGTTGCTAGAAAGAGAAATCCATGAGAAGTAAAAGGAAGTAGGAGAGGCAATGTAGTAGTAGTGGTGGAGAAAGAAATAGGGTTGCTAAGAAAAGTAGGGAAAGCAAAGAGAAAAAGGAAGAAGAGGGTTTCACAAGCAATGGCAATAAGCAATGGTGATGGCAGTAATAATGGCGAAGGACAGAGAGGGAGTTGGGGGAGGGAAGGGATTGAATTGGAATTCTGACTTTGTGGTTTTATCCTTTTAGGAGACGGAAATTTGCAGAGGATCCGGGAGGGAAGGAAGCGGATGGTCAGAGAAAAGAGCAGCCTTTTTAGCTTTCTTTCTTTCTTTCTTTCTTTCTTTGTTGTTGCCTAATATGTTAAAATCTCTATTATAATAACTGCTCAATAACATTAACTCACCCAATTCAATTGCAACGTGTACGTCTCGCTCATACTATTCCACTTTCTTTAACTTTCTCATTGCCCATTGGATTTTGTTTATTTTCTATAATTGCCATTCTGTTCGTTTTTATTTTAATTTAATTACATTCAATTTCAAAGGCTCCTGAGCCAGAGTCGCACTTGCACTCCTGAAATCTTTGATCCGCCTCGAAAAAGGAGCCCTAAAACATTTTTTTAAAATTTATTTGTTTATTTATTAGTCCATCTTTTCTATTTTATTTTCACGTACTATGTTTAAAATAAAGTTGATGATAGATATTTTTATTTATTTCTTCCATCCATTGATTGCTTAATAATTAAGTGTCCATTTCGTAACGTTCTCGTTTTTTATTTTCTTGTTTTTAATTTTATTAAGAAATTTAAGCATTTAATAACTATATATATTTCTTGTTTCTCATTTTTTAGAAACACTCCTAAAATTTGTATAGAACTTTTGGGAACAACTAAAACTAGTTTCTCCTTTTTTGTTCTTGTTTCCAATTTTTTCCAAACATAAATAAAAATATAGGTTTATTATTATTGAATGCATAGGTGTTAGGGCCATGAAATTCTATTTTTCTTTATTAAAAATGAAGAAACGGAAACAAGAAACGAGAACGTTACCAAACGGGGCCCTAAGTTTTTTGTTTTTAATGATATTGCTCAAAATTAAAGATATACGCCAGAGTTTAGTTTTTTGTTTTTTGAGCTATTGTTGGTGTCAAAATATGTGTGATGCTTGTCACACCGCACGTAAATTTGCACACCTGTGTGATGCTATGCTTGTCACATCGTCTTTGAAAAAGGGAAAGCAAAGTAAGAGAGAGTTTCAGATCCCTTATTCGTCAAGAAGGATATATATTTTTTTCATGTGTTTAGGGTTTCTGGACGTTTAGGGACGGATTCAAGCTGAATCAAGTTAAACCGGAACGCTCAAAGGACTTTAGGAATCGTGTGAAGAGAGAAAACTCGAACAACAAGTGGGCTGAGGGTCGGCCGAGGCCCAGGCCTCAACCATAGGCCAACGCCGACCATGGCCCATGGGGGTTGGGCCAGTCCGCCTCTCGATCGTGTCTTCAGGTTGGTGTTATACTATTCTCGCCAGTTCCTTTAATCACGGAGTGGTCCAAAATTATTAAGATTTGTATCTTTCCTTATATTAATTATTGATTTTATATTTTATATATTTACTTATGAAAGATAGTTTAAAGTCTATGGTAGCTTTTTTAATCTAACATAATTTATCTTTTAGTTTCCATACACCTTGATTGTAATCTTTCAATTATTGAGAGATGCACCACCATCTTTGGCTGCACAAAAATTGTTCTTTCACTTGACCAGCATAACTCAACTAAAATATGCCTAAAAAAAATAATAATAACTCAACTAAAATCAAAACAAATAATTTCTATACAAATAAATAAAATAATTATTTTTCTTGTAATATAATTTAAAATGACGACGAGAAAAAATAGGGAGGAGAGGGGATGAATTTGAATTAATGGAGAGGCTAAATACATTTTCTTATAATCAAATTTGAAAATGAGAATTTAGGTTAAGTCTTTCTTTCTTTTTTTTAGAAGAAGTCTTTCAATTGTCTTTAAACCTAAATATGGAAATGAACTTTTATATACACACATAACCTAAAGGTGAAAATTTTATTTCTCAAAATAAATAAATAAATAAAATCAAAATCGATCTTTATCTTTAAAATTTATTATGTTAGATTTGGAAATAAAATTCGATACACCAAATCTTCTAAAATTAAAACCAGGAATTCCCAGCTACAATTTTAAATACGACTGTACATACAAATTTGAAAAAAAAATCAAATTTAATTGTTTATTTTCCTCATCATCTCTATCCTATCTGTCAAAAGGCTCCTCAGCCCTTACTTTCTATTTATTATTTCCTTTCTTTCCATTTATCCTATTTTTTCCGTCCACCATTTTTGTCCCTCTAGCCTCTGAGTCTCCTTTATACCACAAATTCTCTTTAATAAATAATAAATTATAATATGATATTAATTAAAAATCATTCAGGTTGACATTTCAATTTGTCCATCCAAACTTTAGTCTAAATTCTTCAACTCATGATTCAAAATATAAAAGATTGGCTGATTAATCAACAGAAGAGCCTAACATGGTTGGAGGAAAAAACGTAAAAAGAAAATGTGTAGCTTCGAATAATCATTTCCATTTGTTTATAACTTTTTACACACACCCAATTTAAAATGAATAATATTATTACAGTAATCACTTTTTTTTTTTTTTTAATTTATAGCCTCAAAGTTTCCAAATTTATCAAAGAGCCCCCCCTCTCTCAAATTGACTTGAGCAACACATAAAAAACCAAAGTTGGAATTATTAATAAAATTTGACATGTTTGAGACAAACAGTTGCGGATAAAGTGTTTGATATGCATGGAACTTTGTTGGCAATCAATTTCGTCAGCTGACAGATGCCATTTGATCCTCTTTTTCTTGCTCTTTGTCGGCGTTGCAAAACAAAAACCAAAACACATTAATAATAAATAAAGTTTCAATTTTCACGATATGAAGTGGAGAATAGTTGGTTTCATTTGGTGCCTCTTTAATTTTGTCAAATGAACCCACTCATATAACGCACTACAAAACCTTCAAGATTTTATTTAAAAAAAGAATGGCTTCGAACTTACACCCACAAAAAAGAGACACAAATAATATTGATAAATGGGATAAGGGCAGAGATTTGCTGGATTCAATGGATAAGTGGCTTTGAACTAAGAATGTAATTCGAAAAGAATCCTTGCATTTAGTTTGCTTTAGTCTATATTGCTAGTTGCCGACCAAATTGTAAACAAAACCCATTTTACCTGTTTCCAAGCTTATGAGACCTCCAAAAAGGGATTGTCCCCTTCAAAATTATATGAATTTGTTAAATAATTAAATTGTCTAAAGAACACAAGTTCATTTCAGTTACAAAATATAAAAGCAGAGGATTATCAAATGCTATGGTGAATTGTTGTATTCAATCAATGAATGATTATTACAACGAATGGAATAAATAGAGGGAAGGGAGCAACAAGAAAGATTCCCAACCTAACAAAATTAGACACGTATACACAGGGCTAACAGCCTAACATTTACAGTGGTAAAAATCTAATACACAAGCCAGCGTAATTACCCCACAGCAGGGAAAGCTAAAACACTGCCGTGTAGACCTCTTGCCTAACATCCCCCCTCAAACGAGAGGGTGAAAGAACCACACCGAGTTTGCTACGAAAGGCTGAGAACTGCACTTCCGACAATGGTTTGGTTAGAGCGTCGGCCAATTGATCACTTGAAGGAACATAACGGACATCGATGGATTTATCCAAGACCTTATCACGCACAAAATGAACATCAAGTTCGACATGCTTGCTCCGTGAGTGAAACACAGGATTCTGGGCCAAAGACAAAGCACTCATGTTGTCACACCAAATTATGGGAACAGAGGAAGAGCACAAGTGAAGTTCTTTAAGTAAGGCTTGTACCCAAGAAACCTCGGCAGCTGTATGAGCAAGTGATCTATACTCCGACTCGGTGCTAGAACGAGCAACCACATGTTGCTTCTTTGAGGACCAAGAGACAAGAGATTGACCAAGAAACAGGCAATGCGCAGCGACAGAACGACGATCATCGACATTACACGCCCAATCGGCATCAGTATAGGCTACAATGGACAAAGAGGAAGACTTAGGAAAGAACAAGCCGTACTCCATTGTACCTTTTAAATATCGCAAAACGCGTTTAGCTGCTTGCCAATGTACCACTGTAGGTTGTTGCAAAAACTGACTAAGAGCATTCACAATGTAAGAAATATCCGGACGAGTATGGGTCAAGTACTGTAAAGCGCCAATTACACTACGAAACAGAGTTGGATTGTTCATGATCTCACCATCAAAGGCTGAGAATTTCTTCCCCGTGACAGCTGGGGTAGCACATGGCTTCAAGTGTGAAAGACCAACTCTGTTGAGTAGCTCAGAAATGTACTTAGTCTGAAGAAGATATAATCCAGAAGCTGTTTTACATACTTCAACCCCCAAGTAATAACTAAGAGAAAAAATGTCCTTCAGAGCAAAAACATCATTTAACCTCTTAACAAACTTATCAATGAACAAAGGACAGTCACCCGTAATCAGTATATCATCAACATAAATAAGGATCAGGATAATCATCGAGGATGAAGAAAAGAAGAATACCGAATTATCAGCTTTGGAGTTAGTAAAACCCCAACCAAGAAGAGTAGACCGCAGGCGATCAAACCAAGCACGTGGTGACTGTCGGAGACCATAAAGGGCACGATCCAGTTTACAAACGTAGTCAGGATGTTTAGAGCTGACATATCCATCAGGCTGCCGCAAATATACTTCCTCCTCTAGCCGGCCATTCAAGAAGGCGTTGTTGACGTCAAGTTGACGAATACACCAATCCTTAGACACTGCAATGGCTAGGATAATGCGTATGGTAGGAGCTTTGACAACCGGACTAAACGTCTCGTGAAAATCAATGCCTGGAATCTGATTAAAACCTTTGGCAACTAGACGGGCTTTACATCGATCAAAAGAACCATCTGACTTAGTCTTTACCTTAAACACCCATTTGCTGCCAATTAAATTCATATGAGGTAAAGAGGGAACCAGGCGCCAAGTCTTATTCTTAGCAAGGGCAGTCATCTCACTGTCCATTGCAGACTTCCAGTGAGTACATTGTAAAGCATCGCTCACAGAGACAGGCTCAGTAATAGGCTTAGTAGAATCAGAAACAACTAAAAAAGAGCCCCAATCTTTGGGCTTGAAAATACCACTTTTCGCCCGCGTTTGCATAGGATGATTCCCAACAGCCGGCTCCACATTACTAACAGCAGGTTGAGTAGAGGGAAGAGACTCACCAGACATGTCATTTATCTCATGAGGTTGATCGGAATTCATTGACTGAGGTTGAACTTCATCAATTGAATTTTCACCCGTGTCATGAAGAGACAAGGACCTGGTTGGTGCTGGATCTTGGACCGCAGAAGAATGGCCTAGTACCGGCAGAGAAGAACAAGCAGGTGATAATAAGGGTGCAATTTCTGGAGTTGAGACTGGGGGAAAAGAGGCACTAGGCTCCAAAACAGACGAGCTTGTCGAAGGAAAAGGACACCAACTGACAATAGTATCACATGAATTTGAGACTTTAGAAGAAGATGTAAGAAAACCAGATTTAAAGGGATAATCAGTCTCATTAAAGACAACATCACGAGAAATATATAAACGACCACTTGAGCTTAGGCATTTGTAACCCTTGTGAGATAAACTATAACCGAGGAAAACACACTTAGTACTATGAAACTGAAACTTATTGGATTGATAAGGACGAAGGCAGGGATAACACGCACAACCGAACGATCGAAAAAAAACAAAATCAGGGGAACGATTGAATGCTTTTTCCCAAGGGGACAAGTAACCAAGGACTGGGGTTGGTAGTCTATTTATAACATACACAGCTGATACAAAAGCATCCCACCAAAACCGTAAGGGCATTGATGATTGAGCAAGAAAAGTAAGACCGACCTCAACAATATGACGATGCTTTCTCTCAACTATACCGTTCTGTTGACTTGTATGAGGACAGGAGTGACGAAAATGGATGCCAAAGTTTTGAAGGAAAGAAGAAAAGGAACGGAATTCACCCCCCCAATCAGTATGTAGAGTCTTGATTTTGGTGTCAAACTGATTTTCTACCAAGGTTTTGTATTGTTTAAAAGACTCAAGAGCTTCACTCTTTGATTTCAGAGGATATATGTGAGTAAGTCTAGTGAAACTATCCACAAAACTTATATAATATTTATAGCCTAAAGTAGAGACAACAGGGGAAGGCCCCCAAAGATCACAATGAATAAGCTCAAGTGGTTTGTATGTTTTCGTACATGATGTTGTAAAGGGCAAACGGTGTGACTTTCCAAATTGACAAGATTCACAGAAGACAAGTTTTTCATTGATATTAGATTGAAGATTACATGATCTAAGAACTCTATTGACGATATGCTCAGAGGCATGACCCAAACGTTGGTGCCACAAGGACTTAGACACCATATGAGACTTAGAATTTGCTACTTGAAAAACAGAAGGACTCCCAGACAGCAGAACATTAGACTTATTTGAAGTAAAAACACCAGACACATCAGCAACATAGGTACGAAGACTGACTTCAGAACTTGGAGGAGTTTGAATTGAGGGCAGCTCTAACTGATAAAGATCATTCTTAAGCGTTCCTTGCAGCATCACCTTCCTTGAAACCTTGTCCTTCACAAAACAAGAATTTGAGTGAAACTCGACAAAAACATCATTATCGGCAGTTAAACGGGCTATACTAATCAGATTGCGCTTTATATCAGGCACATGAAGCATATCTTTCAAAATAATAGAAGAGTTATTCAAAGAAGAACATTCTACTGCACTATCACCAACATGAGATATGTTTAACTTCGTACCATTACCAACTACCAGAGAGTTATTACCATTGTACTCATTCTTTAGGGCTAGGTTCCCAATATCAGCAGTCACGTGGCTGGTGGCTCCAGAGTCGGCCAACCATTTTGGATCGTTGAGTATCTCGGGTGTAGCAACATAGGCGGAAGATGAACTAGCTCCAGTATTCTGAGAATTATTTCCTCCCGAAGCATGAGGGTTATTGAAAGACTCTTCAAACCTGAGATAACACGCTGGTGCGGAATGACCATATTTGCCACAAAGCTGACAGGTAGGTTTTGAATTTCCTCTCTGATTTCCATTGCCATTCCTGCCTCGACCTCTTCCTCTATTACCTCCTCTAAAATAATTTGATTGCCCACTATTTCCTTGATTAAAACCACCACGAGTCGAGCTAAACTGCCTTTGTCCAGATGACGGAAACTGATTAGACCTGTTGTAAGCTAAATGGGCAGCAAGATCAGGAAGTTCACTGACATTAGATACACTGTTACTGCTATATCGAGCTAGGGTTCCTTCGAATGTAATCAATATAGAACTCAGTTCTTGCCATGTACTAATATCTTTGTCCTCTATAGTGCATACAATTGGAACATATTCTGAATCTAAACCAGCAAGTACATATGAAATTAGATCTCCCAGAGATACAGGATTACCGGCTAATTGAAGACTCTCAGACGCCTGTTTCATGATGGCTAAATATTCCATCATCTTCATTGAACCTTTCTTTGTGTTTTGTAGCACTCCACGGAGTTGATTTATCCTAGCTTTGCTAGTCGCTCCATAGACCTTTTCTAACGCCTTCCAGACTTCCCTAGACGTTTTGAAATTAACGACATCAGCTGCAATTGCCGGTGTCATGGAGCCAAACAACCATCTAGATAACGCTTGATCTACCGTCATCCAGTCGTCGAAAAGTGGGTTGGGCTGCAACGTCTTCCCAGATTCAGTAGTAACTTCTATCTGTTCTGGGGGCTGGGCTTTTGTTCCTAGAACATAGCCGTCGACCTTTTGTCCGCGAAGTATAGCTAACACCATACCTCTCCATAGTAAGTAGTTCTTTTCATCCAGCTTCACAGAGAGCACAGTGCTGAGTGGATGACCGAAAGAAGAGCTGATAATATTCACGACCGAGGAGACTGGAGCAGTGACTGTAGCTGCAGCGGTCGAGGAAGAAACTTCATCTCCCATGGCGTTTGCCTCTTTGGCTCTGATACCAAGTTACAAAATATAAAAGCAGAGGATTATCAAATGCTCTGGTGAATTGTTGTATTCAATCAATGAAGGATTATTACAACGAATGGAATAAATAGAGGGAAGGGAGCAACAAGAAAGATTCCCAACCTAACAAAATTAGACACGTATACACAGGGCTAACAGCCTAACATTTACAGTGGTAAAAATCTAATACACAAGCCAGCGTAATTACCCCACAGCAGGGAAAGCTAAAACACTGCCGTGTAGACCTCTTGCCTAACAATTTCAAATAAAGAGGGTTTTTTTTTTCAAAATTGTTTGGAACAACTACCCCATATGAACTTTCATTGTCTCTAGAAGGAATCATAATAATGAAGGTGGGAAGAGGGTTTACTTTTTTGGGTATAGAGGTGTGTGATCTCATTAAAATAGGTTGAGCAAGTGGTGGTGGTGGAAGATGAAGAAGAAAAGGAAGAATATTTGGGGGAAAATGAGAGCATAATGAAATGATGGTTAGATGGTGGAGTCTAGAAATAGAGGGCTTGAAATGGAATGGTGAAATTAGAAAGTGGGTTGTTGAAATATTTGATTGCATTCAAAGAGTTTTTTCTAAATTGGTTCTAGTGATAATTGGTATGTATTTTCGATCAAGAAATCAGTTGTCCGAATCTCCTTACTTTTTCATTATTGTTGGGCAATGAGAATTTGATTTGGTTGTCTATGAATTAATTTCTGGTCGTAGTTGGAAATGCTCCAAAAGGAAAAGAAAAGTGGGCGTCAAACCTAAACTACAACAACAAACCCACAGGGTTTTGAATGCTTGTTTCTCAACCACAATATACAGCTATATATCAATATGGATGACAAGCAATTCATCGGTGTCATTTATTATTATCTTTTTAGTACTTTTTTTTTTTTTTTTTGGAGGCGATTAATTTATTATTGTTGTAATCATCATAAAAGCCCCCACCAATTTAGTACAACCATCGCCTCTAAAACAAAATCTAAACTACCGTCTGCCCAGACCAGGTGTAAAATCCACCTTATTTTTCATTTCTTTCCATCTTATATGTTTAATTACACGTCTCATCTATTAACCAACTAAATTAATGTATAACTCAACTGGTATAAAATTTGTATATAGACCAAGAGATTAGAGGTTTAAATTCTCTTTTGTCTCACATATTGTAAATAAAAAATAAATCAAATTAATCAAGAGATTAGAGGTTTAGTCAACCAACCAAATTGAAACTTTTAAACCACATAGAAAAATTAATCTAGACAAAGACTTGACTTGGTTTTTTAAAACATAAAAATATTGTTTATAAACTTAATTTTCAAAAAGTCAAAAACTTGATGAAATTAAGCCTTAACCTTTAGAAATTGGTGTAAGACTCAACAAATAATGATATTTCTCAGAAGAATTAACATCGCAAGAACTTGGGCACATACCCTTCTTACTCTAATTTTTTTTTTTTTTTTTTTTTTATCATCATACCTACAAATTTAATATGATAGGTTAAAATTTTCAGACATACATGGGAATGATTTTGAAATTATTGAAATCCCTTTTTGTCATGTTGAAAAATACTCTTAATCATTTAAAACCAGTTTTGATAGTATGAAAAATCACATTTCAAAGGGTAAAACCAATGATTAAAATGATGATTTGAAAACCAACTTTAATAAATAATTCATAAACAAACCATTTTCATTAAAATCACTATTTCTAAAATAACTTTCTAACAAATAGCCTGGATAAGTTTCCAGTCATTTAAATCTTGTAAAATTAAAATCTTGTTTAAAATAATTACAAGTTTAGTTTTTGAACTTTTAGATTTGTGTTTATTTGGTAACTTTAAAAAATGTCTAATAGGTCCGAACTTTCAATTTTGTGTCTAATAGACCCTTAACATATTCATTTTTTTTAAATGAACTAATCTATTGGATATAAAATTGAATTTATATCTAGATCATAAACTTTCATTTCTTGTGTTTAATACGTCCATGAATTTTTCAAAACATCGCATAGTTCAATGATCTATTAGATACAAAATTGAAAGTTTATATACCTATTAAACACTTTTTAAAGTTCTAGAATCAAACAAACGCACAAAACTGAAAATTCATGTACCTATTAGACAAATTTTAAAGTTCAAAGACAACCAAATAGATACAACTTAAAATTAAAGTTCAATAACTAAATTTGTAATTTAGTCTAAAAGTTTATTGACTGATTATTAGGACAAAGATTTTAAATATGAACTTAGGATTATAACATGTCAATTTCAACCAGACTCAACTAGTTAAGCGTTATACGTATATTTTAAATGTCAAAGGTTAGACTCTCCATTAAATATTGTCAACTAGTTAAGCGTTATAGGTATATTTTAAATGTGAAAGGTTATGTAAATTAACACAAACAGCTAATTTGAAGTTTGAGAATGATTTTCTTATAGGTTGTATTAAATAAAACTTGTAATTTACCCTTATAATTTATCTCCAAATTCTCTAGATACAAAGGGTGCTTTTACTTTGAACATTAAATAAATGAGTTAAATTGATGTTCTTCTAATCATGCTAATCAGAACCTATTTTTCATGCACTAGGAAATGTGCAAAAATCAAACCTGCACGTCTCATTGGTTGAATATGTTATTTATTCAATTTTTTTAATAATTTTTTAAACCCAAACTTAAAATAAAATAAAATTGTTCACATTACAACATTATTAAAAAACAATAATAATAATTTAAAATGTCATTCAAAGCCAAAGGATAATACATTTCAACTTAAAACTCGGTTGCGTTGTTAAAGGATTTCGGCTGGCCGTGTTGATTGGAATCGACAGATTCAGAGCTCCTTTGTTTGACCGCAACAACTATAAATGCCGTTTTATATTTATTGCTTCTTACCCATTTTTTCTTTATTTGTTTTCATTTAATAATAATTATAATAATAATAATAATATATGTTTATTATTTATAATGTTACAAAATAAAGAGGATTGTCTGGAAAAAAATCACTTGACAATTAAGCTCATGCCTTTACGTTCAAATATCAACTATCTTTGAAAATTAAGATCATCTCTCATATATTATGATAATTTATATACAAGAGATAAAGTATATTAGTATGTTGCGTTATAAAAAAACTATTGAAAAGTATTTCTTCTCAATAAAAGAAAAAAAAAATATGAAAAGTAGTTCATTTCAGAAATTGACCTGCTAAAACTTTTGTATTCGAATAAACAAATGAAATATTTTATACAAATCCAACTTCTAGTGGACTCTCATTCAAGTCGTCGTCTTTTTTTTAACAAATAAAACAAATGTATTATTAATGTATAATATCTTGTATCTCCTTTTCAATTAAACATTTTAATTTTAAAGAATAATTTTATACAATTATTTGAATGATATAATGTTTTTTTTTTAAAAAAAAAGTTGAATGATATAATGTTTGTCTGTACACAAACGTAAATCTCATCATGTACATATGTATATAATTTTAAATATTTGGTTCTACATCTTAATTGTGGCATCCTAATTTTAAAACTATGATATTCTAGATGTTAATTATTTAAAGTATTTCGTCAACACTTTTCTTTTATTATTATTATTATTTTTTTCTCGTTTGAAGTTTTAATGATTTTGTTAGGACGACTGTAGGATTTAATATTCTTTCATTTTTTATTATTAAAAAAAAATCATCACACGTCATTGAAAATGACCAAAGTGTGGACTAGGCAACATTTCCAAAAACTCGCAAATGAAATTTCGACTTTGTATGTAAGTTGAAAATTTATTTATATTTATTTATTTTTTATTATTATTATTTTCAGGAAACAAATTCCAATATATATTGCACGTATAGTTATTTGCATTTTGTCACTTATTAGCATGATCAAGATATATTGACAGTTTCTAACATTTTTAAGAAACGACCTCCTATATGATTCAATTGGAATAATTTATACTTGGATATAATTATCTTCAAATATCAGTTAAAACTACACAATTCAAAATTTATAAACTCATTTATAATTTGATAGTTGATGAAGTATAATTTCATAAGCAACTTAACATTGATTAGTATTTTTAACACGTACATATATACCCTGTAAAAGAACATATATTCACGTGTAGATTTTTTTTTTTTTTTTTTTTGACAATATGTGTAGATGAGATAGATAGCTTATTACATAATAGTACATTATTAAATACCTTAGTCAAATTTAACCTAACCATTTTATGAGTTGAGTTAAGATCGTGACCCTAAATTATTGTAAATAATTATGATTGCACATATATATATATATTTTTTACAATATGTGGGGAGGGGGATTCGAACCACCGACTTTGTGGTTATCAATACAACTTTATGACAGTTGAGCTAAGCTCCTGTGGGCAAGTTTGCACATAATTTACCTTCATAAGATAAGTATGTTCTGACAAATATAAAGTGGTGCTATAAAATTTTATTTTACAATAGAAAATGTGGGAGCCAAAATTTTAAAATACCTAGATTGTCCTTGGTTTATTGGGCTCTTTAAGATAGATTTGAAATGGGTTTGGGCTGTATTGGATGTTCATTGTGCATGCAACGACTCTGGATCCAAAATTATGGGCCAACAATTTGTTGGTGGCTTGACCCAAATTTTTTATATCCATTTTAAAGTTTATTTTTTGTTTTTTTGTTTTTTGTTTTTTTTTTTGTTTTTGGTCTTATATATGAATGTCCACTCAATTGGTGATCCAAAGTTAAAAAAATAATAATAATAAATAAATAAAATCCAATATTTCTATTAGCATATTGACCAAACATCCTTAAAGTTAACATGAGTATAGTTTGACTGAAGTCAGAAATTTAAATTATCACCCTTGAATTCAGAAAATAAATAGAATTCAAAATAGAAGGTGTTATAGGCAATTTTGGACCACCCCGATATACAAGGAGCTGACGAGGACAACCGGGAAGAAATCAGGCTGAAAGATGGACCAAGGAGGCAAAACCGGCAAATGGGACGAGCCAAGATCGAAGGGGTCGGGTTTTTGGCCCGATCCCCTGCTCGGCCTCGGCCCGCTCGCGTGGGCCGAGTCCGTTCGATGTCGTTTGGTCCCCATCGCCTTTGACCGTCTCGGTTTCGCCTGGTTTGACCGAAAACTCCTCCAAATCCCTAAAAACCCTATGAGGATGAACAAGTATTTATACCCTTCTTCACCACTGAAGAAGGGACTCCGAATTCTTCCCTAAACACTATTCTATATTCTCTACTCTCCCCTCTTGCTCTTACTTTTCCACTCCCTACCGTTCTGTTTGCTGACTTAAGCATCGGAGCCGATGTGGCGAGCACCACACCGGTGTGCAGGTTTACTGTCTTGCAGGCCACGTCTTCCCCCTCATCTACAAATTTACCGTTGGTGGCACGTGAAGGTCAGATGAGCTCCCTCTGACCAAAATCGATCATCAACAGAAGGAACAACTAATTTTAAGCAATAATAATAACAATAATACCATATGTTTCTTTCTATACTCATTTTGAGAATTTGTCCATAAAGTACTTGTTCTACACAATATTTCAATACGTAACAGTAAATAAATAATCTCAAAGTCGAAGTACAACAGAATCAAGAACTAGGTTTTTAAAAAATAAGAATTACACAAATTCATAAATCAAACAACAAAAAGAGAGAGAACAAGATTACACTCAGGTGTACAGTTGGTTCAAAGATCTTGCCTACATACCACCTAACAAATTCATTTGGTCTACATCCACTTTCCAATTATAATTGGTTTGACAATTTGGTCTACATCTACTTTTCGATCTCCCTTAGATAATAACTCCTAAAATTCGTTCAATTACACACACTCAAAATAACATAAGAAGAAGACGATTATATTGGTTGTTATAGGTGATTTTGGACCACACAAGGAGCTGACGAGGACAAACGGGCAGAGGTAGGACCAAAAGACCGACCCAGAGGAAGACCGGGCCAAAGGGTCGAGCCAACATGGCCCGACCCATATGGTCGGCCTCGGCAAAAGGCCGAGGCCGACCATTCGGCCCAGTTGCGCGGGCCGAGTCCGTTCGATGCCGTTTGGTCCCCACCGCCTTTGGCCGCCTCGGTTTCGCCTGGTTTGACCTAAAACGCCTCCGAATCCCTAAAAACCCTAGGAGAATGAGCAGGTATTTATATCCCTCTTCGCCACTGAAGAGGGGATCCCGAATTCTATCCCTAAACTCTACTCTCTATTATCTGCTTTCTCCTCTTGCTCTTACTTTTCCGCACCCCTCCGTTCTGTTTGCTGACTTAAGCATCGGAGCCGGTGTGGCGAGCACCACACCGGTGTGCAGGTTTACTATCTTGCAGGCCACGTCTTCCCCCCTCATCTACAAATTTACCGTTGGTAGCACGTGAAAGTCAGGCAAGATCCTCTGGCCAAAATCGACCATCAACATTGGTTACAAAGAGTATGGTCGAGCAACTTAAATGATGGATTACCATAACAAATGAGAGAATAATAAACCGAGTAAAAAAAATCACCAATACCAAATTGAATTGAGTCAGACCAAATACGAGTGTGTTGAAATTTGCTATTTAAATTAGCTAGCGGATAATTAAAAAAGACAAAATATATGTCTTTTTGCCTTGATCCTACCCTACTACAATAATGGAATTTGACGGGAACCAAAAGCCCAAATTGTAATATGTATCTCAACTACCACCATTATATTTTTACAAGTAAAAGAGAGAAACACAAAATGACAGTGAATATAAATTTGTTTATTTTTCTTGTTGCGAGAAAAAAAAAATAACGTTAATTTTTAAGATTATAAATGGGACAAGAGTTCAAATCTATGATCTGACATATATTAATTAGATTTTTTTTTTTGACAACAATATATTAATTAGATTAACAAATGATATTAGATTATTTGAATGATATATTTACGATCTTCTATTTGACATGAAATTATTAAAAGAAATAAGGTCAAATTACAAATTTAGTCACTATGATTTAGAGAAAGTTATAATTCAGTCTTTAGTAGTTTTTATTTTTAATAAAAAATATATAATTTTAACGTCAAATATATATTCTTATATTTGACAGTATATAAATGGTAGTGATACATCAATTAGAACAAAAATCTTGATTGTTTTATAATTCACATATATTTTTGTTTGGTTATATTTTCCATGGAAATTGAAATGTGGTTTATAAATTAAATATAAACTACATAAAGTATGTGATATGCAGAAACTAAACACAAAGATTATAAATCTATATGGAAGAGAAGCAATTCAAGAATTCTGAAGGCCTGAAATATTAATACAACAAATGAGATATAAACGATAAGATTTGCCTACTTTCAGCACCGCAAAAAAAGAGTACAATAATAAATAAAATCAAAATGTAGATATTTTATTTTACCATGTGCTACACGAGGATTCTGGAATTGGATACACACCATAAACTTCTATGGCTAAAATAATTTTAGTTTCTTTTGTTAAAAAAATATTGAGAGTTGAAATCAATATATATATTTATATATATATATATATATATATATATATATATATATATATATATATATATAGAGAAATTCGTGGGCATATGGGGTGGGTGCCTCCGACCTTTCCATTAAAAATAAGAAAAAATAAATAAATAAAAAAAAATAAGAAAAAAATATTATGTCCTCATATTAGGGTTAAGTTTTATTTTGGTTCATGAATTTTCAAACTCGTTTTGAATTTCGTTTCATTTTTATTCCTGAATTTTCAAACTTGACACTTTAGTTTCTAAGGTTTGAATTTCGTTTCATTTTTATTCCTCCATCTAATTTTTCTCGTTAATAACTAATGGATTGTTAACGTCGCACTAATTTTCTATTTAAAAAAAAATTAAATAAAAATATTGTTTCTTTTTATACAACACCACCACCATCCAAACGGCTGCCAGCATGCCGCTCGTCGGCGACAACAATTTTTTTTTTCCTTTTCTTCTCATTTCTTTTTCTTTTCTTCCTCCTTTTCTCTTCATTTTCTTTTTTTTTTTTAAAAAAAAAAAAAAAAAAGTAGAGGGAGGGAGGAGGAGCTCCCTCCTCCCCTTCCGGCACAGGGAGAGGGATGTCCCACCTCCCTCCTCATTTCTGAATGGACCTCTCGCCTCCGTTTTTGGAGCGAAACAAAGGTGGGAGGTCCCTCCTCCCATCACCAACGTCGAAAAGGGAGGGGGTTGCGCGTCCTCCCTCTCCCTCTTTTCTATTAAAAAAAAACAGAGAAAGAATAAGACAAGAAAAAAAATTGTTGCCAACGACGGTAGGTTGGATGGTGGTGGTGTTGTTGAAGGAGAAGAAGAATAATAGAGAAATAAAAATATATAAGACGGAGGAGGGAGGTCCCGAACGAGGGAGGGAGGAGGTCCCTTCCCTTTCTCATTATTTATTTTTTTTTTAAAAAAAATCATTGAAGAAAAAGAAGAGAAGAAGAAAGAAGAGAAAGAAAAAAAAATCAGTCGTCGGCGACCGGCGGAGAGCGGTAGCTGCCGGTCGCTGGACTTAGGAAGAAGAAGAAGAAGGAGGAGGGAGAAGATGGAGAAGAAGAAGGAAGAGAGAGAAGATGAGAGAGAAAAAGAGAAAGAATAAAAAAATAAAAAAATAAAAAAATATTATTTTTTTAATATTTTTATTTACAAAATAAAAAATATATTTTTATATTAAAATAATAGTGTCACGTCAACAACAGTTAAAAGTTAACAGAAAATTTGACGACAGGGACCAGAGTGCTCCTTATCTCAAACCTCAAGGATATTTTTGTTGAGTTTGAAAACTCAGGACCAAAGTGTCACTTAACTCAAATCTCAGGGACCAAAAGTGTATTTTCCCTTTTTACTTTTAAAAATGAAAAAAAAAATTAGTGTCAATTTGTTATTAACGGAAAATTGGGTAGATAGACCAAAATGAAACAAAATCCAAGATTAAACTATGGAGTTTGAAAACTAGAATCGAAATAAAACTTAACCCAAACTTTGGGAATTATTTCCTTTTATTTTAGCATGTGCTCCACGAGGATTCTAAATTCTAAAATTGGATATACACCATAAATTTCTAAGGCCAAAATAATTTTAGTTTCTTTTGTTAATAAAACACCGAGATAAATTCACGGGTGCCTCCAACTTTTTCATTAAAAATATTGTTTATTTGAATTTTTTTGTAGAATGTTTATTTGAATAATTATTCAAAATAAAACTACGAGATATGTTTGATGAATCATTAAATCATATGCTTCGTACAAAAATATGATGCTAAAGTTGATTTTTTTGTGCCAATAATAAATAAAATCAAAATGGAAAAATTATTTTTATTTTTCCCCCTCTATTATATAATACATCAAGTTGCGATAGATTTGTGTCTCTTGGCCCCGGTGCCATCAATAGGTAGGCCAAGCCCCAATAAGACCCACCTTCTCACCTCTATTTCATTTTTACTTCATTCTTGTTTTATACTCTTTTTTTTTTTGTTCCATAAATGAACATATTCATTCCCATTTCTTCTTTCACACAGAGAATAAATAAATAAATTTTGTGGTAAAAGATTTTTTTACCCAAATTGGGAGTTCAAATTTCGACTCTTCATTGATTAAACTCAAAATAAATAAAATTTGTTTGCACAAATTCATACAGTTTCACTTGTCTTAATTTTTACCCTGTTTATTCAATGAGTGAATTAAATTTATTTCGTAGTTTAGTTCAGTGATAATTGACATGTACTCTCGACCATGAGGTCAGAGATTCAAATCCCCCACCCCCAAATGTTGATGTACTAAAAAAAAAAAGAATTAAATTTATTTGTTTTGGATTAATAATGTCAATTTTAGTTCAACTCATTAAAACATTAAGCATCTTTCTTCTAAATCAGATGTTCAATTTTAGTTCAACTCATTAAAACATTAAGCATCTTAGAGATAATTGACATATACTCCCTCAAAGTTGAGGTTTAAATCTCCAAATTAAAATCTCATATTTGTTGTATTAAAGGAGAATAAGGATTGGATTGACGACTTAATCATAATTCAATCGATTAAGATATTGTATTCTTGACCAAAGAGTTAGTGATTCAAAATCTATTTAGTTCCTCAACATTTGGGATGAAGGGATTTGAACTTCTAACCTTCAAACGGTACATGTCAATTATCATTGAATTATATGCTCAACTTGACAGTGATTTGAATTTCTATTACTACACGTTGTTGAACTAAAAACAAGAGACACAAGAAGTGAATTGTGTTATATTTATCCTACTATTAAAATATTGACCATATATAAAAATGTTGAACAAAATATTATTAATGTCCTGTCCCAATCCTTCCTTCTCCTTTTATTTCAACAAAATAAAACTTCACATGAACGTTTTAATGAATTTTGCCAAAAGATATATTAGATCCATCCATTCATTTTCATGTGATTACGTTACCTCTTTGGCAAAAAATTTCATTGGGGTAAGAACGTTTGAATGGTATCTATTTATCATCTTAGGATCTTCTTTTAACCGTGAGACTAGAAAAAAAAACAATTGATTTTTGTTTAAAATATCATTTTGGTCCATGTATTTTGAGATTCCTTCTATTTTAATCTACATACTTCCAATAAATTTTAAAATTAGTCATTGTCATTATCAAAAGTACGATAATCAAAGTTGAATATTTGAAAGTAAAGGAATAAAATTATATTTTAACATTGGATTTTTTTTATTACCTAAAATGAAAATGAAAGGAAAGTACAAGTTAATAGAACCTTCAAATGCACTTTTTTCTCTTATGCAATTCTTTCCTTTTCTTTTTCCTTCTAATGATGAATTTATTTGACAAAGGAACTAAAAATATATATATATTTGGAGGAAGAGGATGAGACATTGCTTGGAGTGGGTTGGTGAGAGGCATTGAATACCTAATGCAACAACTTTCTTCTCATCTCATCTCATCTTCAAGTTGGCTTAGCTATAAGTTAAAATGGGTAACTCTTCATTCATTATTTGTTGTTGTTTTCCCTTTTAAGACTTAGGTTGGAAACCACTTTGATGGATTTTTTTCTTCTCCCCTTTTTAATATTTATATAAAAGCATACAAAAAAAAAAAAAAAAAACACATTAGTAACTGATCACTTAAACTACATATACTTTAAAATCTATACATGGAGATGAAAGATTTTCTCTTTCTCTCAATTTAATTTGTTTCTCATCTATCTTCATTTTACATTAGTTATCCATATATTATAGTCTATAGTCATATCATGATTTGCGAAATTTTTTAAAAAAATCTATAATACTCAATTTTTTTCAAAGATACATATACATGTTGACCTTTTTTTTTTTTAATGATAAATAAATTATTAATATAAAAATGGTTATTTTATATTATTGGTAATTGATTTCAATATTAACTCTAATAATAATGAGAATCAATAGTTTACATTTACAGCGCTCAGACTCTGTTGCACCGCAAGGCGCTGTCAACGAGTCGGGTTGTTTGGGAATGCAACCTCAATCGGACGGTAAATTATGTCCAAGGCTAAATATGGGCGAGGGACCGATAACAAACATGTATCGCGAGGAAAAGATGAAAAGGACTTCGAAAAGATAGTCAAATAGTGCTTGAAATTGTCGAGAGAGAAGTGGATGAGGGCAGGCGAAGTGCCCCAGTCGGATGTGGAACAGTGAGAGTCAGTCCGCCAATCCACTTGGGCTACGACCCATGCACATCTCTCAACTTGAGTGGTTCGAGCCCCATTCACTTTGTCTTGTGTTCAAGTCTTAGGGTCGTTACACAACAACTCTATTCATCAAAGACATTGACTTCACTTATTTATTTATTTATTTATTTTAGAAATAACATTGACTTCACTTATTACTATGGTAGGAATGATTTAAAAAAAAAATCATCAATTAAATATACAAAGAGTACCATATGATTTTTTTTTTTTTTCTCAATTCTCATTAATAAGGACTAGATGAAAAATAATCTAAAAAATGCATCTGATGAGTTTTTCAGCTTTGAATGTAAAATAGTTTTATGAACTTAAATTTCTAACTATCTAATAAATTTATAAATTTAAGAAAGATATCTAAAAAAAAAAAATTAGGAAGTCATTAAATGATGGGAGGGTAAAAGTGTAATTAAGGATAGATAAAGGGGGAAATGGTAATTTAGGATCGGTGTTCGACCATGCACCATACACTCCACCAACCCCACGCCTCTATCAACGAACAAGGCAATTCAATCATGTGAGCTCTGACTGTGGACACGTGTCAGAATCATAAGCGTAGAAAGGAAGAAAAAGTGATCCAACGGCCAGAAAAAGCCTCCAACTAACCCCTTCTTGTAATGCTCCAACCCATGGCTTTTAACACACCATGTACTTAGTCTCTCTATTTAACATTTCAGAGACTCCCTTCCCTTTCTCTCTCAAGGAAACTTAGCCTCTTTCCATCCTTTTCACTTCACCAATAATGGAACCAACCCAGGCCCTTGCCAGCTCCAACAATGGCCACGTTTCGCTCAATGGGTTTTGCTCGAAGGATCCACTCTACTGGGCTGCGGCGGCCGAGGGTCTCAAAGGGAGCCACGTCGACGAGGTCAAGAGGATGGTCGCCGAGTACCGCCGCCCGGTCGTCCGGCTCGGCGGAGAGACCCTGACCGTTGGGCAGGTGGCCGCGGTGGCTCTCCACGACGGCGGAGTGAGGGTCGACCTGAATGAGTCGGCAAGGGCTGGTGTGAAGGCGAGTAGTGATTGGGTGATGGATAGCATGACCAAAGGAACTGATAGTTATGGAGTCACCACCGGCTTTGGTGCAACCTCTCATAGAAGGACCAACCAAGGAGCTGCCTTGCAGAAGGAGCTTATTAGGTAATTTATTTCCGATGATAACTGATTGCATTTCGATACAAATGGCATTGTATTGTGTAGGGAGATATCTATATACCAGTTGAATTATTATTATTATTTTTTAAATCAGAAATATTTATTTATTTATTATACCTTCATTAACGGATCTCTTTCCTATATCTTTATTCTTTCTTAAATTACTTCTCTGTTTATTATTATTTTATAATTATTTTATATTACACTTGAATCCTAGTATTCTCGTTGTTGAGTTCAAGAATGAGAGGATAGAGATTTAAATATCCAATATTTAAGATGAATGTATAATATTTAATTAGTTGTAATATTTGTGAGTATGGTTTAGGTTTTATTTACTTTTTTGTTTTTTGGGTCAAAATTTAAGTTTTTTTTGCTATATTTGAAAAAAATATGTCACTATATGTGCTATTTATGGTAATTATTACATTGCTGTTTTAGGAAGTAGCTTTTACTAGAGAGGGTGGGCTAAATATTTTAAATAGTTGAACAGGCAGCTCGTTAACATATTTATTTATATTTTTAGTTCTTGTGGTTTTATTTTTGGGGATAGTTAATCATACTTAGCTATGTATCTGTTGGCGATTTCTTTTGCTGGGATCTAATTTGATGTTTTCTTTTGAAAAATAATATATTACAAATAAAAATGGAAATACTTACCACCTAATTAGAATATAATAATACTTCGAGATTTAAAATCTCAACAACTAAGAAAGAGAGCTTTTTTATTTCTTCTAGTTATCAACATTTGAATAATGGTATGGAAGATTTAACTCATATGAAGCCAAGTTTTTTTCATAATGGTAAACAGTTGATTTTGTACCATTCACATGTTTGATAATCATTAAAGAAATAAAAAAAATGAAAAATCAATAAATTGTCAACTTGAAGGTACCCACCTAACAATAATTAATGATTTTTAGGAAATTTATAAATAGTGACAAAATAATTTTTTTTTTTATTTTTTTTTTATTTTTAGAATTAGTGAGAAAATGACATAACACTTCAAATACTGATAAAAATAATTAATGATTTTTTGGAATTTAAATATATAGTTTTTCATAATATTCACATGTCAATATTTTTAATTTTGGGCAATTTTAACGTCATGGTGAAGAAATGACAACGGACCATATAATTTATTAAATGCAACCACCATCATCTAATTGAAGGCCAAATGGAAAACTTCAAACACTAGGTAAATAATTCTAATTTAACCTCACATTATTTAAAAATAATAGTGATGTAACAACTAATGAATAGAGTTTGCCATTTTAGTTGAGATTATATATACTTATAATTAGATAAATGAATAATTTAATTATTTAAGTCGATATAACATTGACATGGGAGCCATAGCTTTGGAGTCACACATTTCTACATATTGAATTTAATTTTTTTTAAAAAAAGAAAAGAAAAGAAAAGAAAAAAGCCAACCTTAATACCTCCACTCGCCTGACAATTAATTGACTTTTTAGTTTTGCTAAGAATTCAAATGTATGTTTGACAAAGATGAAAACTATGCTAAAGAAATTAGAAAGAAACAAACATAATTTTTTTAAATGGGGTTTTAGTTCCGTTTTATTATTCATGTTAGAATTTAAAATATTAAATTACAAATTACCAAACCCAACAAGATATAAACCACATAGAAATTTTTACAATTCAACAAAGAAAAGAAATATACGTTTTTTCTTTTTTTTGTGTCAAAAACAAAAAAATTGTTTTCTTTTTTTTTTTTTTTTTTTCACTTTAATCACACATTTTAAATTGGACCAGAATAAATGTACGGTTAAATGGTCAAATAAATGAGTATAGGCTTGGGCTTGGGCTGGGCCGAGTCTGAGTTTTGAGCGACATGTCGGCACGCTAGAGATTCTGGTGTTTAGAGAGCGATTGTAAGAGGAAATGATTATTGATGAGAAATAGAATCAAATTTTCAGATTGGTTACTTGGGTTTTTGTTTAATTTGATGGTCGAAGAAAAACCCTTGAATTGTAATGGTTTGTTTGAATCAGATTCTTGAACGCCGGAATATTTGGGAATGGAACAGAGTCGAACCATACGCTGCCGCACACCGCCACAAGAGCCGCCATGTTGGTCCGAATCAACACCCTTCTCCAAGGCTATTCCGGCATCAGATTCGAGATTTTGGAGTCAATTACCAAGCTCCTCAACCACAACGTCACTCCCTGCCTTCCACTGCGGGGCACCATCACGGCCTCCGGTGACTTGGTTCCCTTTTCCTACCTCGCCGGCCTTTTGACCGGCCGGCCCAATGCCAAGGCCGTCGGCCCTGCCGGCGAGATGCTCGATGCCGGAACAGCCTTTAAACTCGCCGGCATTGGTGGGTTCTTCGAGCTGCAGCCTAAAGAGGGTCTCGCGCTTGTCAATGGGACCGGTGTTGGTTCTGGGTTGGCTTCCATTGTTCTGTTTGAGGCCAATGTACTTGCTCTTCTGTCCGAAGTTATTTCGGCAATTTTTGCTGAAGTTATGCAGGGAAAGCCCGAGTTTACTGATCATTTGACTCATAAGTTGAAGCACCATCCGGGTCAGATTGAAGCTGCGGCTATAATGGAACACATTTTGGACGGGAGTGCTTTCATTAAAGATGCTCAGAAGTTACATGAGTTGGATCCTCTGCAAAAGCCGAAACAAGATCGTTATGCTCTTCGGACTTCTCCTCAATGGTTAGGCCCTCAAATTGAAGTGATTCGACATTCGACGAGATCGATCGAGAGAGAGATCAACTCGGTGAACGACAATCCATTGATTGATGTTTCGAGAAATAAAGCTCTACATGGAGGCAATTTTCAAGGAACTCCAATTGGGGTGTCCATGGACAACACTAGATTGGCTCTTGCCTCAATTGGAAAGCTCTTGTTTGCTCAATTCTCTGAGCTTGTGAATGATTTCTATAACAATGGGCTGCCTTCAAACCTCTCCGGAGGAAGTAATCCAAGCTTGGATTATGGATTCAAAGGGGCCGAAATCGCCATGGCTTCTTATTGCTCGGAGTTGCAGTACTTGGCAAATCCGGTCACCAACCATGTTCAAAGCGCGGAGCAACACAACCAAGATGTGAACTCATTGGGACTAATTTCTTCAAGAAAAACAGCCGAGGCAATAGATATCTTGAAGCTGATGAGCACAACTTTCCTGGTTGCTCTCTGCCAAGCCATAGATTTGAGACACATCGAAGAGAATCTGAAGAGCACAGTGAAAAACACGGTGAGCCAAGTGGCCAAAAAGGTTTTAACAATTGGAGTAAACGGAGAGCTTCATCCTTCGAGATTCTGCGAGAAAGATTTGCTCAAAGTGATTGACAGGGAACATGTTTTTGGTTACATTGACGATCCGTGCAGCATGACATATCCTTTAATGCAAAAGCTGAGGCAAGTTCTCGTAGAACATGCGTTGAACAACAGTGACGATCTGAAGAATTCAAAGTCGTCAATCTTTCTAAAAATTGGAGCTTTCGAGGAAGAACTGAAGACCCTTTTGCCAAAAGAAGTAGAAAGTGGAAGGCAAGCCATTGCAAAAGGAAAAGCAGCAATTCCGAACAAGATCAAGGATTGCAGATCATACCCACTTTACAGATTTGTGAGAGAAGAACTGGGAACTGGTATTTTGACAGGAGAGAAAGTGAAATCCCCTGGGGAAGAATTTGACAAAGTTTTTACTGCAATTTGTGAGGGGAAAATCATCGATCCTCTGCTTGAATGCCTTGAGCGTTGGGATGGGGCTCCTCTTCCTGTAAATTAAAAACTTTTTATATGTATTATTTTGTTTAAGCTTTTTATCAATTGACTGTCTTCAACTTTGGTCAAATCCGGGTAGCTCTCTTCCCTTTCTACAGAATTATTGTTCTCTAAAGAAGGTTTGAACTTTTGTGGTTGTGTAAATGGTTAAGCAGTTATCCAACTATTTAAAAAAATGTGAAATTAGATCTTCCTTTCAGATTCAATATTTCAATTTAGTTAGATATTTGTTTACAAAAATTAGATCTACACAACCACAAATAAAATATTATCATCCGTGGAAGATAATAGTTCAATAATTTAATAATTATGTACTTCGATTTTGAAAAATTAGAATAAATTCATTGACTTAATTAATATGAAAATTGGATCAAAGTGTTATTCACTCGTTTATATATATATATATATATATATATATATATATATATATGTATGTATGTATATGTATATGTGTGTGTGTTTATTTATTAATGTTGATGGTCAAATTTGGTCGGAAGAAACTCACCTGACCTTCAGGTGCCACCAACGATAAATTTGTTTGATCGGAGGGAAGACGTGGCGTGCAAGACAGCAAACCTGCACACAGGTGTGGTGCCTCCAATGCTTAAGGCAGACAACGGAAGTAGGATAATAAGAGAGCAAGATGAGAGGGTAGAATAGAGTTTTGATCCCTTCTTTAGCGAAGGGGGTTTAAATACCTGCTCATGCTCCTATAGTTTTTAGGAATTCAGAGGCGTTTCAGGACGAACATGGCGGAACCGGGACGGCTAGAGGTAGCAGGGACCGAACGGAGGCGGCTCTGCCCGCGCAAGTGGGCCGAATCGTCGGGCCAAGTTGGCCCGACCCTTTGGTCCGATCTTCCTCTCGATCGGTTTCCTGGCCATATCTTTACCCAGTTGTCCTCGTCAGCTCCTTATGCATCAGAGTGATCCAAAATTACCTATAACACTTAAAATGATAATTTTTTTTAGAATTTTCTTGACTAGTAATCTCTAAATTATTTTTAAAATCTTAAATAATTAAAAAAAAAATAGTGAGCAATAAAAAAATTAATGTATACAAATATGATAATCAAAGATTTAAGCAATAAAGAAGTTTTCAATATATACGTGTACATATTTTAAAGAATAAAAAAAAAAATCTCTAAAAACAATACCCTGCAAATAGATTTGAACTAAAAAAAGAAAAAAAAATAGATTTATAAAAAAAAGAGAGGAAAAAATAAATAAAAAGGATTTTATTTTATAGGCTGAAAATAGTCATGTATGTTTTGTTGGAAATAATGTTTAGGGAATAGAAATTTCTGAAATAATCAACATAAATACATTAGTAATTAAACACCAATAAAATAAGAGATAAGAGAGAAGGCTATAATATCTGGATTGAGGCACGTTAATAAACGCTGTCCATAGAGAAGATGTGCCCCCACTAGCACTGAGTTATCTGGTACTCCACTCTGAAGATACAACAATCCTTCAAGAGAACTTGTGTGCAGCTAAGTCCTCTTACGAATCCTCAATTGCTTGTATGCTCAAAATAAAAATAGATCAATAACACATGAATTCTAGTTTTAGAGAAAAGTAACAGCAGGGATGAACTACAGATGGAATTCCCCTTTCTGTAATGACTATCCAAGTTTCCCTTTATAACAGGGGGACTTGTTAGTCAAGTTAGTTAAGCCCTAACTATTTCCACTCCCTATTTAAGAGGAGTGAATTGACTAGCTAAAAAAAAAGTAAAGTCAAATAATAAAAACTAATTAAACAAAATATCTTAAAAATATCCAACAATCCCCCACTATTTTTAAGATTTTGAAAACAAAAAATATATTTAAAGACGAGCATTTTTACTATGCAATGGGTGTAGGTACCTTCCGGGTTTGAACCTCCACTTAGTGTTAGCAAGTGTACATTTGAAAGAACCATAGTGAACTGAGTCTTGAACTAGGTCTTTTGAGCCAAACTTCCACTTACCACACACATAGTACAAGCAATATGTGGGGTATTCTTTAATCTGGGTTGCGCGTTAGACGGTCATGCGCACGTATCTTATTCATGAGTGTTTTAAGGGAGTAGTCCAAACCCCTATTGTAGCGACCTCACTACAACACCCACATAGGTGAAAACCTCCCAAGGGTTGTTTGTGACCAACACCCTGCATAAATCATGCCTTGGTTTTCATTCAGAGTTTAAACTCTTCCTGATCATCACATTACGAGAGCACTACCACCTTAGGAATGGGATAAGAGATATTTTAATTAATCAGTGCTCTCCCTAGTCACACTCAACTTCGTTTTTACCCATTGAACCTCTTTCATGGGATCTCCAATCTTTGAGGTTGGGTGTCCATTGTGGTGACTATCTTATGGACTTTAGTCTCATTCCCCTCGATGTTTTCAACAATTTATTTGATTGGTCCAATCAAGATATCTTTGCATATACACCTGCACAACTCAATCAACATTCATCAGCAAAATCAAATGATTTTTTCCTTTTATGTTGATTGTTGGATCTAAACTATTTATTGTTGGATCTAAACTATTTTAGCCCCCACATTTGTAGATATATTGCATATATGCTTTAATCTCTCCAACATATAATTTATGCACACATGCATAATTATGAACACCACAATAAAATTGATATATACTATCATATAAATGGACATAATAAGTGCATCTCAAATTAATTACTCTATAATAATTAATTAAATTTCACATAGATATCAATACACTCCATCAATATTGTCCATAATATATCTTCTAAATTTGCTATTTACATAGCAAAATCATATAACACCATAAATGATCAATCAACATAGATGGATGTTTATATATATACCACAATACATGAAACATCTCAATAACATGTATTCACAATTTAACCAATTAAAGCTCATGTCTATGAATATTATTAAAAAGAACAATTATCGACTATTTAATGTCCAAATTCATTTTCATTTTTAAGATCATAGACATGCTCCATAAAATGTTCTATTATGAACATATTTTCAATCAAATGAAAATATAAGCCATCAAGATCAACAAGATCTAACAATACCTTTGCCTTTTGCAACATGCTCTCACATATTGACAAGATCTTAAAACTACTAACAATTTCTATAAGCTCCACATATGATTGAGATCTTACACATTCTTATGCTTCCAACAAGTAATAAGCAAAGAATAATATTATAACTCAAATTCAATTAATAGCAACAGTTTTAATTTTCAATTTCATGAAAATTAATAGAAGTGAAATCCTTCTCTTAAACATTGCAATTTGAGATCTAAGGTCATACACTTAAATTGTCAATAAAATTATCTCACTACCTCAACCTTCATCAACTTCACAAGTTCATAGCTGAACAACTTTAAGCAACTTTAAACTTTATCAGTATTTCAACAAACGACATCTCCAAAATTATTAAAAATGTCACATAAGATTTGTTAACAATAATATCAATAATATTCCAAAGGAACATTATTTCCATACATGGTAACATGATAATTAAACTTGCTTAATTGAAGACTATAACCATCTCTAAACTTGAGATTTGTGAGATAATACAAAATAATTCTTACTTAATCTCCAACTAGTTCCATGAAAGAACAAATATATACACACTTTAAATATGTGTTGGATATCATGCTCAAATATAGCAATAAAATAAAATTGCTAAATCATCAAGTAAAATTAAACTCAATTCCTCTAAATAATAATAATAATAAACACAATATCCATTTATAGATTCAGCCTTGGAGATTCAATAAGATATCAACATCTTCAAGACAGTAGAAGATAGAAAATATCGATATGCAACTTAAAAGATTTTAACAAACTCAAATTGAAGCAACACATTAATGATACATATACATATATTATCAAAACTCAATGCTAATAATGTCACCATATATGCCACAACGTCAACACATATATCAAAGGAAGAAATAAATTCTCCAATTTGAATCAAATAAATCTCGAACTATAATATATCATCCAATTCAACATATTTCTAAATTCTCGTACATCATACGAAGATTTGAAATATATTTTAAACTAGGAATATAGTAAGCTTAGCCTATAAAACTCATTTAAAATCAACCACAAAAATACTCAACAACTTATATTTGTGGGGATAATATATCGGCCTAACAAAATTTAGAATATTTATTGATAACATATTATAAGGCCACAAGTTCATATAAAATAATTAATCACATACAGTGTGAATTCCACCAATATAATTGAGTAAACATAATATATGTAAATATATTTAAACTCCAATTAGTGAATAATTATGCTTCACTAGATTGTGAATTTACCATGTGAAAGCCTCCATGCCATGACAATTATTTGCATAAAATTAAAGAATGAGATGGTGTGGTTTGTTAGCTTAATCCTTCTCTAGAGCAACAAACCCATCCAACACATTGCTTCTCCTCCACACTAACAATGGCATCGACATCAATTAAATTTCAAAGGTTTGCTCTTTGTTATCTATTAGAATATAGAAACTTGGCTCATATAAAGTTCATACAAGTTCAATTCAAAAAAGCTTAATCATTTAAGCTATATTTATAGTTTCAATTGAATGAATTTTAAATAACTTAACTGGTTGAAGACAAGTCTCACAACAACTGCCAACAAAATTATTAGAATACCACACATAATCCACAATAAACAATCATTCACATATATATGTATATATATTAAGAGAAAATTGATGATGAAATCAAGGAAACCTCCAACCACCATCCAATTTGACAGAAAGCATGAGTCATTTGAATTCCTCTCAAGGTGGACAACAAAATCAATTTGACAGATTGCATGAGCCCAGCTATCTAGCATCCCCAACAAGACCCAAATTCACATACATATTCCAATTAATGCATTTATCCACAAACAACTATTCTCCATACCAAACATCACAAACAATTGTTCATCAGACCAAGTTTATAAGCATGAATACGGACTTACTCTCCTTCCAAAACCCAACATCATTGCCACACCCTTTGAAGGCGAATGCAAATGAAAACTAATTGGACACTAACAATTCAACATGGATCATAGAACAAAACCTCATGAAGGAATATAATCACGCTGATCAAAATTGTAAAAGGTATTGATCTCCAGCACTTCAAAGTTGGGCTCCATGACAGGTGGTCGGCTTCATCTGCTAGACCATCATCAAGAAAATTATACCCCGTGAAAGGATATTTCTAATTATAACTCATAATAAGTTGGACAGGTGTAATACGTCCAAGACTGGATTTTACTGCAACATTACAAAAACCAAAATTGTTTAGTTTAATTAATAAAACACAAATTCTTAACCATTTGATTTTTTTTTTCCCTTTAAATCCAACAAAATAAATCTTTGGACTCCAAGAAAAATTCATTTGAAACAATGGTTTTAACCATTTTCAATTTAATTCACATCAAATGAAAATCAATAAAAATAAGAGCACATAATTTATGTCATATTAAAATTTCAGAAATTTCCATACACATCTTCTCTATGATTGTTGGAAATAATGTTTAGGGAATAGAAATTTCTGAAATAATCAACATAAATACATTAGTAATTAAACACCAATAAAATAAGAGATAAGAGAGAAGGCTATAATATCTGGATTGAGGCACGTTAATAAACGCTGTCCATAGAGAAGATGTGCCCCCACTAGCACTGAGTTATCTGGCACTCCTGAAGATACAACAATCCTTCAAGAGAACTTGTGTGCAGCTAAGTCCTCTTACGAATCCCCAATTGCTTGTATGCTCAAAATAAAAATAGATCAATAACACATGAATTCTAGTTTTAGAGAAAAGTAACAGCAGGGATGAACTACAGATGGAATTCCCCTTTCTGTAATGACTATCCAAGTTTCCCTTTATAACAGGGAGACTTGTTAGTCAAGTTAGTTAAGCACTAACTATTTCCACTCCCTATTTAAGAGGAGTGAATTGACTAGCTAAAAAAAAAGTAAAGTCAAATAATAAAAACTAATTAAACAAAATATCTTAAAAATATCCAACATGTTTTGCGAAATGCAAACCACACGTACATGACTGCGACTTTTCGTCTCTTCAAGAGTTACAGTAGACGATGAATTGTCGAATTAGCTTAAAAGATGCTCCTTTTATCTATTTTTTTTTTAATATAATTTAATAATTTTAAAAACCCGTGGAAAACGTGGTCGTTCTGTACTATATATAAAAAAAAAAAAAAAAAAAAAAAAAAAAAAAAAAAAAACTCTGTGTCGGTCTTATAAATAAATAAATCGTTTTAATTTTTTTTGTGAGAAAATAAATAAATTGTTGTTGGTAGTGTAAACATCTTTTTAATGCAATTTGGGGTTGTATGCATGTTTTTTTTGGATGGGACCATTGGTGCTGCAGTTTCAGAATACAATCCTCTCTCATCCATCATCATTTTTACAGGCTATCGATATCAAATTGTACACTCAAGAATATACTAGATACATACTAGAGTTTGATTAAACTCTGTATGATCTAATATATTTAAACATAAGTTTTCAACTCATCACATATATGGTTAAAAAAAAAAAAAAAAAAAACTCAATGGTTTCAACCTTCTTTAAACTTTATTTTTTTAATTTTTTTTTAAACTTAACAAACACGAAGTGGAGGATCAAACTATCAGTGATGTATACCTTTATCCACTCAATTAAGTTTGGATTTGCGAATTTATTTCATTCTCTAAACCACATTAAAATTGAAATTGTTAATAAAAAAGTGGTTGTTTTGTTCCTTTTCAGAAAAAAAAGGGTACTCAAAGCTAAAGTACAAGGATTATTGATGGGCCCTTGGGATGAGAACAATAATGGGTAACTACACATATGGACCATTTTAATGACCCATATTTCAGTTTTGCCCATAAACCAATAAATTTTGAAGTCCAATTACACAAACACCCTCAACTTGCACGCCACTTGCAAATTTGTAAAAAAAAAAAATACCAAAAAGGAAAAGATATATCCAATTAATGCACCACTCCAAAAAACGATCATTAATTATTCTTCATTATTTCCAAATCTATTCCTTCTTTTCTTCACCCCAAATATAATACCGTATTTTTTTCATCCAAAAAAACGTTAACCACATAGGATTTTTAAAAATGGTTAATTTGTATTTTTTATTATTTTTTTGTTTTTTTTTTATGATTTTACCTTTTTCATTTTTCCATCTCTGCCCTCCCACCTAATTGTAATTAAGTTGTTGGCCTTTTTACGTTATAAATAGAATCAAAATTAAATCTCTCATTTTTTTTTTGACAATATCAAAATTAAATCTCTCATTTTTAAATCTTCTAAGATTTTGATATATTTTCAAATCACGCTTTCTAAATTTAAACTCATTCTAAGACTTTGATATATTTTCCTAATTCTAATTTTTAAAAAAATATTTTTAAACATTTAAAAAATCGTTTCAAACCAATCCTAAGTGTTCTAATGGTGAAAAATAAAGTTTCATATTGATTAAAGAAGGAAAAAATCCTGGGGGAATCCTATTTCGAAAGGGCGGGAGGTGGGAATCCACGTACATAAGTGAAGACTTTATGTATAAAGTCTTTTTGGGTATAAACAATATTATAACATTGTAAACATATGTGAAGCGTGTTTTAGCCTTAACAAATAAACGGAATTATTCATATCTAACTATAAATTTTTAATTCAATAAAATTTTTATTTATTTTTTAAACTCAACTTCCTCAAACCACATATTTAATTTTTTAAAACCACAAACATAAATTAAAGACAGATGACACACATCTAAGTTTTTATAAGAAATTTATTTATATAGCTCAAATACAAAAGTTACACAAAATTTAACCTCTCTCAGTCTCAAATTTACACAAATCTAAATTTTATCAAAAATAAAAACCCAAACATTCCTTGAATTATTTACACTTTACATATATTGAAAATTTTGTATGTATGTTTCACATGCGGAGTAGTATGTTTTTAAATTCTTAGACTTCACTTAATAACAATCTTAATCATGTTATGTTCTAAGAGGTAATTCTTAAGATTTTTTTTTTCATGTTTAGAATTTAATTAAGATTTCAAAAATATTTTATAATCAATGAGATTCATTTTAATCAACATGTATATCATTTTCATTTTTATAAAAATAATGAAATAAATAAAACACAAACTATATATCATTATTTGGTTAACAAGAATATAGCTTAATTGGTATAAAAATCGTAGAGTTGTACTAATTAATGACTAAGAGGATCTTGTGTTCAAATCGTCCCACCTCTCACATGTTGTCAAGAAAAGAATCGTCAATTTTTATTATTATTTTTTATTAGGGAATCCCACCATTTAATATGGCAAATATGTACTCAGAGATGAAAATGCCTATGTACAAACAATATTATTTAATCAGATCCTTGAATGATTGATCGATATGTCTTAAGATGGAATCTTTCGATCACCATATATAATTAAACAAAGTTTGAAAAAAGTATTTTTAGTGAAGATTCACATAGTAAAAACAGTTGGAATTAAACAATATATAATATAAACATATGGTGAGAATAAACCTGAAAATATTTTATGTCAAAGGTGGTTGGAGTCTGATGGGAGCTTTAGCTGAGCTAAGCAAAGAGTTAAATTCAAGGACAATTACAGGGTTAGAAAATTTGAATCATCCAAAATTGGAAATTACAACAATCAAATAATATTCAGTGGTCCTTTTCAAAAAATAATAGCAATAATATTTTATGGAGAAAATTCTTGCAACATGATGCGTCTAATCCGTTTTAGTATTTGTATAGATATGAAGATGCCTTAAAATAAGCTCCTCTAAAATGACATTCATGTTTAGGAGGAGACAATTTTATGTAGGTAAATAAATTTTAATTGCATTGATGATGTAGAATATATATATTTTTAATATGATGTCAAATCAAATATAAAGTTAATTAATTAAACCATATATGCTAAGGAATAATATGATATAAAAGTTAAATTTACCAAATCCAATCTCCGACTCTCATATTATTTGTTGAGCTATACAAACATGTATGTGTTTTGATATGCCTTGAATCTTATATGATTGTACCAAGTACAGGGGTCCAGGGGCGAAACCCTCTACCCGTGAACGTAGCTAGCACACCGTTAGTGAACCAAGTAAATCTTTTTTTTTAGTACATCAACATTGGGAGTGGGAGGATTCGAACCTCTAACCTCATGGTCGAGGGTACATGTCATTTACCACTGAGCTAAACTCGCTTTGGCGTGAACCACGTAAATCTGTTTGTTGTTTTCTTTACCCTTTCAAATTCCTGTTACGTTGATTTACGTTTTTTTGTCATAACAGCATGTATGTAGCCTAATTAGTCAAAACATTGATAAATAGATATGCAAAACTGAGACAATGTATTGGTTGCAGTGGTTCAACTAACTACAACCCGTTAATTTGTATCACAATTCGGAGGTTTTCTTTAGTTAATTTAGTTTTAGTTCATTATTAACTTGTGTATTTATATTTGAGAGGACAACCTCAATTTATTAGGTAGCTTAAATAAGGAATGCAAGAAACTGAAATATCGGAGGACTTTGAGAAGCCAATGGTGTTGTTCACTGTCGAAGCTGTCATTTTTGGTGATTAGACTAACGAATCGTCAAGTAGGTTTCCGTTTAGCTTTCAATTTTCCTTTTATTTTTTAAGTAAAAAAAATACTTACAAATAAAAATAAATTATTTTAATTAATGAGAGTTAATAGAAGTGAAAGAATGATACAAGTTTTCAAAAATATGAAAAATATCGTACGTTTTTTATTAGATAAACATCCGTTGTTATAGGCAATTTTGGACCACCCCGATATACAAGGAGCTGACGAGGGCAACCGGGGAGGAATCGGACTGAAAGATGGACCAAGGGGGCAAAATCGGCAAGTGAGACGAGCCAAGACCGAAGGGGTCGGGTTTTAGGCCCGACCCCCTGCTCGGCCTCGGCCATGGGCCGAGCCCGTTCGGTCTCGTCTGGTCCCCACCGCCTCTGGATGCCCCGGTTTCGCCTGGTTTGACCTAAAACGCCTCCGAAACCCTAAAAAGGTTAGGAGGATGAACAGGTATTTATATCCCTCTTCGCCACTGAAGAGGGGATCCCGAATTCTATCCCTAAACTCTACTCTCTATTCTCTGCTTTCTCCTCTTGTTCTTACTTTTCCACGCCCTACCGTTCTGTTTGCTGACTTAAGCATCGGAGCCGGTGTGGCGAGCACACCGGTGTGCAGGTTTACTGTCTTGCAGGCCACGTCTTCCCCCCTCAACTACAAATTTACCGTTGGTGGCACGTGAAGGTCAGGTGAGATCCTCTGGCCAAAATCGACCATCAACATCCGTGTTTCGTCTCAAAACTAATTGACAATGAGAGAAGTATATAGCTCGTGTATTTTATAAAAATTGCGAATTCTACTAACCTTCTCCCCACTCTTTCAATATGAGATCCTTGACATGCCTCTCAAGATGGTGCCTCTTTTGAGTTTACTATTCTTGGGTCGGATCACATTTTTTTTTTCTTGGAACAAATATTTGTTTAGGTTTTATGAATTAGAGCTCATAATGAACTATAACTAAATTAACTAAAATCCCCGATCCCCGAATGGGGATTCCTCTACCCCGACCCCGACTCCTCGAAACGGGGAATGGGGAGGGGACGGGGATTAAAAATCTCCACTGGGACGGGGAGTGTGTCATCTCAAAACTTGAGGTTTAATATCATATTAGATAAACTTGAGGTTTCATCTCAAAACCAATTAAAAATGAGATGAATAATTCATTTATCTTATAAAATTGTGAGACTTCTATTCATCTTTCCAATGTAGGATCTTCAATATTTTTTTCCAAAAAACGTGCATCCGGACCATTTATGACTTTTTTTCCTTCTCTTCCCTTTATTTAGTTTGACTATGATATCACGGAACATCGATATTAAACAAGGTTCTCCTCTCACATGAATTTACATACATTGTGATGGCATGAAAATATATGCCACATCTAATGTCAATTTATTAGAAATCACTCCATTTTTTAAGCCTTCAATTCAGTTTAAATCAAACTTCAAAATCCAAGCTAACTTCTTGTTAATCCACCTACACTATGTCAAGCTAAAAAGAGGTTGTTAGAGCTCTTAACATAGCCTTAATTACATTGAATACACAAGCATAAGTTGATGCAAAACCAAAAGCTTTTATTGAAAAACATACTCAAACGTCACAAGAGAATGAGATTATTCATCTTTTTACAAGATCATAACACTCCCACAAATTTCATATCAAGTCAAATATTTCGTCCTTCTTGACCCTTTATTACTACTACGATACATGCAACTAGCATATCATCTGTTCTTATTAGTTATTAACACACAGATATTCAAGGTCATAAATACATAATTCTAAGCATCAGTCCAAGTGACAGGTATTTCACCTATATCTATATCAAGTTCCAAGGCATGCCACACTGCATCAGAACCATCAACAATATTGTTTTGACACGGAGGTAGACCGGCATGCTCCTTGTCACATCCATTTATAGAGTCACACTCGTCCACCACCTTAGCCAACACAGACCTCCCATTTTGGGCTGTAATTCGGATCATCTTCCCACATCTCGAGCCCCCATTGTACCAACCCGTGGACAACGCTACTATTGGATCGGAGTTACGATGGAACTGCCCGTCGCACTCCGACGGATCCCCGCCGCTCCCACCTTTGGTAAAGTCATTATTTGTGAGGATAGCTCGAGTAGACGAAGTCACTGGTGGCGAGCACCTGAACTGTGGGAAGGATTTTCCCTTGCACACCAAGTTACCAATCGATCGACAGCCGTGGCTTGAGGATGGTGGGCCGGTTCCTCCTCCGCCGGAGCAAATGTGAGTGCCAAGGTCGGGATCGTCGTCGCATTTGCCATTTATGCAGATCAATTGGCCTTGGCAATCGTTTTGGGTCTGACATGGACCATTACAAGAAGAGACTGCTCGAGAGAAGTGGGGAAGAGAAGCAACTGAGAGAAGAAGAGAAAACAGCAATGCTAAGTTTGCCATGAACAACACTCCTTCTTTCTTCTTCTTTCTTTTTGAAGTGATTTGAATAAATTAGGTGAGCTATTGCTTGGCCTTATATAGTGGAACCAAATATTTGTTTGGTCCTTGTAACAATGGTTTCCTGTTAGACCCTTGAGGGGAACTACGGAATTCTTATTTTATCAAAGAACAATACTTGATTACATACTGGTACGTACGGATTTCTTTGCTTATCATATTAAAATTTTAACAATTAAGAAAGAAAAAAAAAGTAGGAAATGAGAAAACATTTTTATCTCTCTTAATTGCCTACACTTTAATAGTACTATAGTAGTATATAGACAGATCCCTGCATACCGGTATGCAGTCAAGTTTTTTTCTTTATCAAATTCATCCCTTGGATTCTTCTTAATTGTATATGGCCCCAATGGTTATCTTGATTTGTCATTCTTTGTGTGTGTGTGTGAACGTGCCGGCGAATATACTGATCCACGAATAATCATCTTAAGAACTGCCCATTAAGTATATTATCAAGGCAACATTCACAATGATTGGTGATTTCTTCTTTGTCTTTCTTTGATTTCTTTAATGAAACTTGTAGAGGAAATCATGAAAATAATATAGTGTTGGATTCGATTTTCTTTGGATAACACTTACAATCTTTATATTTATTATTTTGGCTTTTGTTATATATTCACCCCTAATTTGAACATAAAAAAAGTCTCTCAAAATAACTAGTTTTTAATTAAAGTTAAGTCGAAGTTCAAGTTTTAGATAAATTAATGCACAAAATCTGGAACAAATATCTCAAAATTCACACATTTCAACCAAATTAAAATATAGTTCATATTGTTGATCTTTCTGTATAGCTCCATTAGTCCTATATATAAAATCTTGGGTCTTTATACTCCATTGAATGCAACACAATGTTTTAACAATTTCTTTTCTGTAAAATGGAACTCACATCATTAATTTCAAGGGTAAAATTGATTTTCCTTGTTTTTAATGTTGAAATATTTTATTTTAGTAACTTTTAAGAGATATTTTTTAAAAAAATTTTGTCATTAAAATTTTAAAATTATTTAACATAAAATTTTTATTATCTATTTTTAATTAAATATATCTAAGTATAAGTTCAAGTGCTATATGAAAAATTCTGCTAAGTTTAAAATATAAATCTAAAAAAACATTTGTTTCAAAAAAAAAATCTAAAAAAACATTAATCTAAAAAAAAAATCTAAAAAGCATTTTTTTTATGCAAAAGTAATAGGTCAAAACAAAAAATTTGAACGTAACTAATATAAAAGTTTAATTCGCTCCAAAAAAAAAATTAAAAACCAAAATATCATTTATATATTTATGATTTTTTTTTAGTTCAACAACATTCAAAAGTGAGGAGATTCAAACTCATGGCCTCTTGGTTATAAGCTCACATTTTATGCCAGTTGAACTATGATCTTGTTGGCATTTATATATTTATGAGTTGGGTGATTAATGATGTGTTTGGTTTAGCTTTTCAAGTGTTTAATTTTGAAAAAAAAATCATTTTGAAAAAATTTATAGTGTTTAACAACCACTAACTTATTAGAAAATGAGATTGAAAAATAAACCATTTTGGGAGAAACACTTAAAACCAACTTTTCTAAAAAGAGTTGTTAAGGGTACAAGAACTTGAGCATAAAAACACCTATGAGGAAGTGTAACCAAATTTAAATTATAAACAATTTCTATACAAAATGTTTTTTAAAAAATGCATTATTGAAAAACATTTAAATTAAAATGTATTCCAACGGACCTTAAGTTTGTTTGCATTGCATATATTAAATAATTGATTTGGGTAGTCAATATACCAATTTAAATGTATAGTTTTTTTTTGGGGGCTTCCTTAAATTTAATATTTTGCTATTTGGTTCTGAAGTACTCTCGGAGGCGACATATAATATAAATATAGTATTGGCAATATTATTCCATTGGAAAATTGCAAGTTTTTAAATTCTTGCCAGAAAAGAAAGGAATACAAAAAACAGAGGGTATAATGTTTTTTTTTTTTTTTTTTTTTACAACATATAAAGGTGAGGGATGCCAGGTTCTTTTTTAAAGAGCATATAGTGTTTGTTAAATTAATGCAACAAAAAACTTATACAATTTAAGTTTAAGTAGTTAATTATAACAGATGTTATAGGTAATTTTGGACCACCCCGATATACAACGAGCTGACAAGGACAACCGGGGAGAAATCGGGCTGAGAGATGGACCAAGGAGGGAAAACCGGCAAGTGGGACGGGCCAAGACTGAAGGGGTCGGGTTTTTGGCCCAACCCCCTGCTCGGCCCGCTCGCGCGGGCCGAGCCCATCCAACTCCATTTGGTCCCCACCGCCTTTGGCCGCCTCGGTTTCGCCTGGTTTGACATAAAACGCCTCCAAATCCCTAAAAACCCTAGGAGGATGAGCAGGTATTTATATCCCTCTTCGCCACTGAAGAAGGGGACTCCGAATTCTATCCCAAAACACTATTCTATATTCTCTACTCTCTCCTCTTGCTCTTACTTTTCCACTCCCTACCGTTCTGTTTGCTGACTTAAGCATCGGAGCCGGTGTGGCGAGCACCACACCGGTGTGTAGGTTTATTGTCTTGCAGGCCACGTCTTTCCCCCTCATCTACAAATTTACCGTTGGTGGCACGTGAAGGTCAGGTGAGTTCCCCTGGCCAAATTTGACTATCAACAACAACCATGTCTTAATTATATTGAAAATAACTTATCATACAAGCTTAAGTTGGTTCGAAACCCCAAATATTGATACAATTGTTGGTTGCAGGAGATGATAAAAGACAAAAAGTCTTTACTCAACTTTACAAGATTATTACATTTCCACAAATTTCATGGTATAAGTAAAGCACAGCTCGACCCATTTTATTAATATTATAGCATATATACCATAGTTTTAATTTAATAAAACACAGGTTTATAATCCTAAGCTTCTGACCAAATGACAGGTTCTTCACCCACATCTATGTCAAGTCCCAAAGCATTCCATACTCCATTTGACCCATCTACAATATTGTTTCGACATGGCGGCTGGTGAGCATGTGCCTTGTCACATCCATTTATAGAATCACACTCGTCCACTACCTTAGCAACCACCGACCTTCCATTTCTAGCTCTAATTCTGATCTTCTTCCCACATCTCGAACCTCCATTGTACCAACCCGTGGACAACGCCACTATTGGCTTAGAGTTATCATGAAACTTGCCATCGCACTCTGACGGGTCTCCACCGTCGCCACCTTTGCTAAAGTCGTTGTTTGTTAGAATGGCTCGAGTGGAGGAAGTCACCCGAGGCGAGCACTTGAATTGGGGGAAGGATTTTCCCTTGCAGTTCAAGTTGCCAAAAGACTGACAACCGTTGCTCGAAGATGGTGGAAATTTTCCTCTTCCTCCTCCGTTCGAAGAACAAATATGAGTTCCAACGTCGGGATTGTCGCTGCAATGACCGTTTATACAAATCAATTGGCCTTTGCAATCGATGAGGGTTTGACATGGACCATTGCAGGAAGAGATTGCTTGAGAAAGGTTGGGAAGAGAAACAATGGAAAGAAAAAGAGGAACGAGCAAAGCCAAGTTTGCCATGGGAGCTAGAGGACTCGTGAAACGAAGAAAAAGGGTTGTTTTTTCTGAGTGTGATATGAAGAGAAGTGAGCTGTTGCTTGGCCTTGTATATAATGGGGGACGACCAAATATTTGTCTGGTCCTTCAACTTTTTAAGATGTTGCTGTTAGACCCAGGAAAGGGAATTTTGTGTCATCAAATTCTATGCATTGTTTCTTCTTGTTTGGCCATCTTGTCCTTATTTGTTATTTTAACTTATTATTATGACTCAAACTTGGAATCATAAAGATGAGATAATAATAATGATAATAACTTTGTGTGAATCTACCCAAGTGAATATAGTAATTTAGTGGGAATTGACATATAATACTATTCTTTTCTTTGAAGTCGAAGATTCGGATCTCTAAGTTCTCACGTATGTTGTATACTAAAAAAAAACTGTATATATATGCATGTGTGTCGTGTGGAATAATATTAATCAACAAATAATTGTCTATAGTGTGTTGGTGATGATAATGGATGCTTTTGCTTGTTATGATATTGTTTTGTTTGGATTTCTTTGAAGTATCATATTAGTATTTGGATAAGTGTTATTAATCCAAACAAAACAATCCAAATAATTGTCTATATTGTTGTGTTGATGAAGATATTGTTTTGTTGATGATGATAATCCATGAGCCCTACGAAAGCCCCGAGAACTGACGGGATGCATGCTCTGTTCTACCAATCCTATTGGGACATCGTTGGGGCAGACACTACAAAAATATGCCTTGACATTCTTAACAACAATGCTAGTGCGGGTCCCCTAAATAAAACTCTAATTGCTCTAATTCCAAAGAGTAAGGACCCGAAGGAGATGTCAAACTTCAGGCCAATTAGCCTTTGGACAGTTATATATAAAATTGTAGCTAAAGCAATTGCCAATAGGCTGAAGATGGTGCTTGATAAAATTATTTCTCCCACTCAAGCAGCTTTCGTCCCAAGAAGGCTTATTTCAGACAATGTGTCATCCTTGGTTTTGAATATATTCACCACCTTAATAACAGGAGAAAGGGTAAGACGGGATACATTGCCATGAAAATTGATATGAACAAAGCTTATGACCGAGTGGAGTGGAGCTTTATTCGCACTATTATGGCTCGGATGGGTTTTGCAGAATCTTGGATTGCAAAAGTCATGAACTGTATTGAATCTGTGAGATATTCAGTGCTCAATAACGGCGTGCCTCAGGAGGAATTCACTCCAAGGAGAGGAATAAGACAAGGGGACCCTCTATCCCCTTATTTATTCCTTCTATGTGCAGAGGGCCTCTCATCTATGCTCAAAAGGGAAGAATCTCTTCATAACTTTTATGGATTAAAAATTAATTGATATTGTCCATCTCTCACTCATTTGTTTTTTTGCAGATGACAGCATTATTTTGTGTCGTGCGGAGCCCCAGGACTGCGAGACCATTAAGAGAATTCTTAGCGCCTATGCTGAGGCCTCGGGGCAAACGGTGAATTTGTCCAAATCGTCTTTTATGGTTAGCAAGAACGTGCCTTCTTCCAAGGTCGAGAACCTAAGCAGAGTCCTGGGGATCGAGAAAGCTGAAGACCTTGGGCATTATTTGGGGATGCCTTCCCAAACCGACCGCAACAAGGATAGGGTTTTAAAAAGAACCAAGGAAAGAATTTGGAAAGCGCTTCAACAATGGAAAGGGAAATTATTTTCTGCTGGAGGAAAAGAGGTCCTCATTAAATCGGTTATTCAAGCGATCCCGACTTACACCATGAGCTGCTTCAAGCTCCCCAACAAGATTTGTGACGAGATTAATCGGATATGTGCAAATTTTTGGTGGGGCGAATCCAAAGGGAAGAACAAAGCTCACTGGGTCAGTTGGAAGAAGATGTGCATCGACAAGGACAGAGGCGGGATTGGTTTTAGAGATATTAAAATCTTCAATCAAGCAATGCTGGCTAAGATTAGCTGGAGGATTATTAAAAATCCAACCAGCCTTCTTGCTCAAATCCTCCGAGGAAAATATTTTAAGGAAGGTTCATTCATGTCAGCTAACATGGGGAAGAACCCGTCCCTCACGTGGAGGAGCATTATTTGGGGTAGAGAGTTATTCAAAAAAGGGTATAGGTGGAGAATCGGTAATGGCTCCCAAGTGAGCATTGACAAAGACCCCTGGATAGCTAGAAGAGGTAATGAAATTCTCATTCTCACTAAGAATAACCTTAAAGGGAGGATGGTCAGGGATCTATTGGACTCCCAAGGCAATTGGAAAGAAAGAGAGATCCTAGCTAATTTCAATTCCTCTGAAGCTAACATAATTCTGATTGGTTTTAGAGATATTAAAATCTTCAATCAAGCAATGCTGGCTAAGATTAGCTGGAGGATTATTAAAAATCCAACCAGCCTTCTTGCTCAAATCCTCCGAGGAAAATATTTTAAGGAAGGTTCATTCCTGTCAGCTAACATGGGGAAGAACCCGTCCCTCACGTGGAGGAGCATTATTTGGGGTAGAGAGTTATTCAAAAAAGGGTATAGGTGGAGAATCGGTAATGGCTCCCAAGTGAGCATTGACAAAGACCCCTGGATAGCTAGAAGAGGCAATGAAATTCCCATTCTCACTAAGAATAACCTTAAAGGGAGGATGGTTAGGGATCTATTGGACTCCCAAGGCAATTGGAAAGAAAGAGAGATCCTAGCTAATTTCAACTCCTCTGAAGCTAACATAATTCTAAGTACTCATACCTCAGGGCTTAACACTCCTGATACCATCATCTGGAACTATGAAGAAAGAGGGTCGTTTTCGGTCAAGAGTGCATACCACTTGGCTGTCAATGTTGCTGCTGCTAAGGAAGAGTCATCATCCAACTTATTTGAGCATAAGCCTATATGGAGAAGATTCTGGAACCTAAAAGTCATCCCAAAGGCCAAAATTTGCTCCTGGAAAATTTTGAAAGATGTTGTCCCAACCCAATCGAACATCATCAAGAAAGGAATCAACACTAACCCGGCTTGTCTGTTTTGCAGGGCTGAATTGGAGACAACAAATCATTTGTTTTGGAACTGTAAGTTTTCTAAAAATATTTGGAAAAGCTAGTTTCCTCTAACAAAAGAATTATTTGTTTTGGACAGGACTGGTTGGACTCCAGAGACATATTGGGATTGGCTCTCGATCAGTTTGGAGAATGAAGATCTTGGTAAAGCGGTGATTTTACTTTGGAGCATTTGGACCCATAGAAATTTAGTCCTCCAAAGAGAAGCAATTCCAGACAGTAATCAAATCATCAGACATTTAGACAGATTCAGCAACCAGATCAGAGCAGCCGAGAAAGCTCACCAAGATCTGCAGCTTATGGCCTCTCATGACAAGTCGAAGAACCTCTTGAGTCACGCCGAATGGATTCCCCCGCCAGCCGAGTCTTGGAAGCTCAATGTGGATGCCTCTAAAGTCGCGAACCAGAGCTTTGGAGGTGTTGGATGGATCATTCGTGACTCCTCAGGATCTCCAATTTGCATGGGTTATAAAAAGATCAAGAAGAATTGGTCAGTGAAAATGCTTGAGGCTAAAGCTATCTTGGAAGGAATTCGTAGCATACCTTCCATAAAGGCGATTCATCCGGATTTGACCGTTCCCCCCCATCATCGTCGAATCGGATGCAGCTGGAATCATTCATCTCCTCAACAAAGGATCCGAAGACCTTACGGAAATTGGGTGCCTCGCAGACGAGATTCTCCAGCTGAGCGATGTCGTGGGTGTCACTACCTTTGTCTGCTGTCCTAGATCAAGAAACCAGGCCGCTCATCTTTTGGCGCGAATAGTCACCTCCCCCCAGATTGGCTATGTAATTTTTTTGGTTCCTCTCCTAATTCAGGAGAAGACGAAGGGTTTTGGATCGGCCCTCCCCAGCATTGGGTTGATGGGTTGTTAAATGTCGTGTTAAACGTTTCTTCTTCCTAATTTAATGCTTTTGTTTTTTCAAAAAAAAAAAAAACTTTAAACTTGAATAAGTTTTACCATCTTTATCATTTAATAGAGTTTTATTTGAAGAATTGTTAAAAAGACATTCTTATGTACGTTTAATGAATTATAAAACATAAATCAAAAATAAAATTTAAAATTGACCAAACTTAATTTCTCTCCCCTTCAGAAAAATCTAAAATTTATTGGAGCTAGGTTATATAGAAGAAATTGTCATTTTTCAATTCCAAGGTGGTTGTTGTTTCTTTTTTTAGTTGAACAAATTGCAGAATGGGGAGTTTGAACTATTGGTCTCTAAAAAGGGTAGAGTTAGTATTTTATATCTAATGAACTATCTTCGTATTGACAACATCTTTACTTACCATTACATTTGAGCTCAAATTTGAACCCGCACCCAAAAACAACTAGTAGGTTATTTATTACACAAATATTTTTTTAATATCGACCTAGACATCTCATTTCACACTTTTACCCTTCCATCGCATCTCTTTTTTTTTTTTTTTAGTTTTATATGTACTCTTAAAGAAGTTTATATCTAGGCCAACATGAACATAGTTCAAGTGTACACTAATGACAAAGAAATTTGTGGTTCGAATCCTTTCACTCCCACATGTTGTAAAAAAAGTTTATATATACTTTTCCAAAAAAAAGAAAAAAGAAAATATTTCATACCACACTATAAATATTTTGAATAAGCATTGTGGTAAGTAGTGAAATGGACTTGGTATATATATATATATATAATGCAAAAATATTTGGCGTCGCCCGGACTCGAACCGGAGACCTTCAGTGTGTTAGACTGACGTGATAACCAACTACACCACGACACCATGATGGCCATGTGAACAAGAGTAATTATAAAAATTTTGGTCAATTTTACTTTTTAATTATAACCAACTACACCATGACACCAGAAGAACTCGAACCGGAGACCTTCAGATTTTCCTAAATTTTGGTCAATTTTACTTCTTAATGTAAAAAAATTCTCAATTAATTCCAGTGGTTGCAAAAGATAAATTAAAGAGATTGTTCGAGGGTGGTTGGGAAGAGAAATAACAAAGACCCTAAACCCTAAAGTCGCGAACCAGAGCTTTGGAGGTGTTGGATGGATCATTCATGACTCCTCAGGGTCTCCAATTTGCATGGGTTATAAAAAGATCAAGAAGAATTGGTCAGTGAAAATGCTTGAGACTAAAGCTATCTTGGAAGGAATTCGTAGCATACCTTCCATAAAGGCGATTCATCCGGATTTGACCGTTCCCCCCATCATCGTCGAATCGGATGCAGCTGGAATCATTCATCTCCTCAACAAAGGATCCGAAGACCTTACGGAAATTGGGTGCCTCGCAGACGAGATTCTCCAGCTGAGCGATGTCGTGGGTGTCACTACCTTTGTCTGCTGTCCTAGATCAAGAAACCAGGCCGCTCATCTTTTGGCGCGAATAGTCACCTCCCCCCCAGATTGGCTATGTAATTTTTTTGGTTCCTCTCCTAATTCAGGAGAAGACGAAGGGTTTTGGATCGGCCCTCCCCAGCATTGGATTGATGGGTTGTTCAATGTCGTGTTAAACGTTTCTTCTTCCTAATTTAATGCTTTTGTTTTTTCAAAAAAAAAAAAAAAAAAAACTTTAAACTTGAATAAGTTTTGCAATCTTTATCATTTAATAGAGTTTTATTTGAAGAATTGTTAAAAAGACATTCTCATGTACGTTTAATGAATTATAAAACATAAATCAAAAATAAAATTTAAAATTGACCAAACTTAATTTCTCTCCCCTTCAAAAAAATCTAAAATTTATTGGAGCTAGGTTATATAGAAGAAATTGTCATTTTTCAATTCCAAGGTGGTTGTTGTTTCTTTTTTTAGTTGAACAAATTGCAGAATGGGGAGTTTGAACTATTGGTCTCTAAAAAGGGTAGAGTTAGTATTTTATATCTAATGAACTATCTTCGTATTGACAACATCTTTACTTACCATTACATTTGAGCTCAAATTTGAACCCGCACCCAAAAACAACTAGTAGGTTATTTATTACACAAATATTTTTTTAATATCGACCTAGACATCTCATTTCACACTTTTACCCTTCCATCGCATCTCTTTTTTTTTTTTTTTTAGTTTTATATGTACTCTTAAAGAAGTTTATATCTAGGCCAACATGAACATAGTTCAAGTGTACACTAATGACAAAGAAATTTGTGGTTCGAATCCTTTCACTCCCACATGTTGTAAAAAAAGTTTATATATACTTTTCCAAAAAAAAGAAAAAAGAAAATATTTCATACCACACTATAAATATTTTGAATAAGCATTGTGGTAAGTAGTGAAATGGACTTGGTATATATATATATATATATGCAAAAATATTTGGCGTCGCCCGGACTCGAACCGGAGACCTTCAGTGTGTTAGACTGACGTGATAACCAACTACACCACGACACCATGATGGCCATGTGAACAAGAGTAATTATAAAAATTTTGGTCAATTTTACTTTTTAATTATAACCAACTACACCATGACACCAGAAGAACTCGAACCGGAGACCTTCAGATTTTCCTAAATTTTGGTCAATTTTACTTCTTAATGTAAAAAAATTCTCAATTAATTCCAGTGGTTGCAAAAGATAAATTAAAGAGATTGTTCGAGGGTGGTTGGGAAGAGAAATAACAAAGACCCTAAACCCTAAAGTCGCGAACCAGAGCTTTGGAGGTGTTGGATGGATCATTCATGACTCCTCAGGGTCTCCAATTTGCATGGGTTATAAAAAGATCAAGAAGAATTGGTCAGTGAAAATGCTTGAGACTAAAGCTATCTTGGAAGGAATTCGTAGCATACCTTCCATAAAGGCGATTCATCCGGATTTGACCGTTCCCCCCATCATCGTCGAATCGGATGCAGCTGGAATCATTCATCTCCTCAACAAAGGATCCGAAGACCTTACGGAAATTGGGTGCCTCGCAGACGAGATTCTCCAGCTGAGCGATGTCGTGGGTGTCACTACCTTTGTCTGCTGTCCTAGATCAAGAAACCAGGCCGCTCATCTTTTGGCGCGAATAGTCACCTCCCCCCCAGATTGGCTATGTAATTTTTTTGGTTCCTCTCCTAATTCAGGAGAAGACGAAGGGTTTTGGATCGGCCCTCCCCAGCATTGGATTGATGGGTTGTTCAATGTCGTGTTAAACGTTTCTTCTTCCTAATTTAATGCTTTTGTTTTTTCAAAAAAAAAAAAAAAAAAACTTTAAACTTGAATAAGTTTTGCAATCTTTATCATTTAATAGAGTTTTATTTGAAGAATTGTTAAAAAGACATTCTCATGTACGTTTAATGAATTATAAAACATAAATCAAAAATAAAATTTAAAATTGACCAAACTTAATTTCTCTCCCCTTCAAAAAAATCTAAAATTTATTGGAGCTAGGTTATATAGAAGAAATTGTCATTTTTCAATTCCAAGGTGGTTGTTGTTTCTTTTTTTAGTTGAACAAATTGCAGAATGGGGAGTTTGAACTATTGGTCTCTAAAAAGGGTAGAGTTAGTATTTTATATCTAATGAACTATCTTCGTATTGACAACATCTTTACTTACCATTACATTTGAGCTCAAATTTGAACCCGCACCCAAAAACAACTAGTAGGTTATTTATTACACAAATATTTTTTTAATATCGACCTAGACATCTCATTTCACACTTTTACCCTTCCATCGCATCTCTTTTTTTTTTTTTTTTTTAGTTTTATATGTACTCTTAAAGAAGTTTATATCTAGGCCAACATGAACATAGTTCAAGTGTACACTAATGACAAAGAAATTTGTGGTTCGAATCCTTTCACTCCCACATGTTGTAAAAAAAGTTTATATATACTTTTCCAAAAAAAAGAAAAAAGAAAATATTTCATACCACACTATAAATATTTTGAATAAGCATTGTGGTAAGTAGTGAAATGGACTTGGTATATATATATATATATAATGCAAAAATATTTGGCGTCGCCCGGACTCGAACCGGAGACCTTCAGTGTGTTAGACTGACGTGATAACCAACTACACCACGACACCATGATGGCCATGTGAACAAGAGTAATTATAAAAATTTTGGTCAATTTTACTTTTTAATTATAACCAACTACACCATGACACCAGAAGAACTCGAACCGGATACCTTCAGATTTTCCTAAATTTTGGTCAATTTTACTTCTTAATGTAAAAAAATTCTCAATTAATTCCAGTGGTTGCAAAAGATAAATTAAAGAGATTGTTCGAGGGTGGTTGGGAAGAGAAATAACAAAGACAAAATCAGAAACTAGCAAAGCCAAATTTATCATCATCAACTTCTATGGATCAATCCTTCTTCTTTGGTCATCATAGGTCTTCATTTTGAGAAATTATTTGAGGTCTTATACGCTATAATATAATTATGTTATCGATAAATTTCAATATACAATTTTATTTTGTTTTGTTTATGAGTTCAACACGTGAAGTAGAGATCGATATATAACTTAACTAATTGAGCCCAACATGATTTTCTATACAATTAGATGTATGAAAAATGAACTAAAGATGATATTTTGACCGCTCCTTCACTGATTCAAAATAATTAGCTATGATAATACTTTGAAAATTCTTCCTCTCATTGATCTCTATGCACAAAACTGGACTCATACCGAAAAAGAATAGAATATTGTGGTCAACAAATACATATCATCTTAAAGTTTTTCCAACATCTTCATCTTTTAATGTATTAATTTTTAAGCATCTGACCAAGTGATAGGTTGTTCACCTACATCTGTGTCAAGTCCCAAAGATTTCCATACCGCATCAGATCCTTCGACAATATTGTTTCGACATGGCGGCTGTTGAGCATGTGCCGTGTCACATCCCTCTATAGAATCACATTCATCCACCACCGTAGCCAACACAGACTTCCCATTCCCAGCTCTAATTTTGATCTTCTTTCCACATCTCGAACCTTGATTGTACCACCCTGTGGACAATGCCACTATTACTTCGGAGTTCCTATGGAACTTTCCATCGCACTCCGAAGGGCCTCCGCCGTCACCATCGTCGCTAAACTCGTAGTTTGTAAGGATGGCTCGAGTGGAGCGAGTCACAGGAGGTGAGCACTTGTAGCGTGGATGAGACTTTCCCTTGCAATTTATGTTACCAAAAGGCTGACAACTATTGCCTGAAGAGATTGCTTGAGAAAGGGTGGGAAGAGAAACAATAAGGGAAAGAAAAAGAGAAGCCAACAATAATGCCAAGTTTTTTGCCATGAAGGAGACTGATAAACTTATGAAAAAGGCTTCTTTTTTTCCCAAGTGTGATACATATGAATAAAAGTGGGTGTGATTGCTTGGCCTTTTATAATGGGACGACTAAATATTATTTATTTGGTCCTTCAACTTCTTGAGATGTTGCTGTGAGACCCTTGAAGTGGAATTTGTGAACAATTTCTATGCAATCCATCATCCTTGTTTCTTTGGCTCTGATCTTGTCCTTATTTGTCGTTAATTAAAGGGAAAAAAAAAATTACTGTGTGAATGCGCCGTGGAATATAGTGTGATTAACAAATTATCGTTTTGAGAACTGCCCATGCACAATGATATATATTAATTGGTGTTTCTTGTTATGTTTTTGTTTTACACTTTTACTTCCATTTCTTTAATGAAAGTGGTGGTGGAAAGAACAATGAGAGAATAAAACTAACTAAAAATAGGGTGAGAGAGGGATAAAATTGATAAGGATTTCGCAATTAATTCCATTCTTTTTACACATGTAGTTTATTTTGAATAGATTAATGGGTGTGTTTGGTTTAACTTTTCCGTGTTTAATTTTGAAAATAAACCATTTTGAAAAAAAAATCTAGTATTTGGCAACCACTAAAAATGACTTATTAAAAAATGAGATTGATAAATAAATCATTTTGAAAGAAACACTTGAAACTAACTTTTTTAAAAAGAGTATTAAAGTATACAATGACTCGTGTATAAAAACACTTATGAGAAAATGAAACCAAACATATGAGTGTTTAAATTATAAACAATTTTTATACAAAATGTTTTTAAAAAAAATGCATTCTTGAAAAGCATTTAAATTAAAATGTATTCCAAACGTACCCTCGTGCAAACGGAGATTCTTCGCCCAATTCGAGGCGGGTCCCCGCGAGGCTCCGACCAACCGGATAAATGGACACCCCTACTTTAGACATAGACCCTCGTGGTTCTGTTTTTGGTTCTATAAAAATGCCTCATTATTCTAGTGGACAATATTCGTAAGTTATATATTTATGATCTTCCTAATTGATGTGTGACTTAAGTCGATTCCTAATAAGGGAGACTATTCCTTAGTTTGGGATATTTTAATTCAAGTAAATGAATCATAACTAAACAAAAATGATAAATTCTAGGATGATAGAATTCTTTAGTCTCCAAACTGGAAATTTAATCCATTTCACTTTTTGACGAAAGTGTTGTCAGATTTAATTTTAGGTTTTGCATATATATATATATATATTATCAAGTACAATTTTGATTAATGAATTTGGGTAGTCAATCAATTTATCTACTTTGATGATTGGTGGTAATTTCTTATTTATATATTTGTAAAATATTTATAAAAGGTTGCTGGAAAATTTGAACTACTCCAGCTCCCCAGTCATCGACTTTGAATTGAAAATGTTGAAAGAAAAAGAGTAGAACTCTCCTTAGTCCTTCACTTTGTCAATTCAACAAACCCTATAAAAAAGGGCTAGTTAGAAATTTTTATACAGAGGAGTGATATATTCTACCTTCTAATTTTTTTGTGACAGCATATTAGATAGAAAAATTTTTACATTTTAACTTCTTAGTATAATGTTCTAATCTAAGACGAGTTATCAACGCAATTGGTCTCCTCTTTCCTTATTAGGCATTTTTTCCCTTTTGCTTCAAATTGGGTAAAGCCTTCAAATATTTTTCATGAAAATGAATAAGAAAGAGGCCAGAAATTATCAAAAAAATGTGTTGAAACCTGTTGTGTTTATGAATACAAATTTGAGCATCGCAGCTTTTTCCCCATACTTTTTTTTTTTTTTCTAATCAAATGAGATGAGACCAACCACATAAGTTCTGTTGGGCTTGGCGGGCCTTTTTGTCCAAGCCCTCAGGCTTCTCGGCCCATAAATTAAAATTAAAAAACAAAAAAACAAAAAAAAAAAAGAAGGGAAATCCTTCTAAATAGCAAAAAAAAAAAAAAAACAGAAATCAAGAAAGATTTTAAACCAATTCTAAAAATTGGTAGATGAAACATGTGAAGAGCTAAATTGCATCAAATCGTCGCAATATAAGCATATCTAGAAATAGGATAAAAGGATAGGAATATCCTACTTCTTTGTTCAAACTATAAATTTGTTTTTATAAATATTTCTTGAATGTTGGTAGACCTCACGTCATTTTTAAAGTGATGAACATCTTTCGTGAGTATAGTATGGAAAAGTTTGCAAAATCTTCCAATTTTGTTTCTGAATCTCTCATGCTGTGAAGAACAATAATGTTTAAGTTGGGAGCCCACTTCATCTAATTTTGTTTACTTTAATTAATAATATTAATTCAAGCTCACAGCCAAAATGCCCGCCAACTCAAGCATGTAGCTCAACATTCAAGATTCGAGTTTTGACTTAGCAAAATGTTTTTTTTTTTAATAGAGATGAAGATTAAGAGACCTATAACTACTTTTTTTTTTTTTTTTTTATGAGACCTCCAACTTTTTGAGTGAGAATATATACACTAATTTTATAATTTTTATTTCTGAAATTTCCGTATTATACGACTTTTGGCCTCTTAGGTTAATTTTGTTTTTGGTCAAAATGGATATGTTATAGGCTACAGCAATCAAATAACAGGCAAAAGGGGCCGTAGACGTTATTCCATTTATTGTTTATTTTTTAAAGAGACGCTACTTATTTTATTGTAGACAAAATTTCCATACAGCTTTTCAGTATTTGAGATTGATGCATTCAAAATATAAAAACACAAGAGTTTTTTTTTCCAAAAAAACAGAAGATTTTTTTTTTTCAAAATTAAACACTTGAAAAGCTAAATCAAACACATTTAGTGGACTAATTTAAATTAAGCACAAAAGATGATAATAATAATAATAATAATAGTAAGAAGTTCAAAATAATTTTCAAAAAATAAAATAATAATAAGTTCAAAATATCATTTTAGTCGATGTATTTTGGACCTCAATCTATTTTAGTTCATGCATTTTCAAATGTTCAAATATTGTCTTTGTATTGGATTAGTCTTTACTCTTAGTTTATTGTTAATTTAAAGTTAATTTTTATATGAACCTAGAGACGGGGGAATTATTAATTTTTTTTTATAAATAATAGTTTGATGTTGAAGTGTGTGTGTATATATATATTTTGAAATATATATATTTTATTCTTTGAATACGTTGAAATGTGTACCTATTATTATACCCAAGAAATTAAAGGAGCAAGGTGACAGAGCGATTCATTTAATTTCTTCCTACAAGAAAACCTCCATCATCTTCCCCATTCCTTAATGTGCTTAACTAAAATGGCGGTCGATGTTGCAGAGGTTGAATCAACCCCTCCCCTCCCTCGATTCTCACGATCCAAATCTTCAACATCTAAATTCTCCGACGCAAAATCATTAACCTCTTCACCTCACAAGGATTCAGCATCCACAACTTCCAATTCTACCAACAAGTTTTCTCCCACTTCAATTTCTGGCTTTAGTTGGGCCTCCTTTTCAAGCCTTCAAGAATCTCTTCCTGAATCTCCTCACATCTTCGATTTCTCTGAAATTACCGCAGCCACCAATAATTTCCTCGACAAGCGATACTCTGCATCGTCTTCCACGCCTTCATGGCGCTGCACGCTTCACGGTAAGGATGTCATGATCTTCCAGCGCAAGTTTCATCGCACAATAGAGCTCCAAGAGTTTCGAGATCGTTTCTACAAGATTTGCCGAAGCCACCACACAAGTATAATCGAACTTCTCGGCGCTTCCATCTCTGGAGCATATCTCTACTTGGTTTACGATTTTGTCAGTGGAGCAAATCTCTCCGATTGTTTGAGAAACCCAAGAAGCCCTAATTTCACTGTTTTATCCACTTGGATTTCCAGAATGCAGGTCGCTACAGATTTGGCTCATGGCCTCGATTACATCCACAACAAATCAGGGCTAAACATGAGCCTATCGCATAATCACATAAAGAGTAGCAGTATTATAGTAACAGAGCCTTCATTCAACGCTAGGATTTGTCACTTCGGTGCAGCGCAACTCTGTAATGAGGATGATTCGAACAACAAAGTTGAAAAACCTTCGAATTCGAGGTGTAATGGCGAAATCCCTACAGATCTGAAGAAGAGAGTGCAGATAAAAGGGGTTAGAGGTTACATGGCACCGGAGTATAAATCCAGCGGTGTAGCAACGCCGATGACCGACGTGTATGCATTCGGCGTGGTGATTTTAGAGCTACTGTCTGGAGAGGAGCCTCTGAAATTCAAATTCAATAGAAGTAAAGACAATTTCGTTAGGGTTTCTTTGATCGAGAATGCCATGGCTGTAATTGAAGGTGGTGACGGTGAGAAGCCGCAAGCCGGATTAGCCCTAGAAGGGAGGTTGCGACGGTGGATGGACAAGAGGTTGAAGGACTCGTTTCCGATACACGTGGCGGAAAAGTTTACGCGATTGGCTATTCAATGTGTCGACGTGGATCCATCTAAGCGGCCTAATATGGCCCACGTGGCAAGTAAGATTTCTAAGTTGTACTTAGAATCGAGAATTTGGTCCAATAATATGGCGATTCCGGCCAACTTGTCGGTCTCCCTAGCTCCTCGTTGAACCAACTCGATATTGATGTAACTCAATGCTTGATCTCTTGTTGATTAAATATTGCATAATTACATCATTGCACTCATCATCATATATAGTTGACTAATGAAAATGTTCAATGAATATTAACTGTAGATCGTAATCTTTTATTGTTCATGAATACGTCCAATTAAAAAATAGATTGCAAACATCCATATTAGACTTCTAAATTCTTTTAAAATATTTTTAGCAAAAAAAGGAGAATATCCACAACCATTTTGTAAGATCAAATCATTGATATATAATTTAAGTCAACAATAATTGTTCATTTACCTATCACATCTTCACTTATTTTAAATGATTTCCTAATCTAACAGGGGAAAAAAAAGATTAACTCCGATGTCCATTTGATTTTTGAAACTTACGTTTATAAATCCTACTTTCACATATAACTTTCTATGTTTTACCATCTACCTTTTTCTCATGTTTTTAAAAATTAAGTCAAGTTTTGAAAATTAAAAAGAGTAGCTTTCAAAAATTAATTTTTGTGTTTTGGAATTTGGAGAATTCATATGTATCCTCAACAAAAGATGAAGATTGCGGTAAGAAAGTTGGGAGAAAACAAGCATAATTTTGAGAAACCAAAAATAAAAAACCAAATAGTTATCAAATAAAATATTTTCTGTTTAGTTTTCATAGTTGTCCTATAGTAGATGCAAAAGAAACAACATTATTTAGAATCATATATCTATATATTATTTCCAACCTTGTAGATGAAGATGGGATGATTAATAATTTTATGTTTCTTAAATATTAAAATTACTTTAACTTAAATCTATCATATATCTGCCTTTAGTTTGAAATTATAAAACTTATTTTCACAAAATGGAAGTTGAAAAAGAAAAAGCATAAATATAAATTGTTTTTATGAGCTTGACTTTTAAAATGATAGAATTAAAAACACAACCATCGTCATTTAAAATTTGTATTAATATGGCATTGTTCTAGAACTATGGAGTAAATGGAATTAAATGCATAGTAAAAAGCATTGACATTTTTAATTGGATGGTGACTGGTGCGGGCACATGTTGGGCTTAGGCGCATCCAGGAGTTGGCACATATTGGGCTTCAATGGAAGATGTGGGCCTCATGGGCCCAATGAGAACTGCGGTGCCGGCCAACGAGTAAAGAAGAAGAATGATACCAACTTCACTTACCAAATTAACACGAATTTTTTGACCGTACGAAAGAAGTTAAAAAAATCAGCATGTTTCATGAATCATGACAGATCATTTTTTAGCAGTATTAGAAATAATTATTCCATTGAGTCACGGAGTTGGTACATGTCATAAACGCCACGAAATTGGTTGGCTTGATAGAATATTTCTTATTTCTCGTTATCGTTTTGATTGTGAATTTGAACATCTGGTTTTTTTTGGTCAAGATAATAATATCTCAACGAGTTGAATATAGTTTAGGTTGTTGTATTTGTAATCCATTTACTCAAAACCAATATCGAAAAATTCTTTTTCAAAAAGAAAAAAAAAAAAGAGAAAAGAAAAAGAGAATTGTGTGGGAGGGGAATGGGTTGGGTTGGCCAATGTTTTAGAAAAAATGTGTGGTAAGTGGTATGGGTATGGGCATGGGACATTATTCTCGTTTGTACAATTATCACCACTGTCCTTCCCTTGTCGGTCTAAAAACACAAACGCCCTGCATGTGCATCCTCTTTTTAACCTCCCTTTTACTACAACTTTTTTTTTTTTTTTTACTTCATATATATATATATATTAACTCTTTGCATTCGGCACATAACAAATGAAATGAATTTGGATCAACATAATAGTGTCAATGAACATAGTTCAATGATAATTGACATGTACCATTGATTAATAGGTTAGAGGTTAAAATCCCTTCACCCTAAATATTGTTAAACTCAAAAAGAAAACACACACAAAATAATAGTTTATACCACGTTTGCATATTAATTAAAACATAGGGTTGGAATGAATCAAAACAAAACAATCATGAAGATTTGTCTGTAACTTCCAAACAAATTTCTTATTATATGTGGGAAAAAAAAGTTTATTGTTTTTCCGAAAACATCGTACAAAGGGGGCTCGGACACAGATAATTTTGTGCCCAAAGTGGGAGAAATTTAATTGATTCTTTTGTATATATTTCTAGGGCCGGTTGCAATGATAGCAATATGGACTAAAATAATTGCAAATCTAGCAACCCACAAAAAAAATTGTAAAAATGGCAAAATCTAATAGTTTGTGTGTTGCACTTACTAAAATACCCCTCCAGATTTTCTTTCACTGATAGAAAGATTTTCTATCACTGATAGAAAGATTTTCTATCAGTGATAGAAATTTTCTTTCACTGATAGATTCTATCATATGATAGAAAATTTTTCTACTACTGATAGATTCTATCGGCGATAGATATTTTTCTATCACTTGTTCGGTGTTCTATCAGTGTTTGGTTGTTGTTATTTGGTTTTCTATCAGTGTTTGGTTTTTGCTTTTCAGTGTTTGATTTCTATAATCGTTCGTTTTTGCTTTATTTTTCAATGTTCGATTTCACCATGTATCACCATCGCTGATAAAAACAAAAGATCTTCTATCACTGATAGAAAAGTATCAGTGATAGAAATATTTTCTATAACTCACGAAAAGTTTTTCTATCAGTCTCAGTGATAAAGATAGAAAGTTTTTCTATCACTCATAGAAAAAATTCCTATAAGTGATAGAAGATTTCTATCACTGATAGGTTCTATCAGGGATTGAAAGATTTTCTATCAAGAGTTTTCTATCATTGATAGAATATCTTTCTATCACTGATAGAATAGTAAAAATTTCTATCAGTGATAGAAATCTTTTATCACTGATAGAAAGCTTTTCTATCGGTGATAGAAAGTTTTTCTATCACTTATAGATTATATCGGTGATTGAAAGATTTCTATCGGAGATAGAAAGATTTTTATGGGTGATCAGGGATCGAAAGATTTTTTATCAAAAGTTTTTCTATGATTTTCTATAAAAAGTTTTTTTTATCACTGATAGAACCTATCAGTGATAGAAATCTTTTATCACGGATAGAAAAAGTTTCTATTAGTGATATAAATCTTTTATTCTATCAGTGATAGAAACTTTCTATCACTGATAGAAATTTTTTCTACCACTGATAGAATCTATCAGTCATAGAAATATTAGTGATAGAAACTTTCTATCGCCGATAGAAAATTTTCTACCGCTGATAGAATCTATCAGTGATAGAAACTTTCTATCACTGATAGAAAATTTTTCTACCACTGATAGAATCTATCAGTAATAAAAAGACTTTCTATCAGTACAAAAAAAAAAAAAAAAAAAAAAAAAAAAAAAAAAAACTGACGTGGAATAAGAAGATGGGCACACAGGGGCAATTTAGGAATATAAAAAATTAATTAAAAAATTTTGCTATATTTCCAAATATTTTTAAAAATTGCTATATTTGTAATTATTTACCTTCCTGTTGCCACCCATTACAATTATCCATATTTATATTTAAGGGATTATGATTGGTACGAGAGCGACTGTTGACGAGAATGACATTTCCACCACTTAACCTCGTACTAAATAACATCGTCGTGTTGCATTAAAAACATGTGGGCCAGGCCTGACATTTTCCACCTACTGGGCTTCTGCTTCCCTAGGCCCAACTCAAAACTAACCCACTGCCCGCACTCTTCTGCCATTATCAACCAAGTTATTTATTTATTTATTTGAAATATCAACCAAGTTATTTTATTAATATACAGAATGGAATGAATATTACAAATAATAGCTTTAACTAATTTTGTTTTTTAGTTTTATTTGCCCCACAATAATCTATTTTATTTTTTTCTTCCCCTGTTTTTTCCTTCTGGCATGGGTTACAGCTTACAGTAGGTGTAATAAAGTAATTCTATTATATATTTATTTATATTGACACCTTTTTTTTATCCCATAACAATTTTAAAACTAAAAAATGGTAGGGTGGGGGTTACTAAATTTAAGAATTTTACATGTAATCTGTCTAAAAAAAAACATGTAAGGATGGAAAATTGACTTTGTAAAATTTTTTAAAATCTTATTTTGTGTCTACCGTGTACGAAGAAGTTCGTATATTTTGTATACCATAGGGAGGAATAAGACATAATATGTATATTTATGAAAAATAAAATAAATGCGGACAAAATTATCTTAATGACACTCAAATTCTTTACGTTGCATAAATCAGAAGCAAACATATCTAGCACACGATTCCATGTTTGTTATTTAACGTTTTGTCCAAGCCGACAAATATAACAATTATTTTTAAATACAGTCATAAAGGTTAACTTTGTCGTTTAATTATATAAGGTGTTGGTCTATAATAAGCAAGATTTCGTGATGGAAATAGAAACCTATTTAAAGTTAGGGCCGGTTGCAAGGATAGCAATATGGGCCAAAATAATTGCAAATCTAGCAATCCACACAAAAAATTGCAAAAATGGCAAAATCTAATAGTTTGTGTGTTGCATTTACTAAAATACCCCTCCATATTTTCTTTCACTGATAGAAAGATTTCTATCACTGATAGAATCTATCAGTGATAGAAATTTTCTTTCACTGATAGATTCTATCATATGATAGAAAATTTGTCTACTACTGATAGATTCTATCAGCGATAGATATTTTTCTATCACTTGTTCGGTGTTATATCAGTGTTTGGTTGTTGTTATTTGGTTTTCTATCCGTGTTTGGTTTTTGTTTTTCAGTGTTTGATTTCTATAATCGTTCGTTTTTGCTTTATTTTTCAATGCTCGATTTCACCTTGTATCACCATCGCTGATAGAAACAAAAGATCTTCTATCACTGTAGAAAAGTATCAGTGATAGAAAAATTTTCTATAACTCACGAAAAGTTTTTCTATCAGTCTCAGTGATAGAGATAGAAAGTTTTTCTATCACTCATAGAAAAAATTTCTATAAGTGATAGAAGATTTCTATCACTGATAGGTTCTATCAGGGATTGAAATATTTTCTATCAAGAGTTTTCTATCATTGATAGAATATCTTTATATCACTGATAGAATAGTAAAAATCCCTATCAGTGATAGAAATCTTTTATCACTGATAGAAAGTTTTTCTATCACTTATAGATTATATCGGTGATAGAAAGATTTCTATCGGAGATAGAAAGATTTTTATGGGTGATCAGGGATTGAAAGATTTTTTATCAAAAGTTTTTCTATGATTTTCTATAAAAAAAGTTTTTTTTATCACTGATAGAACCTATCAGTGATAGAAATCTTTTATCACTGATAGAAAAAATTTCTATTAGTGATAGAAATATTCTATTCTATCAGTGATAGAAACTTTCTATCATTGATAGAAAATTTTTCTACCACTGATAGAATCTATCAGTCATAGAAATTTTAGTGATAGAAACTTTCTGTCGCCGATAGAAAATTTTTCTACCACTGATAGAATCTATCAGTGATAGAAATATCACTGATAGAAACTTTATTCTATCAGTGATAGAAATATCACTGATAGAAACTTTATTCTATCAGTGATAGAAAGTTTCTATCACTAATAGAAACTTTATTCTATCACTGATAGAATCACTCATAGAAAATTTTTTTACCACTGATAGAATCTATCAGTAATAAAAAGACTTTCTATAAGTAAAAAAAAAAAAAAAAAAACTGACGAGAAAGAAGAAGATGGGCACACAGGGACAATTTAGGAATATAAAAAATTAATTAAAAAATTTTGCCATATTTGCAAATATTTTTAAAAATTACTATATTTGCAATTATTTATCTTCATGTTGCCACCCATTACAATTATCCCAAAATTATGCCTTAAATATTTAGAAATATATATGTAATACAATATAAAATTCACTTGAAATTTCAGTAAATTAGATCACAACAAGGATGTTTCATGTTTGTTTTGTAATTGAAGAAAAAAAAAATGGAAAAAAGAAAAAATAGTGAGGAGGGCCGAAGGATGTGGGATGTTCAGTCTTTTCCTTTTCTTCTTTTGACCGGTGCTGTTATCTACGTGGCATTTCGAACCCGCGTTCAATATCGTATATAAATTATATAATATATTTATATTATTTGTTTATAATTTATTTTTTGGATTCCACTCTGCGAAACACACTCTCTGTGCAGCGATGGAACTTGGAGCATCTTTGTTCTATCTCGATCCAATCGAAGGTGAATGTGTAATGCTGTCCATTTTTCCCTCATTCATTTTCGTCTTCTTTCTTTTCTGAATCTCAAACTGCTTACTGCAATACCCCAATCCCGCGAATGGTAAGCTTCTCCATTTTTCGCTGTTTCGCTCGAATAGCTTTTACAAGTGTTTGGCTGCTAAGAAAATGCGGGGCTATCGGTTATGGCATTCGTTGTGGAATCATGTAGAACTCACTTTCAGCTCAAAATCAGAGCATCTGGAGAGCATTGATGCATAATTTCGTTCTGAACACGATACAGTGACTGTTACTGCTCTTATCTTTTATCGTTTTCTTTTTTAATTTGTTCCTCTCGTTTATTAATCAGTTTAAGTGAGTTTGTTCTTCGATTCTTTTTAATTCCTCCGCTCATGTCGACTTGTCATGATTTTTAATGATGAGTTTCTGTGTGTTTGAGCTTACTTTTGCAATTCTGGGTTTCATTTCACAATGAAGAGTATTTGTCTGTTGTGGCTGGTATAGTTGTCATCGGAGAATGATTGTTGATTGATTTTCTTCTGTTTAAGCCGAGTCTGGTGAATATTTAAAGCCTATTGATTATTAGGATTGATTCAGATAATGTCCCTGGTCTCTCACGCCTTGTTCATAATCTTCAAATCATAGAATTTACGAACTAATTTCTCTGCTTCGTCTTGCGTTTTCTGACTCACTCTCACCTTACTGCATCAATCGAATTGCTTGTTACTTGGATTAGTTCCCTGCATAAAAATCTTTCGTCTGTGTGTGTGGGTTTTAGTCATTTCATTTGTGTTGACATGAAATATTAACAACGATTTTCTGCAGGTTAAAGGCCACGTTAAAATTTATGCTCCAACAAATCGAAGGATGACTTTGTATTTTTCTGCTTTCTGTTAGAGAAATCTCCATTTGCACTTCCGGGTGCTGATTACAGGTACAATCAAGTGCTGGATGGTGGAAATTTGCATTCATCGATTCATTGGAGGAAATTAGTAGGAAAAGTATTTCTCATTTTATGTTTTGATTGTGTAATACGATTTGGTACATTCTGATTTAGGAATTTTCATTTGGAGATGATTACTCACGAGCAAGATCCTGATGTGGTTCGATGGGGCCTCGAACTCTTTGATGGAAGCCCATTTTCTAATTACGGGTATTGTGGAAACGTAGCTCATGATGAGATACAATACTATCAAGGACAATGTTTTGATGTAGATAATTATGACAAGGCATGCAACATAGAAAATAATGAGCTTATTGCTCAAACTCTCCAAGAACTCTCACAGCTTGCAGTCGCAGAGCCAGTATCCTTTGATGAAGGGGTAGAAAATTTACAACTTTCCATGTGTCCACAAGATTGGCTTAGTCTATCCATAAATAACTATGGTTCGGGTATGTACCATAGAAATTAAAATTTTAATGCAGAACATATTCGAGGTGAGCCTGGCTTATATTTTCTATGTTTAAAATTAATTTTGTTTTTCAGAGCATAATAACGATCTGGAAGAGGAAGATGATAGTTCATGTACTATCCCTGACGAGACATCCTACAGTGGGGATGACTGGTCATATTCTTTAGAGCTGACTGATGAGTATACCCTTGATGGAGAAGTGGGAAAAAGATTGAATCAGATGGTCTCAATTCCTGTAAGTTTTGCATTGAATGAGAACTCATATTTTCTTGAGTGCTACTAGATGCTGTGCATGTATCTTCAGGTGAGGGTGGTTGAGGGTGATCCTTCATTGCATTGGCCAGATTACCGGAAATATCTTCTGGTTCTCATGTTAATCTGTCGTACTTGAGCCCTTCTTAGAAATCTGATTTTTTCATGTTGTTTGCACTTGTCAAAAAAAATTTTCATCCTATTGTTAAAAGTTAATTAATGCTAGGATGTAGACAGTGGTGAAAATTACTGTGCTGCAAGTTTAAGTACGCACAGTTTTTTGTTCTCCTTTTCATTCTTTCTTTCCTTTTAAAATTTCTACTGTTAGGGGTTATCTTCTCTTCAAGAGCTCTTTGGCCAAGGCTCTTAAACAATGCTGATAGTGGAACTGATAATTTGAAAGGGGAAATTGGAGATGATGCATGTACCTTTAAAGCGATTGGGATGGTTCATGTACTTGGCTTCTGGTTTTCTGACTACTTGCTAAAATGATCCATGGAATATACTGAGTGTTTTTAGTACTTATTTTGAGTTTTTGTAGCACGTTCCAAGAATTAATGGAGAAATTCCTTCTGTTGATGAAGAAGCTTTAGATCATCAAAGGCTATTGGACAGGTGGTGTTTCTATGTTCGTCTGACACCCCTTTTCCTGCCTGTCCCCAGCTCACTTTCACACACGCACATCTCTAACTTTGGATAGCTACATTTGTTTGTCGTAGCTTAGCAAGAATATGACATGCTAATATTTGGTGCTATAATTCTGAACTATTCTGCCCCCTCCCCCCTTAGACTGCAGCTATATGATTTGATTGAGCTGAAAGTGCAAGGAGATGGTAACTGCCAGGTTAGTTCTTCTTACTGCATCATCCTAAGTTTTGTCTGCTATGGTGTCACGGGGGCGAACGTCTCATATTATAGTACGACGGGTGATCACTATGTCATGATTTTAGATATCTTTAGTTTTAGTTGTTACCTTAGTAATTTCAATTCCCTGTTTCTAATTGTAATACCCCTATCTAATTACATTTGAAGGCTCTAAGCGAGCTTTCTGAAACATGTATCCTTATTTCCATTTTGTTTCCAGTTTCGTGCTCTGTCAGATCAAATTTATCGAACTCCTGAGCACCATAAATTTGTGAGGGAACAAGTTGTTAATCAGGTCTGGCATATTTTTATTTAAACGTCGCATCTGACTCTTATTTTTGTGTTATAATTTTATGGCTGTTTTTGGGGAGTTGAAGTTTGTTATAATGAAATATTTTAACTCTCAGCTAAAGTCATATCCAGAGATATACGAAGGATATGTTCCCATGGCCTACACTGACTATCTGGAGAAAATGTCCAAGTACTTATCTGATACACTTTGCAATTTGTTTCTTCTCCTTGATTGTTTGATTGGTGGGATGTCTAACTGGACTTTTTGGTCTTGGCATTTCTTTGGGTTGATCATAGGAGTGGGGAATGGGGGGATCATGTGACTTTGCAGGCTGCTGCAGATACGGTATGTATGAGCAACAAGCTATTATGATGGATTAGTTGGCAACTTTGTAAATCACGGTTCAGCATTATGTTATATACATACAGCAACTGAAAGCATAAATAATGACTGCTTTAGCTTCAATCCTTTTGGCAAGATGACAATGTAAATAATTAGTTCATGAAATCCTAACATATGGTTGTGCTGTGGTGCAGTATGGTGTTAAAATTTTCATGATTACATCGTTCAAAGATACCTGCTACATCGAGATCCTTCCTAATATTGAAAGGTCCAAAAGAGGTACATTCTAATTTCTATTGTTTCTTCTTCCTAATGTTTAATAATTCATTGAAGGTTTAATAAATGGAGATTTTTCGGAGCACAGATTTCTATCTTTTAATGAACTCTCCACCTATACATGCATAGATTATTATGAATAATATAATTGTTAGTTGACCTTAGAAGTTAGACCTTTAGTAGTCAGGAACTTAGAATATATACTGTTGAATTATCGATATAAGTTTAAATTTACCGTAATTCACTAGTTTAAACTCTTGAGTTCAATAGGGATTTAATATGGTATCAAAGCAAGATCCTAGGTGTAAACTCCTATAAAGTCATTTCCTCTCCAATTAATTGATAACCACCTGTTTGACCTTTGCAAATTTTTCTGCCTACAAGTGAAGATAAGTGTTAAGGTATATAAGATTAAATTTACTGTAACTCATTAACTTAAGATTTTGGGTTCAATGATGATTTAACCTATAATATTCTAAGTTGGTGGGGGGTCTTAATCACTTGGTCAAAACAAAGGTCGCTACCACTAGGTCCAACCCTGGTGTTAATATCTTAAATTTGTTGATTCCTTTAGTGGAGGAAATATGAAACAATTGCAGCAATATGGAGTTGCAGAAAGCAAGAAGGATGAAACTTGCTGAAGCATGATGCATGTTGATAAATGAAATGTGCAAAAGAAGTGGGAAACCCTATTAGTTTAAGGATTATATAAAAACATTCCAATCTCCGATAATCTAGCAAATATGTAATAACTATAACGGAACTTGGAGAAAACAAACCAAAAAGAGGAAACACAAACACCAAGAAGAGGCATTAATGAACAGTTAAGGTCTCATCGCTAATCCTTTTGCCTATCAGTCCCTAGAAAACTCCTCTAGTCACTCTCAATCTGAATGCGAAGCATAGCATAAATACCGTTCAACAAAAGTACTTTAGCTTTCTTGCCTATCAGTCCCAAGGAGTTTTCTTTCGCGTATCAGTCCGTAGAAGGATACATTCTTTATTCCTTCTAAGGGAGCAATCTGAAAACCAAAAATGTGGAGAATTTTATACTGAAGATAGCTAGAGAAAGGACACCAAAGGAATAGTATGATCCTCATTAATATCTTGCAGATTGCTTGAATGAGTATATTGCTGTTCTTCAAAATTCTTAGACAATGGTACAATACTCTGCCATGTTTTCATGAGTAACAAACCAGTGATTCAAGATTAGTTACTAAGTCCACCTTGATTTTAGCTGATGTTCATAACTCACTTGCTCATCTATTGTTGCAAGCTTGTGGTGTCTAATAATCAAATAGGCACAGTCCAAGCCTGTTTTAAGTCTGGCTGGAGCCCAATAAGGGAATCTTGAAGCGGTTGACATGAGTGGCATTGTCAAATTTGAAGCAGAGAAACATTTCATAACGCTTGGGCGTTGTAATACTGGCAAGTGGTGCCACAGCTAGAAAGGTTGCATATAAAATATAAACCATAACACACATTTCACTCACGCCACAATGAGGTGGTATGCACCGCTTTGCTAACTTGGTAGAATTCTATCCTAGGTCAGAAAACACGTGGGAATACTCTCCAACAGTGGAGAGGCTTTCTTGGGATTTAAGCTCGTTTTCTTTAAAGAGAAAATGTGGAGGGGAAAAACCTTTTATGTGATCTTTGTAAAAATTAGGTATATTCTCAAGAAAAAAAAATGCATATTTCTTTATGGTTTTTTTTTTAAATATATATATATATATATATATATATTTTATTGTAATCTTCATGTGTATTCTCTTCTTCTTACTTTCCTTCTGCTGCCACTATTATGGTTTCACCCTTGTCACTTGTGTAAGGAAATTTAGAATTAGTTATCTTTAAATTCTCTCAACAGACGTAATAATTGTCAAAACGCTCAAGACTGCAAGCTGGGGTGGGGGATCATGTTGACCTTGGCCTAAATGGTCGGGTTTAACCCATTTATGAAGGTGCTCTCTAATACCTCCTTTAGTAACCCTGACACTGATGCTACTAACACCTCGAATACTTTTTGATGATCAACCACACCTTGTTTAATTGTCTAAAATTATTCACACAAACTCCCCATCCATATTGGAATTAACGGAACAGCTCTCCCCAGGGTTTCAGCCGGCTAATAATGCCTTTCCTAGTTCCTATCCATTCACATCATGTTAAAGCATCGGCATTAAAGTTAACCACTTCCACCCAGAGTTTTTTCAGCCTCCAATAATCCGTGAACTTCAAACTACCTCTCAGCTCAAAAGAACCATGAGTTTGGGTGCTCTCCAATGAAAATGGACATTTCCTAACGCTTATTGCTATTGTCATCATCAACTCCTCCCGTTCAGCTTTCCTCTTCACTCATCTGTATTCCTACTCCAGTCTTGTTGCCTGTTGGCTTGCTCCACCCATTTTCCATGCTCCTTATTGAATGTTTTTGAACTACCTTCATATCCGATTGATCCACACTACTACTGGCTGTTTCCCAAGATTGACCAACCAACAAAGGTGGTCTTTTGTATATCATCCAAGGAACCTAAATCTTTGCAACTTTTGAGCACTATGCTGCAAAATTCTCTCCAAATCCCGTAAATCGTAATCATAACTCAATTTGCATTTTTCACCAACTTCTTTCTCAGAGTCATCAATTCTCTCTTCTGATCATTTATGAGTCGTGGTCTCTAATATGAATACGATATTCCCCACCCCCCGGATTTTCCTTTTGCCCTTTCTCATATGCATTGATGTAATTGCGGCCTACCACTCATGTGCCTCATGATGCGATCAATAATCTGTCAATTACTATAACCACACCAAAATGATTGTGGGCAGAAAATTTTCAACATGTTGGCCAAAATTGTAACAAGGATTTTGTAGATGTAAGCTGTAAGTCCGATCCTGATATTCAAGATTTTGATAGTAACCATTCGGCATTAGGGCAGTAAAGGCTTCATGTACGCTCTTGTTTACAATTCTTTCAGAACATTTCCATAATATCAAGTCTGAACATTTCCTTTGGCATTAGGGATGTGAAGTATTTATTCGTGTTCCGTTAGAATCCACAAGGGAGGACAACTATCTCCATTGATATATGAGGTCTTTTGGGTGGACCAAAATCAAAGCTATGAGAGCTTATGTCCAAGGTGGATAATACCATACCATTGTGGAGATATGTAGAGTGTCCGTTGTTCCTTAACACATACAACTAAGGTATATTAATGAGTATGAAATTTACCGTTAGAACCTGAAGCCACCGATTGTTGTATGTCTTTTAAATGGTGGTTTATCACTTGGTCAATAGTGTGCAGCTTAAGACCAAGTGTTTAATTCCATTATCCCAATTGAGCAGTCGATCATGCTCAAATTCTTGATCAGCTACCTAGAAAAGTTGAGGGATTTATAGGCATCGAAAGAGGTGTAAATGTTAAATATAGAGAAGTTATGATGCCACTGAACCCAAAAACTTAAGTCGCTCGGTTGTGGTAAATTTAATTATATCAATACTTTTACATTTCCCCTCACTTACGGGCTTGAATATGTAGAGAAGATTGAACAAGTGGAAATCAATATTAATTGGAGAGAAAATAACATTATAGATGTTCAAACTTAGGACCTCTTACTCAGAGACTATGTTAAATCACTATTGAACCCAAAAGCTTAAATCGATGAGTTATAGTGAATTTAATTATATCAATACTTTAACATTTTCTCCCTCATGCTCATTTATTAATGAAAGGATTTTCTAATTGGATGTATAACTTGCAGTTATTTGCTTGAGCTTTTGGGCTGAAGTGCACTATAACTCAATATATCCTGAAGGAGGTGAGCTCTCATTATCATTAGTTTAATAATTGACTATTTCATTTACTTCTTTGTCTACGGCAATGGGATGCTTAAATTGTTGGATCCTTCTTTACCTTTCCTTGATCATACGACAATTAATCCTTCAGGTGTTAGATGTATTTAGTCTTTTATGTGAATTTCATTAAAACCGGTGGGCTTGATGAGGTCTTAATGCCCCTTCTTTCTTGAATTATTGTCTTCATTAGTTCTAAATTATGCCCAATATCTTTGTTCAGCAAGATTTTGTTGTTGTGCTGATAGAGTTTTAAGATATTACAAAGTCTTCAAGCAATTCTTGTATGAAAGGAGGAACTCGTTGGCTTGTGACGAAGCCGGCAAGATGTGGTGCTCTAACCTCTTCCAGCACATCTTACCTAATTATCAAAAAAATCTTAACAACTAAATGGTATCCTTGTTAAAAATTACCCTCGGAAAGGCGCCTTTTCATTTGGCATTGGCATATATAGGGTGAAATTATCATTAACTAATGGTGGTTGATAAACTTTTATCTGGAAACTAAATGAACTAATTTAGCATAACAAACGGGCTTTACTATTCCTTATTACTCTTCCCCTCCCCCCTCCTTTCTCTCCCTATTCAGAAAAGGCCAATCTTCCATGTTTTGTAATTGTTGCTGGTATTTGTTAATCCTTAAGAGTTAAGATTATATCTGTATGGAAAGTTGATTCTTTCTCGTGTATCACACTGTTTGTAAAGCCGATAGAACTTTGTGCATTATGTGGTTTTCTCCAGATGTACCCATGTTTGAGACGAGGAACAATAGATGGTGGATGCTTCAAAACGAGCATCTGGAATGATGGGTCAAATAGCAATTTTCAAATATTGCTAATCACAGTCTTCACTAAGTTTTCTGGATACTTCAATCCTAATTTGATCCATAAGAGTTCAGCACTTAATTGCTATTTCCTACTAGGTTTTGTTCCTCTGTGGAACTCATGGGAAAAATTATGTGAAATACAGAATTGCCGCCATGCTTTTTGATTAATTTGTGCATCTCTAACATTTGCCTGGAATCTTTTCTTTTCCCCCTCGTTTTTTAGGTTCAAGTAACTTTAATTGTAATCTCGCACTTAGTTTTTAAGTGCTTTAAGCAAGTGCTAATTATGTTATGCTATTTTCTGTTTCCATGTGCTCCAAGTAGCAATTCATTATGTGCAGGTTATCTCTCTGTCTCTCTCTATCTCTTTTCATGAAAGGCACCCCCCATTTGAAATATCTCCCACCTTTCTACATTAATTTTGTTGTACCCGGTTTAAGTTTTACAACAGATTATCCCTTTATTTCTCCTAATCTCTTTGATGTTCCCGTTCATTTGGTTTTCCTCATTTGGGAGCGATATTTTAAATGATTAAAATCACTTTATCATGTCTGAAAAAAATACCATGAAAAAGTGATTTTGGTCATTCTAAAATCTCTTCCAAACATGTCGGATAAGCTACTATTTGTGCTCTTGTAAAGCTCTCATTACAAGAATGTTCTCATTTGCCCTTCCCCTCGGGGTATGTGTGGGTCAATTTGGCTTGGCAAAATGGGTCGGAAATGACCTATCGGAAGAAAAATATATTGCATTATATGTATTTTCTTTTATTTTGGAAAAAAATGGTTTTTGTTTTAGAAACCACTTGCGATTTATAGAAATCTTTTTTTAGTACATCAACATTTGGGAGTGGGGGATTTGAATCTCTGACCTTTTGGTTGAGGGTAAATGCCAATTACCGCTGAGCTAAGCTTATTTTGGCTGCGATTTATGGAAATTGTTGGTTAGTACGAGATCATTTCCACGTAAATAATAACTTCATTTGTTCTTAAAAGGGTCAATAATGGGAGGGCACCAAAGGAGAAAAAGAGATTGCTCGTGGAAACCGATCATCTAGATATACTATCATCAAGTTTTCATTCTAAAGAATAGAAAATTTTATTTAAAAAACAATTTCTAATCCTTTAGTAATTATGAAAGAAGAAACCATACCCAAAAACTGATACATTAGTTACCGAGTAGGCATTGAAAAGGTCAATTTTGTGTGTGGAGATAGATGTAAGATGTGGAGAAATTTTGGCGAGACAAGACATAAGTTATATGTTGATCTTTGATGATATTTTGGATTCAAAGAATCACTTCAAGAGACTTGAATGGAGTTGCAAATGAGGGACCCCGCAGAAGGAAAAAAAAGGCACACTTTATTATTATTTTGAATAGCAAATATTTGGTTCATACCTCTCTATATCTATCATCATGGGCCATATAGAAACACCATTTCTATTGATTACATGCCATAAACTGCCTATCTAAATCTCAGTCGTCGTCCTCAGTTTCTCTCTCGGAGTTTTCTGCCACTTCTTGAAGCGTGGCGATATGATGAGCGAAAAGTTCCATATCAAAATCCGAGACCAAATCGAATTCATAATTTGGCAAAGGTATGCGTTCGTTAGCCATTGGGAATGCATAGTTGTTTCCATCAAAAGTTTTTTCTTCAAAACAACTTGTAGTAGTAGAAAAGTTTGATGAAGATGGATCAGAAGGCCTGCAGCCAGGCAAGTCTAGAGCAGCAGAGGCAATATCTTTACCAGTTAGAGCAATAATGGATGGCTCAGCTTTCTTCAACAGCCACTCCACAGTTTGACCATCTGTTTTGTTTCCGAGCTCGCGAGTTAGTTGAAACACACGAGCTGCACACAATGGAGGAAGGCGGATACGTCGATCGCGCCCGTGAACCTTGGCATGGCGATCTTTCGGAGCTTTAGAAGGGATGACCTTAGACTCTGAGGCATTTTGTGAATTGGATTTTGGTGCATTTCTTGGGGAGTTAGATGTAGCCTTCTTGACTCTCATGTTTTTTGAACCCATGAATCCTTTTAGAGAAGTTTTTCCAAACACTTGATGATCCAATGTAATGTCCTTTTAGGGTTTATATAAATCTACGCATGCGTGCGCACGCACGTGCAAGCGATCGAGACGCCGAAAGATTATAATCGTTCTTCGTTTGTGCATAACTTAAAAAAATCTAAGTTTTTTTGTGCAAATTCTTGGCCTTGCCTTTTCTGGGATTTTGATTTGCAGTAATGTAGTATGAAACTTAATTGCTTCTAGCCTTCTTGGGTTAGTAACGCCAGTGCACATATGAATAACAAGGCACAATGTTTTTTAGGATATGGTGATGGATTTGAAAGTTGTAATGATGTTAATAGAAATTGAAATGATAGAAATGTAATTAAGGGAATTGATTTGGTTGAAAGCACTTTGTTAGGCAGGTTGGTGATAGTAATTTTCTTACCAAAAGTGGGAATGAAGAAATGGAATGTGTGAGTTGTGCTGTGAAGGCTCTTTCTTGGCTGATTTTTACTCTCCAAATATGAATGAATCACTGACATGAAGTGTCAATTAGGGTTGTTTTTCACTTGGAAAGAAATGCTTTTAATTTGGTATTTGTAGCTTTATATGTCAAGGTAAGTTTGGATTCTTCCATGAGAACTTTAAGTTTTTCTTTTCTCTTTATGTTGTTTTAAAATCTTTCTTGGCGGCAAATCATGTTTGTTTTTATCAAAGATTTATTTTCTAAGTTGTTATAAATTAAGAGCCTCCTTATTACGCCTTTTGCTTTCAACCTTTTATTTTAAAAAAATTCACGCTTGTTGCCAAAGTGAGCTTAGCCTAGCGGTAATTGACATGTACCCTCAAACTATTTGAAAAATTCATTTTTCTAATAAGATATATGATAACAAGATGGATGAATATATCAAGACAATTTCGATTTTGAGACCTAAAAGAGAATCAATTTCATTCAATATTTGATTTAGAGCATGAAACAACTTTATTACAATAGATGACAGAAAATCGATCGTACTCAAAGCCCTAGAGTGATCCTATTTTTTTTAGTACATCAGCCTTTGGGAGTTGGAGGATCCTCTTGGTTGAGAATATATGTCAATTACCGCTAAGCTAAACTCACTCTGGCGATCCTATTTGTTGGTTGAAATGATAATATGTCGCTTTGCAAAATTTTTATTATTATTATTTTTTTTCATTTAATTGATTTTGAATAATTAATGGGTCAGATAATTGTATTGGGCTGAAATGGATTCCGGCGAGCGAACCAAAAGCCCAATAGGCCCATTTGTGGGATACAAATCGATTTCGATCCAAAGCGCACGTTAGCAACAGGAAAGCCTTGAAAGCTTCAACAGCGCCATGAGTGCGCAGCGCAGCGCAATGAAACATTTCTTGTTAAAATCGAAATTGGGCCGTAACGGAACCAAACGCAAACAAATCCTGGAATAGGCTCAACGGTTCTGGAAGAAGAAGAATCTTCTGGAACCTCCAACCCCACAAATAAAAATCAAACCCTAAGTTCATACATTCATCCTTTTGCTTACCCACCTTATCCCAAAACCCAGATAGCTCTACCAGAACTAAACCCCCCCGAGCTCCGCTACCTGAAAATGGCGTCTGCTAATGCAATTTCTTCCGCATCCATTCTATGTTCTTCCCAGAAGGTACTACTTCCATTTCTTTCTCATTTCTTCGTTGTTTGGACTATGGACTCTAGAGGAATGACTCTCCTTACCTTGTTTTCTTAATAATTCTTAGCTTTCCTTCATCTTTGGAAATCATGATTTGCAGAGAATAGTGGTTGCGATTGAATTCTATTTTGTTTTGGCCGTTTGAGAACCATATGAGCTACGTAATGGAATGATGGGTAGAATTTTTTTTCTATGATAGATAAGAAGAGAGTGGGGTCTGTAGAGGATAAAGTGATAGTAATAATGTAGCGTTTCCAGTAGCTTACTCTGTATTTGTCTAACGTTGCAGAGCTTGAGGAAGGTGAATCAACCGCAGAGCAGCAGGATAAATTACAGACAGGCCGGTAGCAGATTTGTTGTGAGAGCTACTGCTAAGGACATAGCGTTCGACCAGAGTTCTAGGACCGCACTTCAGTCTGGGATTGATAAGCTTGCCAATGCAGTCGGTCTGACTCTTGGACCTAGGGGTAACTTCCTGGTTCTTTTGATATATGAATTTGTTTGCACTGAATTTCGTTTGTGAACTCGTCGTTATCCTAATTTGTTCAGCTATTGAAATCCTTACGAGACATGTTCAACTCGTTTGCAAATTGATATCTTGTTTTATTTTATGGAAATAGATTCTTTTCATGTTTTGTTTTGCCATGCCATGGATGGTGAGAAATTTGGGTTCTTAACATAGTATTCAACTCGTGACCTTTGTATTTGAAGGGAGGAATGTTGTGCTGGATGAGTTTGGCAGTCCCAAAGTGGTAAATGATGGCGTGACAATTGCTCGGGCTATTGAGTTGCCTGATCCCATGGAAAATGCTGGTGCAGCTCTAATTAGGGAGGTTGGTCTTTTATACTCTGATCTTCCTCTTATATATTGTGACTTAATTCTTTTATCTGTTATAATGCGAAACCTTCTCCTGTAAGATTTTTCATTGCGTTGACAAGCATGTTCTGCTGTGAAGGTCGCAAGTAAAACTAATGATTCTGCTGGCGATGGGACAACAACTGCCTCAGTCCTCGCTAGGGAAATTATCAAACTAGGCCTTCTGAATGTTACCTCCGGAGCAAATCCTGTATCACTGAAGAGAGGAATTGACAAGACCGTGCAAGGATTAATAGAAGAGCTTGAGAAGAAGGCTAGGGCTATTGAAGGCAGAGATGATATCAAAGGTATTGCTTTCCATATTAAGAATTGCCTAAATGTGGAACTTCTTAGTTCTTACTAATATTATTTTTTACATTAACTGATGATCTGCGTATTGTTTTAATTCTGTGCAGCCGTTGCTTCTATTTCTGCTGGCAATGACGAGCTTATAGGGTTGATGATCGCTGATGCCATTGAAAAAGTGGGGCCTGATGGTGTGTTATCTATTGAGTCGTCATCTTCCTTTGAGACCACTGTTGAAGTTGAAGAAGGGATGGCGGTGTGTACTTTTTTTCTCTTTACTAGATTATCTTTGGTTAAAATGACTTTTTGGTCCTTTTACTATCAAATGTTCAAATTTAGTCCCTTTACTTTCAATAAAGAGTTGGTCCTTACGGCTAGTTTGGAGGTAATTAAGGTAATTTTTATCGAAAATTAATTAAATAATAATAAGAATTTTAATGGAAGAAAATACACCATGTAAATATATTTCCATAATTTATAGAGGGAAGACTAATAGAGGTATTTTTTTTTTCTTTTTCAGAAAAGTTAAAAAAATGGTATTTTAACCATTATCTTTCTTGATCCAAATTCAATTCATACATGCATGTTTTGACTCTAATAATCTATGTCCTCGTTTGTTTTTTTATTTTGCAGATTGACAGAGGCTATATTTCTCCTCAGTTTGTCACAAACCCTGAAAAGTTAATTGCTGAATTTGAGAATGCACGAGTGTTAATTACTGATCAAAAGATTTCAGCTATAAAGGATATTATCCCCATATTGGAGAAAACCACACAATTGAGAGCTCCTTTGCTTATCATTGCAGAGGATGTTACTGGTGAGGCTTTGGCTACCCTTGTTGTGAACAAGTTGCGGGGCATTCTAAATGTTGCTGCCATTAAAGCTCCGGGCTTTGGGGAAAGGAGAAAGGCTATGCTTCAAGACATTGCCATTTTGACAGGTAGTCTAGGTTATTCTTCGGCTGTTTAAATGCTAACGAGTTGCTCCTATTGTTGGCTTTACTTGTTCAGTTGATTGAAAAACTAATTTTCTTTCCCTGTTATTCATGAACTCTATCTCATCCAAGTTCCAACTATGTGAAGTTCCATTATTTAAATCAAAGGTTCATGAGGGGAAATTTCTAGCCAACTCTGCCTAACGTTTTCCTTGTTACTTTATTATTTCAGGTGCTGAATTCCAAGCCAATGATCTTGGATTGCTTGTAGAAAATACTTCAATTGAACAGCTTGGTTTGGCCCGAAAGGTGACCATTTCCAAGGACACTACCACCATCATTGCCGACGCTGCTTCAAAAGACGAGCTGCAAGCAAGGATTGCACAGCTAAAGAAAGAATTGGCTGAGACGGATTCTGTTTATGACACAGAGAAACTGGCTGAAAGAATTGCCAAATTATCTGGTGGTGTTGCTGTCATTAAGGTAGGAGCTGCGACAGAGACTGAACTTGAGGACAGGAAACTCCGTATTGAAGATGCAAAGAATGCAACTTTCGCTGCCATAGAGGAAGGGATTGTACCTGGTGGTGGTGCTGCACTGGTTCATCTCTCAACTCTTGTTCCTGCAATCAAGGACAAGCTTGAAGATGCGGAAGAGAAGCTAGGTGCCGATATTGTCCAAAAGGTAACCAACTCTCCTTAGTACGTAATATTTTGGAATATAGACTTTCTCGTTGCGCCTAGAAAACCAACACAACCACCGGTCCCTGGGGGGGGGGGGGGGGGGGAATTGGTAAGTTGGTATGTGTTTGGATTAGCTAATCAACTCCCTAGTACGTAATATTGAAATGTGAGCTTTCTGGTTGTGCCTGGAAAACCAACCCAACCGTGGGGGTGGGGTTGGTAATTTGGTATGTGGTGAGATTAGCTATTTCTTTGGTATCTTAATGGAGATGGCTGGTTGTGGTAGCGTTGACCTTCATTACTACTGGCTGGTGTGTTTGGTATTTTTTTTGTTAACTAAAATCTTATTGTACGCAGGCGCTGGTAGCACCGGCATCCTTAATTGCCCAGAATGCTGGAACTGAAGGGGAAGTAGTGGTGGAGAAGATCAAGTCGAGTGAATGGGAAATTGGTTACAATGCAATGACAGACAAGTACGAGAATCTGGTAGAGGCCGGTGTTATTGACCCAGCTAAGGTGACAAGATGTGCCTTGCAGAATGCGGCTTCAGTTGCTGGAATGGTCCTAACCACACAGGCCATTGTTGTTGAAAAGCCCAAGCCCAAGGCACCCGTCGCTGCTCCACAAGGCCTTACCATTTAAAATTCCTGAGAATTATCATCTTCATTTGTAGGACATCAGATACCAAGAGTAGCTTCTGGCGGCGCGTGTTCATTGGAAAACGACAAGACAGACAATAAGAAGATGTAACTGGGTATGTATGTGAATGCGCTTTTTTTGTACGGATTTCGAAACTTCCATTAGATATTGTAATCTTACCCCCCGAATCAATTGGATCAAGTTTACGAGTTTTCGTTGGAAAGAAATAATTTTGATGAATTTGCTGTATTATTTCTTGCCTTTTGGACTTAATAATCTCTCAAAATCAAAAGGGCCAGTGGTTGGTGGGCACCCTTTAGAGATGATTTCATGTGTTAAAATGACCCTTTGACAAAAATAGACGGCCAAATGGGAAAAAGAAAAAGAAAAAGTAAAAGGGTCCCATCCCAATCTATAGATTGACACAGAATCAGTCTCCTTTTCGAAAAGGATTGTACCCATCACATCACATCAAATTAAGTTGGCCTTTCCAATTAGTTATGTGTTTTCAAAGAAAGTATTATCAAAGCCAGTCGATTATTATCTCTAATGTGTGATATCGTTCCATTAAATAGCTTTTTTAGAAGATCAGAATTAGAATTAGAATCTTTCATAGGAGTTGAAAAGAATCTGTAATGAACTCCGCAATCATGGAGTTGTCAAATCTGATTCTCCAGAAAAAGAATGAAGGTAGGGTACAAATAATGACACGTGTCGTTTGATTTCTGAAATTAAAGAATTGTGAGAATATGCCACTTGTTTCTTTCTGTCGTTTGCCTTCTCCTGTTTCCCACTTTTGGCGAAAATTGAAAGTTTCAAACCCGATTTTTTTTTTTTTTTTTTTTTAAACCCGAATTTGTTCCTTATATTTTTTTTTATTCCAATTTCCAAATACCAAATCTTATTTTACAATATATATATTTTTTTCCGTATTGGAATAGAAAAAGGAAAAAGAAAAAGAGATAGCGCGTGAAGAAAATGTGGGATCAAAATCAACTTCACGTTCTTTGTTTACTAAAAATTAAAAGATAGAAAGAAGCAGTCGCAAAGTCGTAAAAAGCAGGTAGCTTTGGTTTCCACCACAGCCACCTTTATTTCTTTGGTGCTCAAATTTAGGCAGCTCAATAATCCCCACGTATCATTCAAACTAATCACTCAACATCAACCATAAATAAATTCTAACGGTTTTAACAGTAAACATCTAATTTTCAGTTTTCTCCTATACATTATTAAATTATAAAATTTTATAAAATAAAACTTATATTATAAGCTCAATTAGTCAATTTTATAGCTAATAAATTCATTAATTTTAGAAAAAGGTTGAATATTTAGAAATCTATCAAATATGTTCAAAGATTTTTTTTTTTTTTTCCTTTTATGAGAGAAGAATTAGTTTTGCGCCATCCATCAATATTTTTGTTTAATTTATTTGGAGAGTAGAGGCCGTCCAATCTAATGTCTCCATCAACTCACAAGTAAAGAAGGTGGATGCCTAAAGATGTATAAATGAATCCATAATGTTTATGTTCCGTGTCGTGTTTTCCTTTTATGCTAAAAAACATTTTTTAACTTTAACTTTAGTAAGATTTTTTTTCTCTTCTACTAGTATATTTATATAAGTTAGATCTTCTTCTACTAGTATATTTATATAAGTTAGATCTTCTGTAACAATTTGAATAAGTTAACTACTTGTATGTTTATGTAAAAGTAGTAGAATTAGCGAAGAACCATAATTTGTACGACATTCAAATTTAACGAATCTACCTTTTATTCCTATTACAAGGTTTGACATTCCACTCTTATAAAAAAAAAATTATCATAGAATTGAATTCTTGACATAGAGATTGGCCTAGTCCAACCTAATTTGAAGACTTATCTATCGTATATGTTTAGGTGCAAATTTAATATTATCCATGTATAATTAGAAATATATCCACATGTAAAAATATACCAATTGATGATCATTATGCAACTATTACTTATATATATATTTTTTTTTGAAAAGCAACTAATACTTATATTAATCGAGGGTGACAACTATCCCAATAAAATAAAAACTTGTTGACTTTTACTACAATTATTATGTATGTTATTGACAATTTCCAAATTTTAAATTACATTTATAATTAATGTAAATTAATATAAAAGTAGTTTGAAAAAAAGTTTGAACCCACTTACTTTTTACTTTTCTATTTTTTAAGGTTGTATATGATTAATCTTTTTCAAATCCTTAATTTCCGCTAAGCATAATATAAATAAATCGAGCAAACTTGGTCGGACAAATATTAAAAAGAAAAAAAAAAAACCTGAAACAAATAAAAGAAAAATGGTGTGGGACTAATTAAAAGTAAAAATGATAAAGTAGTCAAAGTCGGTTACCTTCCTTTAAAATATCTAAGCCAACCCACACCCTTAACTTTTCAAACTCACCATGCCATCATTTTTTTTTATTATTTATTTTTTTTTTTTTGAGAAAGTCAAGTTTCATTCTCTCTCCTCCTCTTTTCTTCCTTATTTCCCTAGAGAAGCTATTAATTATTTTGGTATTAATTATAATACATGTACTTTCGAAAAGGTTTGAACTCTAAGAAAAAGAAAAAGAAAAAAGATTACTAACAATTTGAGGAATTTAAAATGAATGTTGTTAGTTTCAAACAATACATAATTCAATTAATATAAAGTATCTTTTCTCAATCAAGAGATTAAATATTCAAATTTTCTAATTCCGCTTATTGTTGAACTAAAAAAAGATTTGATAAATAATAAAAGATAAAATATAAATGTAGTTTGAGAAATAATAGCTTAAGATTTGTATATCTAATTTAAATCTTTAATTTTAAAGAAATTTTTTATATTTTACCGAAAATTATAAATTTTTTTTTAATGATAATGATGTTTTATCTATCGAATATGAAAACGTGAGGATTGAATTAGAGGTTGTTTTCAAACTATTTGTCCGAGGAGAGGGTGATGTTAGAATCTTTTTTTTTTTTGAAAGTGAGTTTAGGGTCATATTTAAATTGAATGTTTTGTGATTATAGGAGTGAGAGTCGGGACAACGTTTGTCGTTGAAGCGAAATTGAGTTTTCTATTTATTCCAATACTACCCTAAGTTTTGGCTGGAAATTACGCGTACACCGAGTCCTTGATTTTCCTTTGCAATCTTCCCTTCCCTTCCCTTGTTTGTAAATATAAATATCATATCTGGGTGGCGGTGGGATAAAACATAAAACTAGGGTTGCGAGCGAAACCAAGAAAAGAAAAAGAAAAAGAAAAAGAAAAAAAAAAAAAAGTCTAAATTAGTAATATTGGAAGGCGAATTGAGTAATTTGCATTGAGAAGTGGCCCTCGAAAGGAGAAGGAAAAACGCCAAAAGGACTCGTGGAAGCTGGGTCTGTGCGCTGCGTGGAAGACAGGTGACACGCTAATGACCGATATAGAGTGGCCTTCACCGCAACAATGAATACACAGCTTCTCGTTTATGGAGGAGGACCATCTTCAACGCTCCCCTCAATCTTACTTCTTCTTCCTTTTCATTTCAACGCCCTTCTGAGATCTGCCTGATCATCGTCGATTTCAGGTTCTGCCATTCTTTTTTCCTCTTATTTCACGATCTGCATTGCCTTGCCTTTATTCTGCTCTTTCTCCTGCTTCTTCGTGTTTTCATTTCAATTCGGTTTTCTTTCACGTGCATTTGACACAATGTCCATCCAATGTCCTTGTCTCTCTGTTCAATCATTGGATTTTGATTTTGATTTTCAGTTTCTTAATTAATGTCTAGGGAATTCGATTGGCTTGCCTGCCTTTCACGCGGATGGTGGAGGTCGCTAAGATGTTGTATATAGTGGTTCTCGATTATGAAGAACAAGAAAAGAAGGAGAAGGAGTCTTTCCGCTATACTCGCGCCGTTTTGCAAAGCACTCTGCAGCTTATGGGTTGCAAGGCACGACATGCTTTCAAGGTGCTTCATCTTTAACGCCTTTTTTTCTCTATTTAAGATTATTTCTGTTATATTGCCCACTGGTTTTCCTTTACCTTCGCCATTATGGTTCTTCCTTATTCTCATGTGTGTTCCTTTTTTTTTTTTTTTTTTTTTTTTTTTTGGGTCTGGGTTGATATTGTCAATATTTGCGCATCTGAATTCCAGTTGTGGAGGTGGGATCTGCATCTTCCTTGTCGTTACTTGTTTCTGACTTCTATTTGTTTTTGCCTGTTGTTTTTTAGCTGTTGTGCCATGCATAGTTATTTCTTTCTTTTTTGCTTTTATTATTTTTCTCCAATTCTTCAAGAGCAAATTGTTTCGATTTGTTGGACAGTTTTTTTTTTTTTTTTTTTTTTTTGGCTCGTGTATTTGTCTGATAAAGTAGGCAGATTTACGTTCTAATTGTAAAATTTTATGAAGTGGAAATTTCCTCTCCCTTCTTCAATTATGTTTATTTCTCTGTTGTTATTGTTATCATTATGTTGTCTTTCAACTTCTTATCTTGCCTTTCCCTTGTCTGCTGAGCTCCTTGTCTTTGGTGGAGATATGATTCACTGTTTCTTTTGTATGCTTTAATTTGTGGATGACCCTTTCAATTTCATAATTATTGCCGCTGCTGGGTTTTGAACTTCACATACCTAACTTTTCAATATCTTGACCATTTTAAAAAATGGTCTATTTTCGATCTCCTATTCCAATTCTCTTTTTCGTGTACAAGTGCATTGTCGTGTTTTCTATTGGCAGGACAGTCTGTAATCTGTTTTTTTTTTTTTTAAATCTTTTTTATCCTACAACGGCAGTGACAAATAATGTTGCCTTGATTTTAGTAAATAAAAGTTTATACTTCTGAGTTTTGAGAGCTTGGGTGTTTACCATCACGCAGAGATGACCCTTAGTTGTAATTATGTGGCGTTCTAAGAAGTTGTTTTAATCTCATCCGTCCTCTCGTATCAATGCTATTTGTCAGAATGTTTTCTGAATATTTTAATTCCCAATCGAGGTGATGTATATACATTTAACATCCTCGCGACTGAAGAGTATGGAGGTGAATGTAAAATGCCTTGTATACAATTTTATTTGGGTTGCATAATCTGGTTTATCCTCTCTATGGCTCCTCAAGACTCTTATTTTTGCATTTGTTGACTGGTTATGCTCCTCCCCCATTAAAATTTTATTATATTTATTCTCATTTTGATTGAGGGACTTTCCAGCTTCATTCTGCATTTACAAATACGACAGAGATGTTTGTGAGTTGGGAGCCTCAAGTTATCGATAAATCTGATGTTTTGCTTTTGATCTTCTTATAGTAGTGTCACATGAAAAATGAATTTGATTCGTTATTTAAATTTTATTTCCAAGTTGAAAGCATTGAAAACTTCTGATAGATACTATTTTTTCCTATGGTTGTGATTAGATAAGCCAGAGGGCTTTTGAGTTGATGCGGAAAGGTTGTGGTGTACTTCCTGAAGGGTCTGGGACAAGATCATCTGAAAAAGAACGTGTTAATAAATTGGATGTACGCTTTGCTGAAACTGAGGTTTGGAATCATCCAAATTCATCAAAACATGGGGAAAGTAAAAAAATTCCATTTGAGCTATATAAAAAGCGCACAACTCTCATTGTAAGGAGAGCAACCTTCCTAGATGTTGTATGCAAAGCCCTGGCAGAATACAAGTACGTGAGTCCCCACCAGAGGGCTGACTTGCTTTTAGCATGCAGGTAAACTCTAAACGACACGAGCCTTCGAATAGAGTCCCCATTATGTTCTGCTGTTTTTCTTATTTGTATTAATTATTTTCTAGAAATTGGTAATTCTGTGGTTTAGTCATCTGTAGTTTAGGTTCAAATTGCCTTCTACAAGGATGACTTAGGGATAATCTTATTCATACCAGAAAGTTTTTATGTGGATCTGAGTATTTATAGATTTACACCTGGTCTACTGATCCAAGTGGTTGGTGTACTCGAGACTTGAAATGTTTAAAATATTTTATCTTATGCAATATCTTGCAAGTTTTTATCAACAATAGAGATTTTAAATGGTTGCTTTGAGTTTGAAATGTGTGCTCCTAAAGATGCTGTCTTGGTTTGTTGAGGATGCAAAGAAGTGTTCACGGCCTTACATTGTATTAAAATGTCATTTTTTCCTGTCCTGCCTGTTTTGTGCTCCATTTGGTTGGCCCTTGTTTCTAAACAAACCCCAGTACAAATAGTACTGCTGGTCTGTCATATGGAAGATTGTGGGAGAGAAATTTTATGGGAAATTTGAGGGAGAGGAAGAGGAGGATTTTTCAACCATTGAAAAGAGAATATGTAGGTGCTGTTTGTATTTTTTCTGAATGGATCAAAATACAAACACTTGTGAGTCTGTGACAATTCCTCGGTTTCATGGATCAAATTTCTTGGGTCATTTATTATTTGTTTGGGAGGTGGATAGTCTGCTAATTCATTATATTTGTTATCGTAAGGTTTATTATTAATCTGTTTTCTATGAATATTTTAAGAAGATTTGGGGCTGCTTTCATGTTTGATAAGCACTATTATTATATTTTTCTCCTGTGATACTTGTCTAGCTGGTTTGTACTTCTTCGTAACAATATATTCTTCTCACAGAATCCGAGAAAGGAAGGAATCTGTTACTGTACTATTATGTGGTACTAGTGGTTGTGGCAAATCCACTTTGTCTGCATTACTGGTATGTCCTTGAAGAGACTTTAATCTTTAGGGACTAAAATCTGTTTGCATTATTCAAGCTTTTACAGTTTTTTTAAATGCCAACAGCAAATTGCAATGGATGACATGAAGTTCTAGTTGAAAGTATATTTTGATTTGGAATGTTTTAACTTAAGTACACTGCCAACTTTTTCATGACAGGGTAGCAGGTTAGGAATTACGACAGTAATATCAACTGACTCAATTCGGCATATGATGAGGAGTTTTGTAGAAGAGAAACAAAATCCTTTGCTCTGGGCTTCAACTTACCATGCTGGGGAGTTTTTGGACCCAGTAGCTGTTGCTGAAGCTAAGGCAAAAAGAAAAGCAAAAAAGTTGGCAGGCAATTCTCATTCATATCTGAAGGATGAAGTACAGGAGAGTTCTTCCATTGGAAGATTTGATGGCCAACCATCAGATCGTGGCTCTGAGCTCATCAGTCGAAAGCAGATGGCTATTGAAGGATACAAGGCACAGAGTGAGATGGTGATTGACAGCCTTGATAGGCTGATTAGTTCCTGGGAAGAGCGGAAAGAATCAGTTGTTGTTGAGGGTGTTCACTTAAGCCTAAATTTTGTGGTGTGTGATCCTGAGTAGTTATCTTTTCTTCCCTATCTATTTACATTTTATACCCTTCTTGACATTTATTCCAACGCTGCTTTTGCAGATGGGGCTTATGAAGAAACATCCATCAATTGTACCATTCATGATTTACATCACCAATGAGGACAAGCACCTAGAAAGATTTGCAGTGAGAGCAAAATATATGACACTTGACCCAGCTAAGAACAAATATGTAAAGTATATACGAAATATTAGGACAATACAAGAATATTTATGCAAGAGGGCTGATAAGCATCTTATCCCTAAAATAAACAATACCAATGTTGACAAGAGTGTAGCTGCCATCCATGCAACATTATTTAGCTGCCTTCGTAGGCGTGAAGCAGGCGAACAGCTATACGATCCTGTGCGGAATACTGTTCCTATTATTGATGAGGAATACAGGAACCAGTGTGCTGCCAACTCATTGAGCTCTAAGTGCATGTTTCATCTCATCCAAAGGAAAGGTTCCTCTAGGAATCTGATGGCTTTGGTTAATACTGATGGATCTGTGGCCAAGGCTTGGCCTGTCGATCCTATTGAAGACAAAAGTGGGAAGCCTTTATTAGGCCCGAGGACTGAGAATGGATTGGGGATTCCAATGTATGGTCCATTGCAGATTGATAAAGCCGAACCTGTTAATCTTCAATTTGGTTTCTATGGCATCAGTGCTTGGCCTACTGATGGTGGGACGAGCCGTGCAGGGAGTGTTGATGAATCCAGGGCAGATGGGACTGATACTAGTAAATACCTTTCTTCTTGCTGCAGCTCTCCGAGGTTTTCCGATGGACCTTCCAAGGAGGTAATTTGGAAAATGATTATAAGTTTCTGAAAAACTTGTTGGCTGATTTCTTTTCTTTAGAAGTATATTATCTCTTGATTCTTTTCTTCCCAATACACAGTTCCCAGTAGTATATATGCAGGATGTACGACCTCTGTTTGATTCCTTTAAGTTTATTTTCTTCGATGCTATCATATCTCTTTGGTTGTAGATGACAATTTCTGCTTAGATCTGATGGCCCGTTATTCCCTTTCAGCTCAAGGAAGATATCTCTGTGCACGGTAGCGATGAAGAGGTTGACGACCCTCATGAGCTTGGCAGCGATGATGACTTTAGTGAAGATGGTGACAAAGAGATTCTTGAAGAGGTATTGTCTGGTTCTACGTACAAGAAATGTTTGTTAAATATGTTTTAGAGCATGGTCCTCTGCATTGATTTCTTCCAGTTCTCCAAGGGGACTCTTATTGCTACCCAAGCATCCAATATAATTTGTTCACAATATCATGCACTTTATACCATGTTTCAGCATCGGTTCCTATGCATATTGATGTTGTTTAGTAATCTGCTTTCTTGATATGGTTCTGAAGCTAGAAGAATTCCCGCAAGGAACAGTATGGATAATTGCAAGTCTTAAATTTGAAAATGTTACATGATGGTATTTTATTCTTTTGGTCCACAGGTAGGCTCTGTCGATGAAGAGTCGACAAAATCAGATGAAGAATATGATGATCTGGCAATGCTGGACGTGAATAATGGTTACTGGTCGGATGATGACATGGAATACATGGATAGGCCTGGATCATCCAAGGGGTCAAGTGCACGGGCAGTCGATAGGTATCACCAGAACCTGGACCTCTTCCTGCGCTCTAAAAGTGAGTCATCCAAGTCACTCTGCTCTTATTCTTCTCTTATGAAGGAGAAAGGGAATATACGAACTTCTGGTGCTATGAAAATGAAAAAACGTTCCCTTAGCATTCCAGCCATGAGAAAGCATGGTTCAGCTATTGACGGTCCCATTCTATCCGGAGCTCCTCAGGGGTAGCTCAAGAATTTTGCATAGTTTTAGTTTTTTTCTTTATTGATCTCTGGATGGTCTCCTTTTACTGGAATTAGCTTAAGACTACGCGGGTATAAACACCCATACCCCCCTCCCCCCTCCCCCCGGGGGTTTAAAAAAATGTACAGAGTGGTGTCCCTTGTAATTGACTTGCTTCGTGTTGCAGCGTTCTTTTGTAGTATATATATGCATACATATATCCCACTAATTTGTAGATGACAGATCAATGTGGAGGGCAAATATCATTTTGTTCTTGTCCTACGGTACAGCATACTGCTTAACAAAAAGTCTAATTTGTAACACAGTTACCTGGGCAGCCATTGATCCCCTCAGGACGGTCTATCCCCGACCTGATCTCCAGGAAAGTAGGTGCTTCTCAGAACCTTTAAACAGGGAGAAGAAAAGGGTCAGTGAGATATTTCACATAAACAAAACTTCCAATCGGCTTATTGCCATGATCCAAACTAGAAGAAGTAATGCTTATTGACCTTTGATGTGATAAAAACCCAGATGAGCTCGAAAGCCTGTGACTGGCAGAGCTTATAGGGTCTGGGAGCAGCCATCTTTTTGACAAGAGAACTTTGGTACAAGCGTCCTTACAGGCATCTTTTGATTCTGATTCCATTTGGCATTGACATAACAATCTGTGTATCTATTGTTTTACACGTTGATTCTTTTTCTTACCAATTGGCATTAACGAAATCGGGTCCTGTAGCCCCCAACACTTCTTTCTCACACGTCACAATAAGACAGACAGATGGGTTGGTCCATCCTATCTACTGCGTGGAGCCCAACTTCTGATTTGAGTTGCACTGCATGTTCCCACATTGGGATTAACGGTTTTGGATGATTCGTTTCTGGAAGAGATACACCTTTTATAGCCAAGTTAATAAATAATTTCCCATGTAACGCATGGATTTTCTGCTATCTAGTTTAGAGATGGTGCACATCTGTCAGCAAGAAGGGGAAACTGGCCTTGATGCAGTAACATGGAGATTTTTATTTTATTTTTATTTTTATTTTTATTTTTTAATTTTATTTTGTTTTTCTCTTTTTTAATAGGATTCAAATTCGAACTACAAACCTCCCAATGATTAGTTTATCTAATATGGGAGTTATTTTATAAGATAACACTCCAATGAATGACCATATGGAAGATTATGAGTGTTGGCAATGGATATTACTGTAGAATTACAACATTTTCCACTACAAGCCCAAAAATGTAACTGCAAAGTTGTGTCATCAACAGTGAGAGGTATGTGTTCATCAACCATGCACTCAAGATGCTTCTAATAACTCTATGAATCGGTCCGGGGTAATGCGATGGACAATTTGAATTTACTTCCCTTCTGCTTGACATGTTGATCAAAATGGAATTCTCACGCTGTAAGTTTCATTATAAGTCACGATCCCTTCATCACAGCCTGGATTCCTTTTATTGTACCCGAGTAACATCAAATTAAGACTGTCAAGCGTGAAGATATCTTCTTTGAGGGAAAATAATGTTATACTGTCACTTCTATTGTGTACTCAACTATCAATCGAAGTGGTTGGAATCAGTCTGCTAAGATCATCCCCACGTTTAGCCAAGATGTTCAATAGCATTGTTGCTTCTTTAGTCCGATTCAACTTCAATAATTCAAAGACAATCTTTTCACAAACAGATAGATTAACTTGATATCCATCCTTCTCCATCATAACCTGTAGCTCAATAGCTTCACTAACCATTCCTTTGTTGCAAAAACCATCAACCAATGTGTTGAAGATAGCATCGTCCATTTCGATTCCCTTGCTCTGCATTCCATTTACATATTCCAATGCGAGCCCCATATCTCCTACCTTGCAGAGACCATCTATCAGTGCCCAATATGTATCAGAATTCGGGGCAATACTTCTGTGGGTCATTTCGTCGAACAATGAACATGCACTCTGGATCGTCCCTGCTTTACAATGGCTTCTGATGATCAGATTATACAAATGGGAATCCACCTTGAAGCCCTCATCATGCATCTTCATCACCAATTTCTCAGCCTTCTCATTCTTTCCCGAGCTCGTGAACCCATCAATTAAAAGTTTGTAGGTGTTGGATTCAAAACAAACTCCTTCCTTTTCCATCAAAAGCAATATCAGATCCAACTCCTCAAAATTCCATCGCTTAGCACAAGCACTAACCATCACATTGAATGTAACAGTGTTGGGTTTAATTCCTTTCCCCAACATCTCCTCCACCAACTCTCTACCTCTCTTAATCTCGCCATTCCCACATAAGATATCCACCACAACGGTTAAAGAATAAACAGAGACTTCTAATCCTGATTTAAGCATCCGATGGAAGAAATCTAGAGCTAAATGCCTCTGATCAGATCCTTTGAGGGCTAGTAAATGCACATTACAAGTGTGCTCATCGATCATAATCCCATTATTCTTCATATAGCTAAAAGTTTCAGAAACAGAGTCGAAGAACCCATTCTCCGAGTACATTGCAAGCATGAAATTGAAAAATTTTACCTTAACCTTCCTTTCTCGACAACAATTTTCAACCGTAGAAGCAATGACAGAAAATGGGTAGCGGAGATTTCCATCAATCGACACAGTTTTGAGAAGGCTCTCTGCATTGGAGAACATCCTTGCCTTGAGAAGCCTGCAAATGACGGTCAAATGGGCCTGAAGATCAGGCTTGAATGAGATGAGAGACTGATTTTTTAGCAAAAAGTCCAAGAAATGGAAGCATTCTGAAGATCGAAGATTTGGGTTAGAGAGAATGGAACTGAGAACTTGGGGGTTGAGTTCGGAGATGAAGGATGTGGCGGCGGTGGATTCGAACGGTGCCGGAGCTGAGATTGTTGAAATGATTTCCGTGAATGGTTTCAAAGAGGGATCGAATTGACGATTGCCTTTGACTGTTTTGAGGGTTTTGAGGAGGTTTTGAATTGGCATTATGGAAGTTTTAGAGTTTTCGTTCAGAATCGAGGGAAAGCCAACGATAAATTCCTCTGCAAATCTTTCGTTTCCCCGTTGTTTTCCATGGAAAACCTTATCAATTGGGGAAATATATGCTTCTTGGACAAACACAGACAGAATAGAAATTCTGATAATCAATGCAAAACTGGATCCAAATAATATATGCTTCTTTGGGTTTTCGTTCTTTGACTGTTGATGATTTTGTTGAAAGGGAAGATTGTGCCCATGGAAGAACGAAAAGTATACTTGACCTAGAAAATAAATTAATCTTATGCCATTAGCGATAGCTTATTATTGGAAAAAAATTGTAATTTAACCTAAATATTTGAAGTAACATGGTCGTGTTTATAATGATAGTTATTGATGTGTGATTTTAGTTGAAGAGTTGATTGGACTGATTAGGTGCACATCAACATAATTGATAATACATAGTGCCCTATGAAAATTTTAGAAGAGCGATGTTCAAGGAGTAGTGTGTATGGTCAAAGCTTACCTAAAAAAACAAATAGGTGCTTGCCTTCACATGATGTCTAAATACCATTTGAAATTTAGATCCATTTGAGTATTGTGTTTGATAAGTTTTCCTAGACGGCGTACCTTCATCTTTTCTTCTTCTTCATCTTCTATAGACAACTATAGATTGCCAACAGGGTCACACTAGTCAATTGTTGCTTGCTTGCTATTGTGTAACTTATGAATCATACATTGATCAATCAAATGTGAAGTAGGTGAATAGGTGGGGATTGTGAGTGGCACCATAGTAGCCATGTATAAGATGTGATATGATGACGCAAAATGTGGTGCTAGGAGTACTAGATTGCAAATTCTTTGCACCAATCAGTGTTTGAAATTTCTAAGTCAATAAGAAGATTGAACACTGTCAAATTATACGACCTCTTTAGGCACAATTTCTTATTGTGCCTTTCATATTTGTATTTGGACTAAACAACTTGGACTAAGGATAAAGTTTTGAGTAATTTGTCTCACCTAAGTCAAACTATCTTTCACCCAATCTCACTTGGTTCAAGTTATCAACCAAACTCATTTAAAGTTAGGTGGCCTCCAAAACTCTCCTAATTGGGGATGTACCCATTACAAAAAGTAGATTGTACTTTAAAGGTACAAAGTGTAAACCATTGTCTTATTATGACTTGTTAACTCTATAGTGCAACGGTAGATAATAGCTAATTATTGGAGAACTTCTGTAATTTATCTTAAATATCCAAAATTAACATGATCGTTGTGTAAGGGATTACGAGATAACCTCATACCAGTGGAGATAGTTGTCCTCCCTTATTAACCCACGGTCATCCCCTTATCTAGCCAATGTGGGACTTTGGTCGCACTCCCAACACGTTGTTATAATGATACTTACTGTGGTGGGATTCTAGGTGAAGAGTTGATTGGATTGATCAAGTACACATCAACACAGAGGATAATGAAAACGCTATGACAATTTTGGAAGTAGCGATGTTGAAGGAGTAGTGTATATGTGGTCAATTGCTTATCTACAAAAATAAAGAGGTGCTTGATTTCATGTGGTGTCTACAAGCACCCTTTCGAAATTTAAATTTATTTGAGTATTGTGTTTGGTAGATCAGTTTTAGCATAATAGAAGATGTACCTTCATCTTCTGTAGACAACTATGAATTGCTAGCTAGTAGGGTCACACTAGTCAATTGATGCTTGCTAGGTATATTGTAGCTTGTCAATCATACAATTGATTCAATTGTGTCGATGTTATAGGTGAGTAGGTGGGCTTGTGAGTGGTAGCATGTATAAGATGTGATAAGATGTGATAGGACCACGCAAAGTGTGATGCTAGGGTACTAGAGGCAAGTTCTTTGTACTAATCATGTTCGATATATATTTATAACTCAATAAAAAAGATTGAAATATAACCTTTTTAGGCCCCATTTCTTATTATGCCTCTCATACTTGATTTGGACTAAACAACTTGGATCAAGCATATAGATATACGATCTTATCTAGATCAAGCTTTGGGCAATGACCCTACCTAGGTTAAGCTATATCTCATGCCTAATCTCACTTGGGTCAAGTTATCAATCAACTTAGCTTAAAGTTAGGTGACTTATACTCAATTGGGAGTATGTCTATGAATCATTGTCTTATTAAATTTTATTAACCTAAGTGATTTATTAATCTCACTTTAGTCGCGTTGTAAATTGTAATCCAAGCATCCTCACACTCATAGGAATAACAAAGAATAAATAAAATAGACAATATTAATGGGTGAGAAATAACATCCATTTGTTTGATTTAGGTTATGAAGAGATGATAGATAGTGAGAGTGTTGAAGAGAGATAGAGAGTGGACCAAGTCATTTAATTGCAATGGTGGAGTGCTGAGATCGACGTGGGGCCCTTCCCTTCCCTTGCGTGTCTGCCACATGTGTATCCATCATTCACATGGGCCCCACCACCACCCTCTTCCTCTGCCACAATTTCAGAATTTCTTTTTCATTTTCTAAATTTTACATTTATATATTTATTTATATCACAACACAAGATTCACAACACCAACTGACATCTTAACCCTACACTACGTCATATATATTATATATAATAAATATTTTCCGAAATGAAATGATAGTTATGGACCATTTGGGTGAACAGAAAACTCAACAGCCTCATCCATTTTAGTCTTCTCGTTGCGAATATTCTCTGAGTTTGTCAACTTCAATATCTCTATTGCTATTCAGCGCTTCAAATTTTACACATATTATATATTTACATATATATATATATTCACAACAAACAAACACAAATAATTTCCACTTTTCTTCTACCTACCATATAAGTCGCCTCTTATATTTATATTATTGCCCAACTTAAACATAATGTATTGAAAGAACTTAGTTAAAATTAAATGGTAGAGCATATGAAGAATAAGAGGTTCAACTTAATTTCATAATTAACACTTCCGATTCATCAAAATGAGCACCAAATGTATCTTCAATCAAAAAGTTAGAGGTCTCTCACTTCCAATGTTGTTGATAGTTCAAAGAAAAAACAAGGCTTCCAATTCATACCCATTTAAATTGTTTGATAACATTTGTAACATATAGCTAAACTTTTTGACCTATAACTCTATCCAAAAACTATGACTTTTGTTTTTTTTTTAGTTCATTTGACAACCATTGTGTTTTCTTATATTTTCAAAACTTATAAAAATTTGGTTTTGTTTTTTAAATTTGGCTTAGAATTCAAATACATTTTTAAGGATGGGCAAGAAACTTACCAAAAAATTGTGAAAAAACAAAATAATTATTAAACAAAACCTTATATATTCATTTTGTCAAATTGAATACATTTATTTAATCTTTACCAAATATTAAAAAAAAATGCCACCCATGAGAAGATTTAGTGGTATGATTATTATAATTTGAGTAGTTGGTACCATTCCTCTTAACCTATAATTACAATACACATAACATATGTATCTTCTATTCCATTTGCATTTCTTACACCAAAATGGGAGAACTACCAACAAACCATATATTAAAACAAATATGAAATCAGTCAATGGAGGAGATGCCATGCAAGGCAGAGCAAAACAAGTCAAAAAAACACACAAGCTACATTCTTCTTAGCTTCATCAATCCATACATATACAAAACAGAAGTAGGTTTGTCAAAACTTTACAACAAGATTCTCCATTGATAACACAAATGATAAAAAGCCTCAACATCTGGCTAGCTAAACTAAAACCATTTACATATAGCTGTCAAAATTGAAGCTGATTGATTTATATATTTTATACAGTGAGAGAGAAGGGCAATTATTAATGATGGATGGGGCTGTCCGAAAATCTAAGGAAGCTGCAAATGTGGTAATTAGATTGTGACAGAGCTGGGCGAGTGGGAGATCTTCACAATCTCGAATTTCCTGAATCATCACTATCACTTTTCTTTATATATAAATATAAATGTGTCATAAACAAAGAGAGAGAGAGGGAAAGAGAACGTACATGAGAAAAAAGGGTCCTAGTTACAGCCATGTCTCGTGCCATTGGTCCACCAACAAGACAAGAGTGATGTATTATTACCAATGCCTAAAGTTCAAACCCCAACCCCCTCTCATTTGACACTCCATTTTTCTTTTCCACATGCCTATCTTTACAAACCACATTCTACTTTCGGATCATACGCTCCACTTCTTTTCAATGCCCGACACGAGAGACATCAAAGGTTTTTCTTATTAAGCTCGCCAATTGTTCCAAGAATAGGCTTTACTCAAGCTCTCACTTCTTATGGTGCCAACTTCCTATGGTGCCAATGTTTTTTTGACTAAAATGACGGTTATTTGTGTACTTGTGGTTATCGGTACAACTTTATGTAAGTCGAGCAATACTCTTGTTGACTGCTATTTGTGTACTTATGTATGAGCATTAAAGGAAAAAATTTTACCTTTGAAGCATGAGGATTTGGGCTTCATCTCTTGAGATTCTCTTCCCTTTTCTTTTCCTGTTACAGAGGTACAAAAGTCTCGTCTCTCCCACCATAATCGAATTACTCAAACCCCAAAAACATAAAAAAGAATTTTGCACTGTCTATTATTATATTAACTATTAACTGGGAGTAGTCAGATCTGGAATCTGGAGTCTGTTTGAGCAGCATTTAATACAAAAACAACGATGATAAATCCATTAAAGCAACTGATTTTGTGAAGTAAACTAATCCAGATGTAGAAAACGCAGAAGGGTATTAATAATTTAAAGAGGAAGAGATAATAAAATCATCACCTGCTGATTTGTTCGTCACATGTCAAGTGGGAAAATGCCAGAATCTGAGAGTTCCTTTCTAAAGCCAGATATATGCAATATACATCAATATATATAGTCGTTTATTGCCGATGCAGCATCATCAAGATTCTCACTTGCAAAGAAATCTGGAACGACCAACACTTTTGAATGTGAATCTTGATAATGCTACACCAGCAACCAACAACTGTTTCTCGACATATCTTAAACCCTATCTCTCCCACGAACAAAAATTAGGGGAATGAAGAAGAAAATAGAGGAGAAATACAGATTTTTTCCCCCTTTCGAAACCCTAGCTATTTACCTCAAAGTGTCAATTCATGAAGAGAAATGGAAAGTCGGTATCTTTTTGAAAACCCATGTTCATAATCCAACCAACAGCCCATAATCCATCCGAAAGATTTGAGCTTTTTCGGAAACAGCTAGAAAAACCAGTGATTCAAAGAGAGAGATGGAAAGATTTCAATTGGAACAAGAGGGCTGAAACCTAAGGCACAGAGAGGAGAACGAAAAGGGGAAAAATTGTTAAAAAAAATTAAAGAAGAAATTGGAGAAAGGGGGAAAAAAAAGGGGAGAAGATTGGGAGGAAAGGGGAACAGTGGAGATGAAAATTGAAGAGGAGAAAGGAGTTTGGGTTATATATATAATGGCATTTGATTATTGGTCAGTTGTCAAAGTTTGAGACAGTTGGCGGATTTCTATTGGTTGTTGTGTTGCTTCGCTGTATGGACTGTCACTATAGCAAATCACCGTCTTCCCCACAAACCCTAATTCTAATTTTTATTTAAAGAAAATGTTTCCAAGTTTTCCTCGTATCATCATGTCTCAGATCACCCATTTTTTCTTTATCCTTTTCTTCTTTTTTATTGCTTATTTCACGTGGGGTTGGCTTAGAGTAATTCTTTTTAGAATCCAAATTAAATTAACCATAATGCTCCAAAGCTTATCTCTTCATTATTCAACTATTTTCTTCTTTTTTTTTTTTTTTATTTTCTTTGAGAATCTAATGACCGTTTTGCTTTTGTTCTCTCTTTTTCTAATGGGGTTTTTTGAAAGAATAAATTTGTTTAATATATTAACTCTTTAATACATAGGAATATCTACCCTATATATCTTTTAAACTTTTTTTTTTAAGTTCAACAACACTTAAGGTGAAGACTCAAACCTCTAACTTTTTAGTGGAGACTTAGTCAGTTGAGTCATTGAAAAAAGTGTATTTAAAATATTAGTATCATTTCAGGAAATTAGAAAAAAAAATCAGCAAAATGATAAAATTAATAAAAAGATGTTATGGATAAAGAAATGGTTGTAAAAACAAAACCAAAATGGTTATGAAACACACACCAAAATCCCTAGGGTTAAATCCAACTTTTCAAAGGTTGACAAATAAAAGTTCCCAATATAAAACACGCTTAAACTACAAGAACATGAGAAGGAATCTATTTAATCGAGACTTTAAAGTCTTGTTTGATAACCATTTAGTTTTTTGTTTTTGAAACTTAAGTTTGTTTTTATCCAACTTCCTTAGAATGATTTTCATCTTTGTTAAGGATACATATGCATCTCTAGCCAAATTTCAAAAACAAAAACAAGTTTTTAAAAACTACTTCTTTTAGTTTTTAAAACTTGAGTTGGTTTTTGAAAACATGAGAAGAAGATAGATAACAATACAAAGAAACTTATAGGTGAAAGTAGTGTTTGTAGACTTAATTTTCAAAAACCAAATGGTTATCAAACGAGACCTAAGAAACACATCGAATATATTTTTTAAAGAATACTACCATCCAGATAAGGAAGTGAAGATTTGGACTTTGAATTTTTTTAGGGGACTATTATTGTTTGAACTATGCTTATAAAATATATATTGTACTAAATATTTCATAATTTAGTCTTTGAAATATACATATATGTTTGATATTTTAAAAGTCTCCATTCTGTCTCTATATTTTAAGAGTTTTTAATTCAATCTCTATTCAATTACCATGCTTAAATTGAATAACAAAATGATGACATGAAATTTGAAATAATAGGATAACAATGTGGTTTTTTTTTCTCTCTAAATTGGATGAGACATGAATTGTCATGGTGTGAGTTTTTAATTTAGATCGAGCTATTGTCAAAAAAATAAATAAATAATAATAATAATAATAAATTAGGTCGAGCTAGTTGTGTTTCTTTAAATCAAAGATGAGACAAAATTTTAAGATAAAAAAATTGTCGAATGTCATATCGTAAATTTCAATATTTTTAAGTCATAGAAGTTGAAAATGAAACTTTTTAAAGACATTTGGAAATTAAACAAAATTTGGTGTACACTTCATGGATGGGACTAGTAGTATATTTAGCCAACATCTTATTATGTATTTAATTTGATTTAAAAAGTAAAAACAACACAATATTTTATAGATATAATATATATATAACAATGAAAATGGGATTAGCTAATTCAACCAATCAAGAGTTCTTTTGAGAAATGTCAAATTATGCATTGCTTTATGCTTTGCCCAAAAAAAAAAAAAAAAAAAAAAAAAAAAAAAAAAAAAAAACTTTCCAGATCAATTGGAAAAGATGCACGTGTGAAATGGTTTAAGCTGTACTGATTAACTTTTAATCAACCAAATTAATAACAAGTTGTACAAAATTAAACCACATGGTTAGCATGTGCAGATGTTTGAATTATATTCGATTGAGTCGTTAATTGCCCTTTCATGTAAAGTTGAAAGACAAGTGTTACAATTTAAAAACAAGATCTAACTTTTTAAATAAAATGGTTTGCATTATCATTTTATTTCCAAACCGTCCCTTCCATTGACATAAAGAACGTAGTTCAACTGACATAAAGTTGTATTGATAATCACGAGATCTGTGGGTCAAATCCTTCCTCTCCACATTGTAAAAGAAAAATATAACAAATGAATTGTTGTAATTATATTATAATTCATTATTATAAATAAATATGACTAACATAGCATTTTTGTTTGTTTATAAATTTTTCAACTTTGAAATTAAGAAAGTACAGGTAGTGAACCTAAAGAAATTGAGTTTAATAATGAGGGAGGGAGGCTTAATTTATAATAAATGTAAGGAAGAAATAGGTATAAACTAAATACTGTTTCTATTTTGGCATATTGTCATTTACGATGCACATGCATGTAATTTGTAAAGTTTTTAATAATTCTTATATTATGTGAGTATCCAAATTTATGAATCTCTTATGGAAAAATAAAATTCTAAATGAAGTAAATTGTCAACAATATTCAATTAATTCTTTCAATATTTAAAATAATTTGTATACAAACTCTTGCCTTCATAAATAAGCTAATAAATGTTCTTTAAATATAAAGTTAATCAATAATGTATAATAATTGATGAAATATTGATTTTGTTTTTCCATGTATTTACAAATTCAAATAAGATAGATAGTTTAATGGTAAAAACATTTTATTTAAAAAAAAAAAATTGTTTGTTCAAATCTCTATCCCAACATGTGATCTAATATTTTAGAATGCTAGAGTCATCTTCAAATATAAAATGAAAAAATTATCCAAATTTATTGTCCATCCATTTTTACCTTTATTATGTTCTTCTCAAAATAAATAAATAAATAAATAACCTTTATTATGTTGAATATTTAGAAAGTCACAACACAAAATCAAATTGTGGCTGAACGTATGACATATATAAGTTTAAGATAATAATTTTCATTTCAAATTTAAAGGCATGAATAAAAATTAAAAACATTATAATTTTATTTTTTTTTAAAAAATAAATACATTATAATTTATAATACAACTTAATTTTTCAAGTTTAATAGTAGTTTTACATAAAGTATTTAAAATTTGCATATGTATAATATAAAAGAAAATACCTCTTAAGTTTGTTGGATAATCATTTGATTTTTTGTTTTCAGTTTTTGAAAATTAAACTTGTTTTCTCACAATTTTTTTTTATAATGGTTTTCATTTTTTTTTTTTGTTAAAAATACATTTGAATCTTAGTCCGACCCCAAAAACAAAAAACAACTTTTTAAAAACCAATGCCCTATTTTGTTAACCATTTGATTTTTGAAAAGTAAGTTTATAAACATTACTTCCACCTATAATTTCTTTGTTTTGTTATCTACATTCTTTCCATATTTTCAAAAATCAAGTCAAGTTCATTGAAAACTAAAATTGAAAAAAAAAAAAACAAAAGAAAAGAAAAGTAGTTTTCAACAACTTGTTTTTGTTTTTAATGGAATTTGACTAAGAATTTGAATGTAACCTTAATAAAGATGAAAATAACTTTGCAAGAAACTTAGGCAAAACGAGCATAATTTTTAAAAGTAAAAAACAAAAATCCAAATGGTTATCAAATGAGATATAATGTTTTTAATTTCCAAAACTTGACTTAGTTTTCGAAAATATTAGTAGAAAGTGAATAAAAATAAATAAATAAATAAACTCATAGGTAGGAATAGTGTTTATAAATTTAATTTTCAAAAACTAAAAACGAAAAACAAAATCGATAACATCATATATGATTTGACATCAAAATTTATTACTTGCATAATTAATGTCATTCTTTACGTATGGTTCACAACAAATTAATGGTTGATGTTATAGGCAATTTTGGACCACCCCGATACACAAGGAGCTGACGAGGACAACCGGGGAGAAATCGGGCTGAAAGATGGACCAAGGAGGCAAAACCGGCAAATGAGACGGGCCAAGATCGAAGGGGTCGGGTTTTCGGCCGGACCCCCTGCTTGGCCTCGGCCATGGGCCGAGGCCGCCCCTCGGCCCGCTCGTGCGGGCCGAGCCCGTTTGGTCCCGTCTGGTCCCCACCGCCTCTGGATGCCCCGGTTTCGTCTGGTTTGACCTAAAACGCCTCCGAAACCCTAAAAAGGCTAGGAGGATGAACATGTATTTATATCCCTCTTCGCCACTGAAGAGGGGATCCCGAATTCTATCCCTAAACTATATTCTCTATTCTCTGCTTTCTCCTCTTGCTCTTACTTTTCCACGCCCTACCGTTCTGCTTGCTGACTTAAGCATCGGAGCCGGTGTGGCGAGCACCACACCGGTGTGCAGGTTTACTGTTTTGCAGGCCACGTCTTCCCCCCTCAACTACAAATTTACCGTTGGTGGCACGTGAAGGTCAGGTGAGATCCTCTGGCCAAAATCGACCATCAACAGTTGGCGCCGTCTGTGGGGAAGAAAGCTTGCTAAGTCTGCACATCGGTGATTCAATGAGTAAGAGGATGGAAAACGGAAACCGAAATCCAAACCCTTCCGAAAATAACCATCAACCGCAGAAATCGAAAGAAGACTACAACATGAGCAACAAGGTCAGGGGGCTCAACCTACAGGTCGAGCAATTCTGAGGAGCCCAGCACCAAGCTACGGTCATACCAAGATAGACCAGAGGAATCTGGTCGAGGATAAGCGCAGAAGGGCCAAAACTGTCGAAGCGGAAGCCAGGGCTGCCAAGCCCGTGGCCAGCGCATCCGAGGCCGAGGCTAAATTGGTCGAGGCCGAGGCCAGAAAAGGTGATCTCCCTAGGACGACCGAGCTTCTGGACACTCAAAAAGAACTCGGAAATCCTCAAGGAGACCTGCCGTAGCTAAATGACTCCAAGCCAAACAGCGACTACCAGACGAACAGTGCGAAGGTTGGGGCCGAGGCCGAGGCCTACCATGCAGAGGTTGGCCATGCCGAGGCCGACCATACCGAGGCCAACCGAAGATGTTCATCCAGATCGATTAGGAGGAAACCCCACGAGAGATGTTCATCCAGAACCACCTTTGGGGGACAAATCAACAACAAACAGAGACTTTGACAAGATTGAAGACACCAGGAAAAGAATGTCGTCATCCTGAACTACGGTCATCCTTTGGCCGAGGCCGAGGCTGACCCACAGCTATGGTCATCCCGAGGCCAAGGCCAACCCTAGGTCGAGGCCGAGACTGACCCACAGCTATGGTCATCCCGAGGCCGAGGCCGACCCTAGGCCAAAGCCAACTCTAAGCTACGGTCATCCTTCGGCCGAGGCCGGGGCCAGCTATGGTCATCCCGAGGCCGAGGCCGACCCTAGGCCAAAGTCAATTCTAAGCTACGGTCATCCTTTGGCCGAGGCCGATACCGACCCACAGCTATGGTCATCCCGAGGCCGAGGCCGACCCTAGGCCAAAGCTAACTCTAAGCTACGGTCACCCTTTGACCGAGGCCGATACCGTCCCACAGCTATGGTCATCCCGAGGCCGAGGCCGACCCTAGGCCAAAGCCAACTCTAAGCTACGGTCATCCTTTGGCCGAGCCCGAGGCCGACCCACAGCTATGGTCGACCCTAGGCCAAAGCCGAAGCCGACTATCCAATACTTCAAAAGTGACCCGAAGATCACATAATCCAGACAAATCAGATTGTCAACGCAGTTGAACAGAAGACAAGATCCAGATCGAAGCGAAGGAACCAGGTACGAGAGACAACAGATTGTTCGAGGCTAAGGCCTAAGCCAACCCTAAATATGGCTGAGGCCGAGGCCGACCCCAGATATGATCGAGGCCAAGACCGAGGCCGACCTGAGGCCGAGGCCGACCATGACCATGGTTGTGACTGAGACCAATCCTGTTATTGCATGCAAGATCGAACACCTGTGAGCCTAAGTCTTCGAGCTTAGCGTTCACACCTCCACGCGAGCCTATAGTGCCCACGCTTCAGCGAGCCTATAGTGCCCACGCCTACATGCGAGCCTATAGAGCCCACGCTTCAGCGAGCCTATAGTACCCACGCTCATACATGCGAGCCTATAGTGCCCACGCTTCAGCGAGCCTATAGTGCCCACGCTCATACATGCGAGCCTATAGTGCCCACGCTTCAGCGAGCCTATAGTGCCCACACCTACATGCGAGCCTATAGAGCCCACGCTTCAGCGAGCCTATAGTGCCCACGCCTACATGCGAGCCTATAGAGCCCACGCTTCAGCGAGCCTATAGTGCCCACGCCTACATGCGAGCCTATAGTGCCCACGCTTCAGTGAGCCTACATTGCCCACACTTCACATGTGAGCCTATAGTGCCCACGCTTCAGCGAGCCTATAGTGCCCACGCCTACAGGCGAGCCTGGACTGCCGAAGTCTACCTCGCCTCAGCCAGATTGAGATTACGTGAGCCTGGACCAACGAGTCTACCTCACCTCTTCTGGCCTGAGCATCTTTACACCGGGCGAGCCTGGACTGCCGAAGTCTACCTCGCCTCATCCAGAGTGAGATCATGTGAGCCTGGACCGACGAGTCTACCTCACATCCTCTGGCTTGAGCATCTTTACACCGGGCGAGCCTGGACTGCCGAAGTCTACCTCGCCTCATCCAGAGTGAGATCATGTGAGCCTGGACCGACGAGTCTACCTCACATCCTCTGGCTTGAGCATCCTTACACCGGGCGAGCCTGGACTGCCGAAGTCTACCTCGCCTCATCCAGAGTGAGACCATGTGAGCCTGGACCGACGAGTCTACCTCACCTCCTCTGGACTGAGCATCTTTACACCGGGCGAGCCTGGACTGCCCAAGTCTACCTCACCCCATGTAGCTCGGGCTAATGCACTTCATCTAAGTCGAGCTCACACAGCAGAGGCTGTGGCCGGGCACCTCTTGCCAAGACCGAGCGCCTCTTGCCAAGGCCGAGCACAAACTCTAAAGGAACCTGAAATGAAGCACTCCGAATGACCCGATACGGGGGTCTCGCTGCCCGGTCAGCAAAATTAGAAAACTGCTCGGCCTCTTCCCGAGGCCGAGGCCGACCAGGCAAGCAGAAAGGGAGATAGCTGTGCTCGGCCTCTTCCCGAGGCCGAGGCCGACCAGCACCACTTTTGTAATCTCTCACCCTTTTTCATTTTCATTTCATCTAACCCCTATTCAGGGAGTGTCTACTTCTATCCTACTTTGCAGGATGACAACAAAGCTACACGTAAGCCAGCCCAGGGCAAGGGTCATTACTCTTAAATCGGGCTTAAGGAGCTCAACTTATAACAATAAGTCACCTCGAATCCCAATTCAAGAGTGGGGGCTTAATGTTATAGGCAATTTTGGACCACCCCGATACACAAGGAGCTGACGAGGACAACCGGGGAGAAATCGGGTTGAAAGATGGACCAAGGAGGCAAAACCGGCAAATGAGACGGGCCAAGACCGAAGACGTGCGGGCCGAGCCCGTTTGGTCCCGTCTGGTCCCCACCGCCTCTGGATGCCCCGGTTTCGCCTGGTTTGACCTAAAACGCCTCCGAAACCCTAAAAAGGCTAGGAGGATGAACAGGTATTTATATCCCTCTTCGCCACTGAAGAGGGGATCCCGAATTCTATCCCTAAACTATATTCTCTATTCTCTGCTTTCTCCTCTTGCTCTTACTTTTCCACGCCCTACCGTTCTGCTTGCTGACTTAAGCATCGGAGCCGGTGTGGCGAGCACCACACCGGTGTGCAGGTTTACTGTCTTGCAGGCCACGTCTTCCCCCCTCAACTACAAATTTACCGTTGGTGGCACGTGAAGGTCAGGTGAGATCCTCTGGCCAAAATCGACCATCAACAGTTGACATTAATATTTTAGAAACTAATATATACGAGAAAAAAATGAACAAATATGTGCGTGTATATATATATATATATATATATTAGATAAACAAAAATAAATTTAACATATATATATAAATACTTAACAAACATAGTGGTGGGACAAAAAAACGGATAATTATAATTGTAAATTGAAAAACAACTAAAGAAAAAAAAAAATGAAAGTGAAAGGAAGGATGCACGTTGGATTAACATTAAGATAATTTCGTTGTCGTTTTATGACTAGATTTATTTTGTATCTTTATTCTTTTTATTTAAGAGAAGCTAGATGATGTTTTTTTTTTCTTTTTTTTTTTGCAGAGTTAAAACAAAAAAATATTCAGACAGCCAGTTAAATCGGTTAATGTGTGTGGTGGGTTGGGTGGGACCTAGGGGCAGCTTTATAATATAGAAAAAAGAAATAAATATACATATATAAACATATGATTAGTTTGGGTAATATTAATAATATAGTTTAGGATAAAAAAAAAAAAAAGTTTTTATGGAAAAAAATATAAGGAAAGTGAGACTGACAGATTCCTATCCACCACAACACAACATAACACAACACAATTGGTTTCTCCACCCGAACCAGCGGGTCCATGTCCGTACATGTGATATGCCCACTTCAACGCTGCTTTTCCTCTACCGGATTTTTAGATTCCTCTCTCTCTTTCTTCTTTTATCCTTTTTTTTTTTCAAGTCTTATATTTAATTGTATGATGTATATCACTTTAATACTTTAAATCATAACTTTTGTTTCTATACTTTGGATATAGTTTTTATTTCATTTTAGAATAAAAAAATATTAATTACTTAATTAGACACCAACCGCCAAAGAGGAAAGCTATTGAAGAAAAATCAAATCCCAAACACATGAGACTTCTTCAACTAAAGCAAATTGAGCACAAAGCATTTCTATATCTTTGATGACACATTGACACATTGACACATGTACATCTCAAACAAATCTTTCTCCTCCTAATTCAACTTCCAAAAGTATATATTTTTCTTCTCTAAGATCGATTTTAGCTTTCAAGCCCTCTATTTCAGCAAAAACTTCCAATACTTTAACCGATCGCCCTTCTATTGTACTGGTGATGCAACAACATGTGCTTTTGAGCTTTCCACAACTATCCTTATTCATCCACCTTAGGCTCCCTTTTCGGAGATATTGGAGATGCAAGTAGGCATGCATGGGCGATCGACCGTTCTTCCTTTGGTAGCAGTCTTTGATATCTTCAACAACTTTAGTTAAAATTGTTCGTTGAACTCTGAAAAATGTCATTAGTATCTAATTTGATCCTTATATATATAGTTCTAAAAAATTTAATTTAGTCTACTTGCTTTCTATAGTTTTAAACGTTCCAATTTGGTCTATATTTTGTAGCTAAACATCACATATCATTGGTGTCATATATATTATTATATTTGCTCTTTTTTTCTACATAGAATTAGTTGATGTTTTCTATTTGGCTAATTGTGTTTAGTTGACTGAATATTTAGGGTTGATATATAAGTTAAAAAGGGGGAAATAGGTGAGTTTTTTTAGATAGATACAAAAAACCGTTTATGAAAGATTATTTGTGAGGTTTAAACAAAACATAAGAAGCAAGTTGAAAATATTTAAGTATTGAAGATTAAATTGAAACTAAATCCATAATGTGTTAGGATAATGTGAACCTCTTTAGTATAAGCATTCATGGTTTTGTTTTTTGACTTCACCTAAAATGCATCTTATTATCTTATACCAATGGAAATGGATCCTTACTTTTTATACTCATATAGTATTCCTTTTTGTCAATTTGTCACCAATGTGTGACTTTAGTCGCATTTAATTTCCAACAAACTGTCAAAACTAAGAATCTTTTAAAACCATAAAGACCAAATTTGTAATTTAGCCTACTTTAATAGAAGGAAACATCAAATTAAAAATTTTAACACTACAATGTTATAGTTGTATCTACTTATAATCTACAAATTTTAACACTACAATGTTATAGTTGTATCTACTTATAATCTACAAATTTAGTTTCTATACTTTCAATAAAGTTTAAAATTAGTCATTGATGTTAGTTTATTGTTAATTTTTTTTTTTAAAAAAAGTCTATATTAATCTTCCTTCTATAAAATTTGGAAATATTTTTACATTGACTAAATATATACAAACTTAAGGGGCCGTTTGGCCCACTGTGTTGGTTATAATAGCCCCCGCTATTATAACCAACCCAGTGTTTGGGGCACCAACAAAAATAAGGGGCGGAGTTGGTTATTTTTCCCCCCGTTTTGCTACAGTAACCACTGTTCAACTCACCCCAATTATTCTATCCATTCTCTACCGTAAATCTTTACTCTCTTCTTCCATGTGACTCATTGACTTTTCTACCGACGACCGACCGACGACTTTTCCGACGACCACCGACAACTTTTCCGATGACCGCGGTCGACTTTCCGGCCACTTTTCCGGCAATCACCGACGACTTTTCTGGCGGTTTTTTTTTTTTTTTTTTTTTTTTTTTTTTTTTTTTAAAGAAAATCTTCTTCTCATTTTCATTTCGAAAAATATAAAAAAACGAAAATAAAGAAAAAAAAGAGGTAGAAGAAAATTAAAGGAAAAAAGAGGAAAAGAATTTCGATCGCCGAAAAAATTGTTGGTGGTCGTCGGAAAAATCATAAAATTTCTAGGGAGAGTTAGATACTAGGTTGTCTTTGTACATATATATAAATATGAAGTTTTATTACATAATTACTTTTGATAATGAAGTATATGAATGTTTACCTTCATCGTACCATATTTTTCATTCCAAATTATACTTATCGTATTTAAGTTTACCGTGATAATAATAATTTTAAAAAAATACTACTCAAGTTTTTATTTTATGTGATTTCTATTTTATTTGATTCTTTTGATAATAAAGGTAAAATGAGTTTTTAATAAACATTAACCATTTGTATGTTGGAAATACATAAATGAAACAAATATGGTTTTTCTATATGAAATCATAAAATGACTTATTTTGTGAAAAAACCATGACTCTAAACACAAAGAAAATCAACCTTTACTTTAGGTTATTTTTGTTTCCTTTTAAGCTAAACACATAATTTAACCCCTGTACCCAAAACTTTTATTTTTTTTTACAACTAAACCCTTTTTTATTATTAATATTTGAAATACAAAGTTGTATGAGGAAAATAAAAAAATAAAAAAAAAAGTCAAGAAAAAAAAAAACAGTCAGCTTGAAACATAGATTATTTGAACCCATACTAAAATAATTTGCATCCCAAAACACTGCACCCCAAACACAGACTATTTTATCCCAGATTATAATAATTTGCACCCCAAACACAGGTTATTTTATCCCAGACTATAATAATCTGCACCCCAAACACAGACTATTTTATCCCAGACTATAATAATCTGCACCCCAAACACAGACTATTATAACCCCCAGACTATTATAATCCCCCAGCTATTATAACCAACCCAGCGCCCCAAACAGCCCCTAAAAGTCTAACAACTAAACTTGTAATTCAACCAATAAAAAATCAAAACAAATTAGTCATAAAGTATGTTTGAGGGTATGAGAAATTTTAGTTTATTATACTCTCTATATGTAACTGTTACAATGTAAGTTCAATGTAACTTAACTATAATCGTTATGTGCAAGTTGACATATTAGATAAACATGAAGTTTCATCTCAAAATCAATTGACAATAAGTGAAATAACTCGTTTATCTTATAAATAGTGAGGTCTCCGCTTACCTTTTTCAGCGTGGGATCCTAAACATGACTTCTCTAGAATCAAAATCTTAAAATATATCAATGCAATTGATTAATGAATTCGTGTTTGGTGGGTTGTTTTAATGATTTTTTGTTTCTTTAAAAGGAAAAAAAAGGTTTATGATGAAAGAGGGAAAACTGAAACACAACAAAATCATGGTGTGCGCAGCCGAAAAGATAAAGAAAAGAAAAAAGAAGGGCAAGAAAATTGTACGAATGGTGAAACATTACCATGTGAATGGTCACTGTAAGGACGGAACAGAATTGTCAAACCCTGATCATTTCTCTGTAATTCGACCCCATAGTTTTTTTTTTTTTTTTTTTTTTTTTTTTTTTTTTTTTAAATTTAATCTCTTTATCTACATAACACAAATTAAATAAATTAAAATTTAAAATGTTCTTTAACTCTTACTTATTAAAGGGCCTACATTTTTCTTATGCCAAAAATACGCAGTAAAGATATGAAATTTATAGCCATCTTAAGTTAGACTAAAGATGAATTTCGTAAAATTAAACCAAATGATTGAATGAAGATTTGCTTTGCAATTTTGCCAAAGAAGGGTTGAATCTTTTTTTTTAAAAAAAAATATTTTTACTTGATTGATTGATTTTTTTTTTTTTCAAAGAATCTTTGGGATGGTTGCCGAGGATTATTTATTATAATTTAAAGGGTGAAAAAAAAAATAGAATAATTGATGGTTTTTGTCTTGAAGTGTTAATTTAGTACATGAAACAGAATGTAACGTGTTGGTTTGGTGTATTGGTTGGTCGTCTTTTGTTTTGGTTTCATGGGAACTTATGTTGCCTTATTTTAAACTTAATTTTCTCTTTATATATATTTAGAGACTGTCACAGTGTCACGTCCTTGATTATTATTTTAATTCCTTCTCTACCGGTACATGATTATTATTATAAAAATGCAACATGGAGTTTTATACACACATTAAACCCATTATCTAATAATCGCATAAAGATGATGTCAAAATTACTTTTCTTTTTTTACAGCTAACCCCCACAAAATGTATTCAAAAATAAAAATATCCCCCACAAAAGAAGAAAAATACTTGGAACCGACATATTATAAATAATTTCAACTTGGAACATACTGATCCAGAACTAGACTACTTTCTAATTTCTAAAATTGGGATAATTTTAAATACTACTATCATCATCATTAAGTTTGGTCGTGAATGATTTAAATTTTCTTAAAGTCATTCATTTAATATGTTCAAATGATTAAAGTATATAATAAAGAAAAAAAATTAAGCATTAATACATCCTTAAAATATTTCAAGCTTTATAAATAAAAGTATTTTAGAAGGGTTCTAACAATTTAACATAAGTTTAAAGAGATTGTGACTGTTGCAATAATATTACTGAATTAGATGTTAGTGTAGTGATTAAACTCCCGTGTGATGCTAATTTGAGCATACTCAACCGTAATCGATATATACTTTTTTTCTTACCGTTAGAAGCTCAAATCCTTATACTCTCACATTTGTTGTACTTAAAAATTAAAAAAAAAAATCATTTTGTGACATTATATATATATATAATGGAGTATAGGGTAGTTGTGACTTTTTCGACATGACAATCCCCAAACCTAAGCAAATTTGTTGCAGTCAAATGCTAACTCGAGCATGTTGAACGGTAAATAATATATATTTTCTTTTTTTTGCCGTCAAAAGTTCAAATCCTCATACCCTCACATTGTTGTACTTATTTTATTTTTTTTTTTTAAAAAAATCCTTTCGTGACCTTAATTATATACATAATGGAGTATAGGGTAGTTGTGCCTTTTCCAACGTGACAATCCTCAAACCTAAGCAAATTGTTTTCTAAAGAAGTTTCATTAATTAAATATTCCAATTTTGTTAGATGTATTAGTTTTTCCTTTCTTCCAATGTACTAAAATAATTTGTTCTTAAAGTTGAATGTAGTATAACTTATAACCATAGAAATATGTGTGTGGTTGTAGTAACAAAAAAGCAAGATCGGTTAGTATTGAGGAAAGCTAAAGAAAAATAAAGCCTAAAGTTACGATATTATTAAAATAATAATATGAAGCTACCATAATGTGTAGGAATTGTAAAATTATACAACATTAATTTACAATGGAGAATAGTAAATTCTTGTCACATGGGTCTATCTAACAATCCCATGTGGTCCTTGTGCTACCTAGTACCGCATCTTAATACAATGGTCGACCCACTATGTTATTACATAAATTATTACAAACAAAAAAGGAAAAAAAAATGAAACTGCTCCTCCACTCTTTTGCATCCTTTCAAATTATTTATAATTATCCTAAGAAAAAACCATATAGTTTCAAATTATTATATAAAAATTCGGCCCGTGATACCAATAAAAGAACGTGACAGTTTCATAGTTTCAAAAAAAAAAAGAACGTGACAGTTTCTTTTGAGCATACCAAATTGAATATTTTCTGGGACTATAGTCTTTTAATTTTATGTTCGTTGTTTTTGTTGCTTGTAAATGTATAAATTGACTTTTCTTTCCAGATTCCAAAGTACATTTGAAGACATTTCAACATTTGACCGTATACATAAATATAATCATCTTCATCTAATATGACAATTATCTAAAGTTACTGCATATTCAAATTCTTCTTTCTTTTTTAAAGTTCACATTCAAATTCTTTATGAAAACAAAGAGCCTCAATTTATATATTTCTATCTGTGAGAGGAAAGTAGATCTAAAAAATATATTATATTTGAAGCAACAAAGTGTATTATAAAAATATAATAAAATTTTTATCTAAAAATATATATAATGATTGTTGATGGCGCAATCCGGCCAAGCATAACTCACCTGACCTTCATGTAATATCAACAGTGAATTTGTTGAATGTAGGAAAGACGTGACCTGCGAATATGAAACAAACACTGCACACCGGTGTGGTGTTTACCACACACACTCCGATGCTTAAGTCAGTAATCAGAGGAAATATGAGCAAAACTCGAGAGTTAGAGGAAGAGAAGAGACAGTTTAGAGAGTAGTTTCTGGATCCCTTCTCCAAGGTTGAAGAAGGGTTTATATATCTTTTTCTTTTTAGGATTTCTAAGTGTTGGAAGACGATTCGGGCGGAACCAGGTTGATAAAAATAGTTATCAAATCACTCTTCAAAAGTATCAAAGAAAAAAAATATCCCTTTCAATTCACCAAAAACTAGCATGTTTGAAGGATACATTAGTACATTTTAGCATAAACAACATTGACCAATTCTATACTTTGAAATATGCTTTTTATGTTCATATCTTAAAGGCGAAACACATGTCAGAATGACTGAATTATGGGCTGAAGCCCACGTGGGCCATGGATTGGGCTTCCCATACCTGAATGATGGGCCGATCCGAGAATCTCCAATCCCATTTATTCAACTATGGCTCTATCATTACAAAAAATCTCATTTTAATTCTGAAGATTTTAAATTCGTGAGTGCAATTTTAACCATCATGGGGAGTTGGAATTCTTTTGGTTAAATGATAGCAAACAAATAATTTTCAAAATATATCTTTCTGAATCTAATATTAAAAAAAAAAAAATGAGGATTGCGATTCTGAAAAAGGTGGAAAGATGAAATCTTGCATGTCTGGTATAAACCAGAGGGGAAAGATAGAGAGAGAGAGAGAGCGTTGAAATCGCTTTCGGCGATGGCCCCTCAAACATAAGAAAGATGCAAAATTGATTAACATTTGCAGCAATACGCACACATGTAAGGCTTAGCCAGCTAATTCTTTATAATATTTACTCCATCCATTTAAATTTGATGATGGTAAATGTAATTTATTTATTTGAAAACAAATTTCAATTGTTTAATTTACATATAAATATTGGTTGCGCATGTGCGTCGTCTAAAATAAGCAGTTGGGGCGGATTCGTTTGAGGAGGCAGTCTCTGTGCTGGTCCCCTTTGCCTTTTTAGTTTTCCCCCCTCTTCTTCTTCTTCTCTTCTCTTTTATTTCCCTTTCTTTCTTTCTTCATTACCTCTCCTTTCCCTGTAAGTATCTATTCACCTTTTCACCTATTTCCCCTTTTCCAAACCCCTTCAACTCTTCTCCAGGGGTTTTCCTATTTCATCTTCAATTTCCCTGCCTCTAAAGTTCCTTTCTTGCTTCTTCCAATTCTAATTTTCCAATGTCCTTATCTGACTCAATCCTTTCATGGGTTGCTTCTAATTTGTTGCAGGTAAGTTTGGCTCTTTCTGAATTCGGTTATTGTTCCATTGTCGTTTCTGGGTTTTGGTCCGCTCTTTCTCCGAAGCTCGTTGATCGATTGTTGAAGGGTCAAAATCTCTAGCAACCCAGGTCAATCTCCTCTTCAGCTACAATCTTTGATTTTCTTTTCAATTTTACATAATGCTGCTGCGTCTATGGAGTTCTGTTTTTGGGGTTGAGAATGTTTGCACCTCTGCCTGATGATGTTCCATTAGACATTATGTATATTGATTCCCTTGTGATGTGTTTCCTTTTTCTCTCTGATTCGAGCATATCGTGTCATATATGGGTTTTTCTCTTAAGGGTCTCAATCTGTTTCTTGGTAAAATCTGCACTCTGTGCATGTTGAATTGAAAGCTGGACACAGCCAACTGCATTATTGAGAGAGTTCAATACTAATGAGGAAGAAGAATTCTGATTGGGGACAAGGGGGGTGAGGGGTGGAGGAATTATTGGGAGTACTTGCTCGTACATGGTTGCTTTTAGAATTATAGGAAAGAGCAATACTTTTGGTACTATCAAGAGATAAGTGACACTTATTGATGTTGAAGTTATTCTTTTATTATCACTCAATTTGGGGTGGCTTCTTCCAATTCTCATATCACGAGTCTGCTAAGAATCTGACACAATATCACACCTATCATCGATGAATGGATTGCAGCTTTACTCTACTAGTCTATTTCAATGTCTGGTTCTGCCTTGTTTGTTTCTAGACAATGAAAATGATTTTGTTGGCTATAATATTTCCTTGTGAATTTGAGTAATGGCCAAAGAATGATCTCAACAATGTAATCTTAAAAACGGAAAGACTTTACCTTATCACAATTTGTCAATTTGAGTAAATCCTTACTCGTGTTTTCCCTTGATTTGTATAATCATTTATTTCTCCTTCATTGTGTAGTCATTATAGTATTGGGATTTATTCCGTATCTTCTACCATTAAATTGTTAGGTATGCTTCTTTTAATGTCTCCCTAACTAATACTACTATTGGATGTTATGGAAAGTATGACTACTTGGTTCTCCAATGGTTTTTTTGTTTGTATGGTAGCTCTATTCCTAACTATAATATATACAGCCACAATGTTTCTGGATGTCTATGAATTTATGGTCTTATTGTTAGTGCTTTGATGGCTTACTAACCACCTAACTACAAAACATTACAAAATCAGTAAGAACGAGAGACAATAGAGAAACACTGAAATCCTTAGTTATAGAAATCTAGAGGTAGACATTGAACCTAGCTAATGCCCTAACCTTCTCCCAAGAACTCTCTGTATGTCTAATATCTCTCGTTTTTCGAGCCAAATGTTCCATAAGATGGCAAAGTGAGTAGCTTGCCATAGTGCCACCCCCTATCCCAATAAAGGGTGAAATGTGGAGCAGCACCTCTTCCATCATAGACTAGCAAGATTGGCTACGAGCCATCTGCTTGCTCTCCAATAGCCTCCAAAAAGAAATTGTCCTTAATTGCATTAGAAAAAATTGTCATCCCAAAAAAACATGCTCCATATCCTTCAAAACACTTTTACAAAGATTGCACTCTTTTCAAAAGAGAGAAGGAAAAAAAATCTTTGTATAATGTCAATTGTGTCAATCCTCATGTGAGAGCCTTGCTAGGTGAAAAGTTTGACCTTTTTGGAATTCTCACCATCCAAAGCAAGGAGAACGAAGAGGGAGTGAAGGGTGAGACTTGCACAAAAGAGAGAATAAGTAGCTACAATTACACTGACAAGAAAGATCAGACGACCAACAATGAACCTCCATTACGATGAGTGATCAAAGAAGGAGAAAATTTTACAAAACACTCTGGAAGAAGAACTCCAAAAGGTATCGAGATTAACATTGTCCCATTATTCCATATAATTCCATTTAGTTACACCAATTCATGTTTCAAAGACTAACATAACACATTGAGCTTGAAACTAGAGATTATGATACAACTCAACAACAGTTGCTAGTTTGAAAACTCATGGAATATCTAAGGGGTTTTCCTACCATACATTCTTATCTAAAGTTTAAAGTTTGATCATGCCTAACAAACTTGCAAAAGAAACAAAAACGAGATTACTCAATAGTTTCTTAGTCTCTTCATAAGTTCTCATGGCTCTGGTCAGTATCCAAAGGGTGCGGGAGAGAGTTAATGTCAAGCGTGCTACGTGACTTCATATTTGAGTGCTACTTGTCTTGATCTCTGACTAGAGCTCATCGTCTTTAGGCTTCTGGTTAGTTATGTTTGGAGAATGAAATGTGATATTGGTAACGTTCATTGCAAGTTTATATCTGTCAAAGTGTATACCTGATTGATTTGAAGATAGGTTAGACTAGACCAGAACCCCAAGGTCTTTTTTAATAAACAAAGTTTTTATGTAAATACTCACTGAAGAAAACCTTTGTTCTTTTCAGGTTTCCAGTTTTATAATTTTCTGCAATTGATGAGTTTTTGCTGTTAGCTTGGAAGTTTTCACTTCAACATGAACAACCCTTACTCTGAAGATAGTGTAAGCTGCTAAACCTAGGTGTTTCATCCACTAATTACATGAAATGGGGCTTTAAAGATGTATCCTTTCTACAGGATCAAACCACGGTCGTGGGTTTTGAAGTTCCAAAGTCACCAGATTCAACCTATAACAATATATACCTTGGGAGTGAAGACGAGGTACGTGATCCACCACTTGTCCCGCCTCATTTGCAGCTCACCTTACTCAGTCACCCAGCAAGCAGAGATGCTGGTGGAACTCTTCCATTGCCACAGAATGCGATTCTCAACCATCTTTACATCGAAAATCGGGAGACTCCACGTTCCGTTGTGGCTCTTGGATTCACACATCGTTTTCATTCAAAATATGTTACGGTTGTGCTTTACAAACCGGTTCATAGAAGAGGAAGTAGCAGGGCATAGTTATGCATATACATCGAAAACTTGCACTAGAATTAGTCCATCGGACATTGCTACATGGATTTAGCAATAGAAATCGTTTAATGAAGTTAGGGTCGACACATTTAACTTCACCAAGTAAATGAATGTCGACAACGTAGATATTGTACCTGTATTTTTTGAACTGTTTAGTGCAGTAATTGAAAACATTCAAGCATATGCATCTTCTGGCTGTTAAAGATGCAACTACTTGTTGACATGAAGTTTCAGTCGGCTTTTTCTTGAGTAAGAGTTATGATTGTAGGGCGTATGGCCAGTTTGTAATGCCTCCATTATTAATTAGGCGAACCACCCACTGGGGTAAGACTTAAGAGATTAGACGACGTGTAAGTTATTGGAAACAATGAAGACAATGTTTGAAGATTTTCTAGTTTTTATGTTGGAAAGATGGGAAACCAATGCACCATTGATTTGACAATTTGCTTAATCTTGTCGAATGTAGTCTGAGAAGGTCGGCCAGTTTTATGTTTAGACAAAGTAGAAAGATTTTATTTACTAGTGGAGGATCAGAATCCGCCGTACACAGCAAATTAGACTCGATGAAAGCTCCTGCAGGTGTCAATGTCATTATGAGAAAAGAGGGAGGTCATAGGTTTTTTTTTTTTTTTTTTGACAATATAAGGTGGGGATTCGAATCACAGACCTCTCAGTCGTTAGTATAACTTTATGTCAATTGAACTATACTCATGTTGGCGAGGACATAGGTTTTTAATCATTCTGAAATATGAATTTACATCTATGTATATATTCTTGGATGGATAAGGTTGCAATGGGTTCAATCTATGATGACCACTTACTTAGGATTTAATATCATACGTGTTTTCTGACAACCAAATGTAATAGGGTCAGATGGTTGTCTTGTGAGATTAGTCTAGGTGCGTGCAAGCTGGTCTTAGTTGAATTCCCTACTATGATATTAGAAGAATTAGGCGAGAAGTATCTACACTAAGCAGTTGCACCTATTGGTGTGTTACCGAGAAGTTTTGCACTTTTGCTTACCTCAACTAAGCAGTTGTCCAATGTTAAGGAATTTCAAGTAGAGTCATATAGTTAGCAATTTTTGCCCATGGTCTAGCGAAGATTGACCTATTGTCATTAATGGAATAGTTGCTCAGGAGAATTGTGTTGCACTTTTTTTGTTTTGTGTCTCTTTGTTTTATCCTTCATCTTGAAAATGTATTGGTGTGCTGGTTGAATGCCAATGAGAAGCTTCTATTAGAAAAATAAAGTCAAGAAAAATTATGACACCAATCACTATTGAAGTGTAAAAGCAATAAACTCATGTTTAGAAAACAATCTTTATAATTTTGACATTTGGTAGGAATAGTCAAATCCAAAGTCTAGGTTGGTTGGTGAACATCTACTAGATGGTGGATATACAGGCTAAAGCATTGAAATGTAGATATGGATTTGAAGAGAGATTCCATTTTCAACATTTGAATTTAGCTTGAAAAAAAAAAAAAAGTAAAATCTAACCTTAAAAGTCTTGATTTCATAAGTAAAAACCTGGGTTTAAATAGGAAATGAAATTATTCTCAAACTTAGTTACCTACAAGAATACTAATGTTCAAACCACAAAATAAGCAGTTAAAAGAACATCCAACCCCACACCCAAATGTGGCGGACCATGGAAAGTATCTTGGTTGTCCATCCTCTCTGTCTAGGAACAAGAAGGCTCCGTTGAATTACATCAAAAGTAAGGTCCAAAAGGTTTTGCAAGGTTGGAAAAGAAAGATGTTCTCATCAGCTGGCAAGGAAACTCTTATAAAGGCAGTGGCTCAGGCCATTCCAACGTACACCCTCTCTTGCTTCAAACTTCCACAGGGTTGCTGTTACGAGTTGAATAGGATGATGGCTAATTTCTGGTGGGGTAGCTCTAAACAAGGGAGGAAAATTCATTGGCTAAAGTGGGGAGCAATGACAAAACCAAAGGACAGAGGAGGAATGGGGTTCAGAGACATAAGGCTTTTCAATCAAGCTTTGTTGGCGAAACACACTTGGCGCATACTTCAAAGACCTCAATCCTTAGTGGCACAAGTTCTGAAAGCGAGATACTATCCTAATTGTGATTTTTTGAATGCAGGTTTGGGGGGCAGACCATCATATGTATGGCGAGGAATTTTATGGGGTCGAGAACTAGCAATGAAAGGTGGTCGCTGGAGGATTGGGAATGGTGAAACAATTGACATCTATGAGGACAAGTGGATTCCAAGGATGAAGACTTTTAAACTCCTCTCTCTCAAACGCCCTCTGACTGACTACCGAGTCAAAAGTCTTTTCTCTAGTAGCCAATCATGGAATGTAAATCTTCTAACAGATCTTTTTATGCAGGATGATGTAGTAAAAATCCAGGAGATTCCTATTGCAGGTGCCCAACACCCTGACAGTTTCTTCTGGCACTATGATAAACGGGGAAAATACACTGTTCGGAGTGGGTACAAACTTGCTATGGAAGAGATCCAGGGAGAATCATCATCACCTGATTCATCTATTTCCAATTGGTGGAAGCTACTTTGGAATCTAAAAATACCAAACAAAATCAAGATCTTTGTTTGGAGAGCCAGTTTAGATATTTTACCCTGCAGGATGAATATCATAAAAAGACATATTCCTTGTGACCCTTGTTGTCCTAAGTGCAGGAAAAGAGATGAGACAACCATCCATGCTCTTTGGGAGTGTAAGAAGATCAAGAAGCATTGGGCTCGGTGGAGCCCGGTGCAAAGACCATTTTACTAATATCCTCGACCTTTTCTGCAGGGCCCAGGAGATTCTATGCATGGACGATATGCTGATATTTGCAACAATAATGTGGTCCACTTGGAACACTCGAAATACCGCAGTTTTTCAAGGCAACATTCACCCTCATAGACTGACAGATGATCCTATCGACTGGGCATCAAACTATGTATCGGAATATAGGGAGTCTCAACCAAGCAGATGCTTAAGAGAGGCGAGGACGACGATTGGTGACACTGGTTATTCAACAACCTGGAACCCTCCTCCACAGAACCACCTCAAAATGAATACGGATGCAGCTATTATTAATGGCGAGATGGGATCGGGTATCATTATTCGCAACTCCAAAGGGGAGACGATGGCAGCTGCAGAATTTTTCAGAAGAACGTGTTGTTCGGTTGAATGGGCGGAAGCTCAAGCTCTTATAGATGGAGTCACTCTAGCGGTGGATTCAGGACTTACACCGATCTGGGCGGAAATAGACTCTAAAATAGTATGGAATCTTCTGCATGACCAGGACCAACATTTCAATGAGATTGCTCCCCTTATTCTTCACATCAAGCATCTATTCCATGCTCACCATATCAGAGGCTTCCTTCTAACTCCTAGAGATGGGAACAAAGTTGCCCATATGCTAGCCACCCACTCTCGCATGTCGAAACACTCTGAAGTCTGGATGGAGGATTGTCCACCTTGGGCTCAAAGCACCTTAACCCTCGAGATGACTCATATGGATGTTTCTTCTTCTTTTCTTGTTTAATTTTTGTACTCCTCAAAAAAAAAAAAAAAAAAAAAAAAAAAAAAAAAAAAAAAACCACACCCAAATGTTCAATTCCGACACAGGTAAAAAAAAAAAATCTTTACGTACAAGAATTAATTCATCCAAGCATAAGAATGGTGAAAATATTTCACCACTCAGTCAAAAAGAATGAACTGACAAAAAATTAAATACACAGTATGAAAAAAAAATAGTACAAGAAGTTGTAAATGTTAGATACAGCAACTTCTCTGTAAAAGAAGGAATAAACTCTGTACATTTCGTAAAAAAAAGAAAAGAAAAATTTCACCATAAACATATTAACCAGAAACGGATTATTGTACGTAAAATTTGAATCTGATATCATTGCACTGCACAAAAACCTTAAAATTTGTCTCCCTTGAAGGGGAGATGCCCGTGAATCGACGCCCACATTTAAGTCTTCTTCATGTTTTATATCATCATACTGATAGGGACCATCCCATTTTCGACGTGTCGTTTTGCTTACTTAGCTTCCTTCTTCATACCTCTCAATCCACATTTACACTATCAAATTCAACAAAATGAGCTCATTTTGGCAAAGTCCGTGACCTTTGGAACCCAAAATTTAATATCCTTGCATGATCCTTTTCAATTTTCTGCCGCATTCTCCCCTAACATTATGGACCACTTGATTTCGACATGTCGTCCGGAATTTATGTATTCCGAATCCAGAAAAAAAAAAATGTTGATTTGTATAGTGGATGATCTGGAAATCATAGAAAATGGGTGAAGTGAAAAAGGAGTTTGGATTTGATAGAAACTCACGGGCAAGGCCACCTCGAGAGACCACTCAAAGTAAAGTCTTATATGATGCCTTGCCAGCGATGAAGGCTAGCTCTGCTCTGTGCCATATCTGCCTCTTCCAGCTGCTCACGAGCTCATTTAAAGCTCTTCCCTTCATCTCCTCAAACCCTTATAAACCCCTTTTTAAAACCTCAATTCTCCCACCACACACACACACAAATATATCCCAATGGCTTCTTCTCCTTTCCCATTATTCCTCATTTACCTCCTCTTCCTACTTCTATTATCTTATCCCGGCCTATCCATGGCCGCTCGCTGCGTCCCTCCCAGCGCACCTAGCACCATCGTTAGACCGCTCGGCACAGCCGAGGCCGAAGACTACGAGACCGTAAAGCCTCAGCTGAACCGGAAGAGGCTGGTGTTTGGTGGCAGTGAAGTCAAGAGCTGCCTCCCTAAAGGCTTCCGCCGATCCTCTGCCCCTAGCCGCTTTGTTAACTACCATACTTCTGGAGGATGTTCTTCCACCATTGACACTCCTTGAGAATAACACATTATTATGTTGCTCAATTTTTCTTGTATATGCTTTCTCTTTGTTTTCATCATCTTCATTTTTATATGTTGCCCCATATATATAATTATTAAACTTTTCTTTATTCAATTTTTATTCTCTCTCTATATTATTTATAATTTGTTCTCCAAGAATTGTGGAACCCCAAGTCATGGAAGCTTGGTTATATATATGATTAATTGCTGTAAAGTTTTCTCTCCATCCATTTTTCTCTTCCTTATTTTTCTTTCTTTAATTTAAAGATCTCATTTTTCCATGGCCAACTTTAAAATAGCAACAATCAATATGTGGATGTTATTGGGAAATGGGACAAAGTCTCATTGGCTAAAAGTTTAATTTTTACGCTTATATATTAGTCATTTTCAATCTAGTCCTTCAAAAATATCAAAATTCTTTGATAATAAACTTTTTTTTTTAAAAAAAAAAACATCAAACTTTGAGGGTGGGGGATTCGAACCTCTAACCTAATGGTCAATGATATATGTCAATTACCACTAAACTAAGTGTCTTTGACAATAAACTTATGTGATATTCTACCTGGCAAATTAATGAAAAATTAGAGTAGAAAAAAAAATTGTCATTTAAAAGAAGAAAACTTAGAAACTTTTACCACTTCTTAGAAATTTGGTAGAGGAACTGGAAACTTTCACCTCGTAGATGATTCTTTTTCCTCTTCTAAAATTTCGGAAAATTATTCACCAATGGTACACAACCAAATTTAAAAATAAAAAAGAAAAAACCAGTGTTAAACTGAAACTTGTTAAACAATAAAAATCAAAAGGTCGAACTAGAAGTAAAACATAGCCTAAAATTTGTTCCATGCATCGAGTGGCAGGCGCTCAATCTCTGAGAGCATTAACATGAGAATAAGATGAAACTATTTATGAAACCCATTGCTCAGTCCATTGGACATCTTCCGGGCCCCACATTTGTTTGAAATCGTGGCCTTCAGATCGTTCACAAATTGGTTCATACCTTTATCCGACGATCCATTCGGTTTCACTGCACTTTCCAACGTCTTCTTCACTTCTCTAACCGCACCTCTGTATTGACTCCCACATTTTCCATCCATCAGACGGTTGATCTTCTCCGAAACCTTCTCCTTCGATATCTGCCGTCCATCTCTCAGATTAATCCCGACCTTCCAATCTTCCACCACCAGTTTCCGATTCGTGAACTGGTCCGTCAGCAAAGGAAAACACAGCAACGGAACATTGCACCAAATACTTTCCAGAATCGAATTCCATCCGCAGTGAGTCAAGAACCCTCCGATTGCCGGGTGGGCCAGTACTTCGTTCTGATGGCACCACGGTATGATCATCGAACGCCCACAAACCTCCTTCCTGTATCCAACGGGCAGTGGGTCGGTGTCGTTTGAGCTGACAATGTCGGGTCGGAGCACCCAAATGAAATGGACCCCACTCAAGGAAAGCCCATGGGCTATTTCGGTGAGGTCCGCTTTGGTGACGTGGGCGTAGCTTCCGAATGAGACGTAGAGGACCGAGGCGTGGGGCTTGGAGTTGAGCCAGTGGGTGCAGTCGGACTCGGCCCAGAGGCTGGTTGCGACGGAGCTTTTCGTGAAGCCAGGTGGGAAGATGGGTCCGATGGCGTAGAACGGGGTTTTGGCTCGTAGGGCCGAGATGGTGTCGTTTTCCAGCTCTTCTACTGTGTTGCATAACACGAAATCTGCGCCTCTAACGTCCTCGAATGCTGCGAATATGATTTGGTGGCAAACCGACGTCGTATCTGTCTCTTGTAAATACGACATCGTGTCATGTGGATGGATTGCGGGTACCCCTGGTATGTAATCTATGGCGTCCTCTCGAACATCTGTTCAAATTCAAACAAATTCCACGAGATCGCCGATCATAAACAAATTCGTTACAGTACGAGAATCTACATGAATGACTCCACCCTCGTTGGATGGACTAATACCCAAATAAACTCATGCAAAAAACTATTGAAATTCAATAAAATAACTTTTTTGCTATAAAGTTTAGAAAATAAAAAGAAAAACCCATTTATTTAGTGACCAAATGGTATAAAAGTGAAATCTTTGAGGTTGTGGAAGGAGATAAAATGAAATCTGCAGAAACAAACCTTGGCATGCAAAATGGCGGTTTTTACGGAGAAGATCCAAGTGATAATACAGCGTAAAAACCAACGCCGGTTCCGTCCAGAATGAAACATAAAGCAGATCAAACTTCTTCGCCACCTTCGACGGCCACACAAAGAACGTATCCGCGATCAGACAACTCACCGGCGGCCCCCCTCCACACGACGCCGTTTCCACAATCCTCTCCACCTCCTCCTCCATGTGCGCCGAAAATACATGCAACAGCGACCCCATAAACTGGTCGTGGTTCAGCGACCGGTCGAACCCGACCGGCAGCCCGTCGGAGACCGTTCTGTACCGTATGTCCAGCCCGGACTTCCGCACGCCGGAAAAAAAATCGTCGCCGGCGGCCGAGTGGGCGTTGGAGGTCTGGTGGTGGATGGCGTGCGTGTTGATGAATGTGACGGTGAAGCCACGTGTGGCGAGGTCGGTGGCCAAGTGGACGGAGGGGATGACGTGGCCTTGCAGAGGGTAGGGAATGAAAATGGCGTGGGGCCTTTCCTGCTTCGATTCTAAGGCCATGGGTTAGGTTCTTGCGTTTTTACTGAGAGACGGTAAAAGTAAAAATCTCAATTCACAAAATACTTTGATTCAAAAGTTGACGTTTTTTCAATTTCTTTTGACGTCCTCAAGCACGAAGTTGACCCCTGAAATGTACCTAAAAAATGATTGGATTTGCCCCGTTTACGGACAAACATTGAGTCAATTTTTAAAAATCTAAATAAAAAATTATACATTTGCAATCAGTCGTACGTTTCACATTACTGTTTGCACATATATGTACGACGAAAAACAAATCAATTACCTGAAATACAGGATGGATTAAGAACTTGAAGGAAAGGAATTAAGATGGTGAACCTTAAAAAAAAAAAAAAACATAAAGAATTGCTATTGTTTGATAAAGGTAACAGTGAAACGTTTATAAAGAACAATTTTCGTACGATTTTCTCATGTTGAGGAAATTTTAAACAATAAATTTAGAAATTGGCTCAAATAATACACCACAATATGCATGTTGGGAGAAAAATCTAACGTCCCTTTTATCACAACATCGAAATTTCTTAACATGATCAATATAGATGCATGATTTTGTATATATGATATATAAGTAAGAACAATAACAACGAGTATAATTTTAAATCAAATAACAGTGAAATCATGCATGTTTTTACCTGGAATTAGCTTGGAAGAGACTGTTGAGGAGTGGGAATTTAATTTGTTAATTTCGTGTAAAAGAACTGAAAGCTCGAGGGTTCTGTAAACATGGTACAAAAAAAGATCATACCTTTACTAATTGCAATTTACCAGAAAGAGGGACACCAATCTAAACTGGAGTTTGACGACTAGAGAAAATTACAAAAATCTTGTCGGATGGGATCACTTAACGAGAGAAAAATATATAAACTAATGTTAAGGATAAATGTTGACGAACCAAGCGGTGTTTCGTGTCTTCATTTGATATATATGGTTGATTCATGGGGTGAGGTCCATATTTATAGGATAAAGTTGTCGATAAGATGTATAGATTATTCTCTCATTGTCGGTTGGTTTTTAGATGAAATTTTATGTTATCTAATAACATATATACCATCTCTTAAAGAAAGAATAAAATGTTTTTAAATGTTACATTTGACTTAGGATGACGGGGAGAATAAAAGTTGTTCAAAAGATGAGCTTTTTGAAAATTGACTACGAATAAGTTCTTAAGTTTCATCTTTTTTACTTTTAGATTTTAGTTTTTCATTTTTAGTCTAATAATATATAAGGTAAGATTAAACTTTCAATCTTCTAATCGATGTTATAACTTATACTCACGTTGGTTAATTTTTAATGGTAGTAAAATTGTTTTTCTACCCATTTTTGGCTCATAATATTGTGAAATTTTGAATGGAAAGAAAATTGTTGTCGTATTTTAAGAATTCATTTCAAATTATTTTTCTAATTTTCCTTTTTAAAAATAAATCGACAAATATAAAATGACAAACATGAAATAAAAATAATATCAAATAAGATAAACATAATTTTTTTAATCTTTTTTTTTCCCTACAGAAACTTTTTTTTTTCTTGGAGTTCAATATTACGTGGGCTGAAAAAATTTGAAACCACAATCTTTTGGATATATATATATATATATATTAACTAATTGACATTATGTTATAGATGAATGAATTAGTAAAGCAAATATATTTTTTTCATGTCCCTTAAGTTTTGAAAACAATAACCCTTAGATTTCTATAGTTCTTTTATTTTCATCAAATCTATATCTAACGCAAATTATATGGGAGGCATTGATTAGGAATAACTTCATGCTCTTAGCTTTATTTGATATAAAGTATTCATCAACAACTAGAATAACTTTATGCTTTTAGTATACTAAGTCATATATATTTTTATGAAAAAGTTAAAAGATTTTAATTTTCGCTCCTATTCGTTCTAATTTTATATATATACACATATATATTTTATCAAAGTTTCCTAAATATAGTCAACAAGGATATAGTTCAACTGGCACAAAATTGTACCGATGACTATAAGGTCTGTGGTTCGACTCACTAATCCTACATATTGTCAAAAAAAAAAAAAAAAAAAAAATCCTAAATATTTGGATGTAATTGTTAAAAAAAATGAAAAAGAAAACAAATGGTATAGGAAACTTTTAATTGATTAGTTAATTAGGTTCCATTTTTGCAGGTGGTGGCGCCGTCCTTATATAATTGAAATCTATTTTGGCGTTGAGCGAAGTTGGGAGCTGTGGAAAGACAAAACCCTAGGAGCAGCCCCCGACTTCACGGCTGCAATTAATAAAATAAAGGGGTATCTACAAAAATATGCTGAAATTAGCCTAAAAATATCATTTCAGTCCAACCCGTTTTAATTAATTGTAGCCCATTTACCAATTTGACCCTTTGATATTCAAAATTAAAAAAAAAAAAGAAAAAAGAAAAGATAGAAAAGGAAAAAACGTGCATTTGAAATATATAAAATAATATAAAACAAAAAAGGAAAGAGAAATGATTTGAATTTTCTTCCTAAAATAGTGCAAATCTGGTTATCTTTCCTATTTTTTTCCCCAATTTTCTCTATTTTGCCACATGTGTTCTTCGCGAAGTTTTTACATGGCCGCCTCCAATCTTTTGGTTATGGTTTTCAAGTAAATAACCATTTTTTCCTTCAAAAAAAATGAGAGCTCCCTTCGTCTTCTTCCATTTTCCATTTTTGCAGCGGACAGTCTTCTTCATTGTTGAAGGTTATGGCTTCGTCTTCTTCAAAACTCCGGCAACAATCTGTAAAATACCGGGTACGGATTTCTAAATATCGGGTATGAATTTTTAAATACCCGGTATGGATTTCTAAATATCGGGTATGAATTTTTAAATACCCGGTATGGATTTCTAAATATCGGGTATGAATTTTTAAATGTCCGGTATGAATTTCTAAATATCGGGTATGAATTTTTAAATACCCAATATGAATTTCTAAATATCGGGTATGAATTTCTAAATACCCAATATGAATTTCTAAATATCGGGTATGAATTTCTAAATACCCGGTATGAATTTCCAAATATCAGGTATGAATTTTTAAATACCCGATATGGATTTTGAAACTTTTCCGTAATTAGTTTGGTCTGCTGGCATAGTTATTCCATATTAGGTATTTTTATTTAGCTAACTCATATGGGTATGAAACTGACCACAATAAAATGAAAAGAAAATGGAGGAGATGCAAATTGACCACGACAACTTAAAGTTGGGGGACGAAAAAGATGGGGTTTAAGATAGTACGAGACAAAAGTAAATCTGGAAAAATGCAATCAAAGGAAAAGAGATGAATAATAACATACCTATATTGGATGATGCGGCCATGAGAAAAAATGAAGAGTGCAAAAGAAATCTGGAAAAATGAGGCAGACAGTTGTCTTCAAATACAGAGAAAATGGAAACTTTTGAATGAAAAATCTGTTGAAAATGGTAGCAGACTGAAAGTGGCAGCAAAATGGTGCCAAAATAAAAATTAGAAATTTCAAATTTTTGGTTGAAAAATGGAATCAAACGTTCAAATAATGAAAAATTGGAAATAAATTCCATTTTGGTACCGAACAAATTTTAAAAAAATAAAAAATATTATAAGAATAAACATGAAATCGATTTTAGTTATTACCAAATAGAGAAGCTATTTTCAATATATATATAGAAGCAAGTGACAAATCTTCCAAATCTGTATAAAAAGGAATTTCAAATAAATTTGTTACATAGAAGGAATTAATTGAGAATATATATAATTATATTTTATATAAAAAAAACATTCCATCTTGACTGTCGATTGCAATTTGAAAGAAAAAAAAAATTATTATAATTATATAATTAAATAAGGGCAATTAGGAAAGAAAGAAATTGAAATAAATGCACGAAATCCTACCAATGAGAAAATCAAAAGATTATGACAAATATGTAATTAATAGGTTAATTGAACTCACCCGCTATAATTTCTGTAAAATAAACTAATTAATTTACAACCTTAAAATCATCATCTACTTTGGACCAAGAACCCAATTGGTCCAAGTGACTTAAATAAATAATTAGTTTCGCAACTTGCCCAATACTTATTTTACAACTAAAAGATTTAAAATTTAATTAACAGAAGTTGTGTATTTAAATATTAAACACAATATTGTCAATCCAAGTATAGCTTTAGAGGTAAAACATCAATTACCATCTCAAAGTTTGATAACTAAATATTAATACGATAAATTTATCTTCAAAAAAACAAAAAAGAATGAGAGAATTTTATCCCATTAATTTAGAGACACACACACATATATATATATATTCAATTACATTATTGAAATTTTAATTTTGGGTCTAGCATATGGAATAGGTGTGTGGTGTGACATATTGATTCTCTAAGTTCTAAATCCTATCCTAATAGGTCTAACGTTAGAATATTTATTTCTAAAGTTTTTAAGGGAGGAGAGGTTGAATCTCCCTCCTATACTAAATTTTTTTTATCCCAAACCAACTATAGCATAAATTAGTAAAAGAAAGAAAAGAAAAATAGAAAAAGATGAGAGAATCTTTGGTGACATAATTAATTACATCCTTAATAGCGAAGGGACATGGAATTGAGAATAAAAGTACAAAACAGTGGAAAGACATAATTTTGTTGAGACATATTCCACTGTTGGGTTTGGAAGAAAGGAACAAAACACTGGTTGAGTAGTATCAATCCTTATTCATAATACTTATATATATATATATATATATATATATATATATATATATATATAAATAAATTTTTTTTAAAAAAAAATTGTAAATATTTCAGTTGCTCTTTTGCACATGAGCTTGTCACCTTGCCTTGTCTGCAACCCAATTGTCCCACTCATGTCTTCTTGGACATCATTGTCCTGTGCTCTACTGTTTCATTATATTATTTCTCCATCTCCTTAATTTTCCTCTTCTAATTAATTATTCATGCATTTAATTTCAAACCATATACTTTCCCCAACTTTAAGTTTCGCTAACGTAATTCGGTTCGAAATTCTCCTCTATTGTTGCTTTTTTTTTTCAAGATCCTCTATTGTTGCTTGAAATAATGATTTGACGACTTTGTTTTCAGTCACGTTAGTAGCTAGATATACTTTAACCTTCTTGTAGCATATGAAAATATTGCTAACAATGTCTTCTCTCATATGGGCTTATTTTGTTGGTTTGATCTTCCCATTTGTTGATGGACGGTGATCTTTGTAGGACCCATGTTGTTTCTCCTTTATTTTCATAAACTTCAATGCATGTTCTAATTTTCATATATATATATATATATATATATATATATATAAATTTATAATAATCTATACCCATATATTGAATTTACCAACAAAACCTTCAACTTAAACTTGAGCATAGTAATTTACCTTATTAGAGATAAATTCAAATACTTCTACTTCAAATTTTAATATAATCAACAACGTTTCAAATTAAATGGAGTAGAGCTAGTATGTTATGAGGGTTCATGAAGAAAACTAAAAGATGACTTTTTAAATCTCATCCAACCATTAGAGTTGTAACTAACCCTTGTTAGATGATGTCGACCATAGAGACGAAATGCAATTCAATTGGATGTTTTAGTACTATTATATATATTGTTTTGGATAGATGACATGAATAAATTGTTTTGTTTCAATTTGCAAACTTGTCAAGTAAAAATAGTCTATCTTACCGAATACTAAATTATGTACTAATTTAAGGAAAAAAAAAACAAACGGTTGCCAAACATTAAAAAAAAATGAATGACATAATATGCAAACCTTTTAAATATTAACAAAAGAAAAAAAAAACATATATATTGCCCTGAATTATTTAATGCAGATCATAGATTCACTACATGTAACAGATTTCTATTAAAAAAAAACTTGAATTATTGGGAGAAGATCTTAATAAAAGAAAGAGGCAGTTATTTATTAGTATCAAAATATTCGAATGAATTGGAAAAAAAAGTCGCTATTAAAGAAAGCAAAAGCCCCCCCTCCCAAAAAAAAAAAAAAAAAAAAAAAAGAAAAAGCGAGACCAAATAATTAGATAAGATAAAGCCATGTCCGGGGTATTGCGTTGACCAGTTCAAACTAAGAATAATGATGACAAGTGTCGGCCTATAAGTGGGTGAATTTGACATTTAAATTTGATTGGCTGAGGTCGCGGGGCTGCACCCAACCGCCGATGATGTGGACACTCTCAATTTTCTCTAACTCAGTTGTTTATTATTAACAAAGTTTCACACGTGGAATTGAATCAGACAATCTAGCCCAAGCCCCTGCCCTGATCCCCTGCCCCACAAAAACATATCTGCCCCCTCTAATAATTCAATATAGATTTACAACACATCCAAATCAATCCAACATAATATAATATTGTCACTATATATTACTTTACCAATATTTTTATTTATTTAAAATAGTCCACATCCACCATAACTTTTTTCTTCTCGATTTTGTTATAATAAGTGTAAAAATAAGCTCATATTTTAAATTAAACAACCAGCCATCTACTTTATTACCGAATTAAATTTGGGTTTTAATAACAATTAGACAAGTCTGATTTGAGTTGTTAGATGTAATTTCAATTTAATCTTTATGATTTAATTTCAAGTATAGCTTAGTAAACCTAAGTCTATCACTAAATTTTTTCACCTACCTAAATATATATTTGTTGTCCATTAGTTTTTATTTGACCTAAACTCTACCATAATCAACTAGTACATTCAATCAAATAAATAGAAAATATATCGCATGCTCAATATAATAACAATTTGTGGTTCAAAAAAAAAAACATAATAACAGTTTGTGTAATGATAAAAATGATTTATAAATTCACAAGGACCAAATTGAAGCTATGTTGAAATGGAAGGACTGGCTTACCCCAAACCCTAGCGAAAAATAAAAATAAGAAGGAAGCAATTATATATTTTATGGATAAAATAGAAATTTGAGATTTTTCAGAAAAAAAAAAAAAAAAAAAAAAATTGAGAAGATACGCAGAAGCAGCAAAATTAATGAAATAGCTGGATTTTTTTTTTTGTTTAAAAAGAAAAAGAAAAGTTTGTTTTAGGGAGAAAAAGGGAGGTGGGAATTAATTATGAGTGTTTTTTTGAAGGAAGGAATTAATAATTAGTGTTGGGACATGTGTGTCGATAATCTGAAAAATGAATTAATTGGACCGGTGGGCCGGGCTGGTTCGAGGAGGTTGAGGTGGGCCGGTGGGTGCACAGAGTGGTTGTACAACCTAGCATCAGGATTTGTACAACGCCTTGTCTGTACTTCGGGTTACGTATTTATACGTGTGCCTTCCAGATCCAAGTGTTCACACGCCCTCAAATCTAAACCCAATCAACGGTCCAGATCCCATCCCACACATTACACATCCACCCCTTCATTTCATCTACGATCCCTCTTTTAAATATATTCTTGTTTTTATTTTAGCTTCTTATTAAAAATAAAAATAAATATATCAATTTACTATCGCTCAACCAGTTAAAATATTGTATATTTGTCTTAACTTCCAGATATGCGAATTTTACTCACACATGCTCTTCTATATATATATAAACCTTATTCGAATGCATAGTTTATCATATAGTTTTTAATTCCAATTTCCTCAAATAATTTTTCCACGCTCACATTGTTGAACTAAAACAAGAAATAAATACATGTTCATAACAATGTCTAAATATAACTACTTGAAAATTAAATTTATAAAGTTGATATTGTTTAAAAAGAAAAAAAAAAAAAAGAAGTATGTCATTTTTAAATTTGTGATGTTATATATTTAGCAAAGGATTAAAAAAACAATACAATGAATTCAAAATTTGAGTACAATGAACATTACCAAACGTATTTGTTGCTCAATAATGTTAGAAATAAAATACATAAGCAACCAATTAAACTAATTATAGGGGAAGTTTACGTCAAAAAGCATAAGCAACCAATCAAAATTTCTGTTAAGATCTGTTTCTATTTATTAAAAAGAAAAAACAGTGATTATAATTTAGCAAAGTACTAAATGAAAGTTGACAGGTCCTTTCCATTGTCCCCTAACTCGATTACAAGATGTTAAGTTTAAAAAGCATTGTACCATAATTTGGAAAAGAAACTCCAACAAACCCCAAAACCTTCTTTCTTTGTTCTTCAAAGTTATACGAACCTGCATAGAAAACCATAAAAATCATCGTAAGCTTTCAGGTGAAATCAGATACGACACAAAAGAATTGATTAATGCATTATATTCTTGACCTAAAGGTTAGAGATTCAATCTCATCGCTATATTTCACTTTAATGATCGAATTTATAACTTTTTCGAGTCGGTTCATAAAAATCCGAGCCATGAATCGAGTTGAGAAAAATATATAATGTGACAGCTATGTAAGATCCCCATGCACTTGCATGCATGTGAAGTAGTTTTCAATCAAAGGCCTAGAGAGTTGATTTTTGTTCAACATGACTTACACTAGTGAAAGGGACATGTGGAAAAATAAAAATAAAAATAAATAAATTCTGTGTTTAATTTTGATCCATCACTTGTCAAATTAACAAGGCCCCCCCTATCTCCACCTATTTCTACATATGCCCAAAATAAAAGGGATCTTTTTACAAATATTATTTTCAAATTAAATTATATATATGTACTAAATAGTTAAATTTACTTTATTCCAATTTATGAAAGGTACGAAAATTCTCTTTTTTTTTTTTTTTTTTTTTGGAAAAGCGAAAATTCTCTCTCTTGTTCTATATTAATGTCTACGAAATGACAAAGTGGATTAAATTTATTGCAAAATGACTAGTAGATTTATTTTAGATTTTTTTTTTAATGGTACAATAACTATTAGATATTTTTATACTGTACTTTTTTTGGCAAAGGAATATTTTTTTTTTCCATTGTACTCTATATAATTGAGTACTGTGTTGTAATTTTATTTATGAATATTAGATCATGATTGTATCTAAATTAATCCCTTTGTTATTTATAGTTAAGTTGGGATATTTATAAAAATGAGATATGATAGAAATTAGAGGCTAGGGATTGGCTGATGAGCCATAGTTTTCCTCTTTGTACTTTGGATGTATGTGCAAGTGCAAAACACAAAACATAAAAGAAATTAATGCCCAACCCATCTCTTTCTCAAAAACTGCTCCTAATCAATAATTATACCCAAAAAAAAAAAAAAAATTCTGTTAATTAGTTAAAGACCAAATCATATATAATTGACCCTCATTGGACTTGGGAGACATTTAAAAACACACCACAAGGCACAATCAACATTGGTGATCAAATGGGTCATCTCATAAATTTTATAGCAAATGTTAATATATAGTACAAAATGTTATAGGTAATTTTGGACCACCACAGCGTACGAGGAGCTGACAGGACAACCGAGAGGAGATAGGACCAGGAAGGGGACCCAGAGGGAAACCATACCGACGGGCCGGGCCAACGTGGCCCGACCCGTACGGTCGGCCTCGGCCTTGGGCCGAGGCCGAGCATTATGGTCGGCCTCGGCCCAAGGCCGAGGCCGACCACTCGGCCCGTTTGCGCGGGCCGAGTCCGTTTGCGCGGGCCGAGTCCGTTTGCCTCCGCTCGGCCCCTATCGCTTCCAGCTACCTCGGTCCAGCCTGCTTCGTCCCCGAACGCCTCCAAACCCTAGGAGTCCGAGCAGGTATTTATACCCCTCTTCGTCATCGAAGAAGGGGACCGAAAACTCGATTCTTGACTTCTTTCTCTATTCTCTTGCTGCTCAGTTTCCTGACTTAGGCATCGGAGGTGGTGTGGCCTACACCACACCGGTGTCCAGCGATTCTTGCTGGTCTTGCAGGTCACGTCTTCCCCAGCTTCTACAAATTCATTGTTGGTGTCACGTGAAGGGCAGGTGGATTGCTTGGCCAAATTTTGGCATCAACAGTTGGCGCCGTCTGTGGGGAAGAATGCTTGCCAGTTCGGATCGCACATCGGTGGTGGTATGCACGATGGATCGGGTTCAGAAACCAGATGGAAACCTCGGGTATGAGCAGAAAGCTCCGAGCCAGACTGGGTTCGACCTTGGTATGGAAAAGGCCGACCCTGACTTCAGAAGGAGAGAGAGAACCGGGAAGCTGCTATATCCGACCAGCATCAAGAAGACAAAGGAAAAGGATGTCGGGTAGAAGATGTAGACCAGATCCGACATGAGCACTCCTCGGCCAATGGCCGAGGCCGAGCAGAAGCCCAATCGCAAAAAAAAAGCCCGCAGAAGTTCGCCGCAAAAGACAGCGTCGGGCACGTACACAGGAAATAATGCCAGGACAAAGTAAGAGGCTCGGGAAAAGTCCGAGGCCGACCAGAGGCCAAGGAGCCACAGGGCTGTGCGGAACCAAAAAGCCAGATTCGACAGGTATACACCACTAACAGCTTCGTTTGAACAGGTCTTGGCCGCAATACAGGACACAAATCTGTTGAAACGCCCAGGAAAGTTGAGATCAGATCCCGATAGGAGGAACAAAAACAAATACTGCATGTTCCACGGAGACCACGGTCATGCAACTCGGGAATGCATACAGTTGAGGGACGAGATGGAAGCCCTAATCCGAAAAGGTTACCCCAAGGGGTTCGTGGGGAACGACAAAAGCAAGAGGCCACTGTCGGCAGATAAAGGTAAGGGTGGTGCCAACCCGCTATTCGAGATGCAAACAATTTTAGGAGGATCATCCGAAGAAGGTGGAGCAGCGCATGGCGAGCAAAAAATGTCAAGGGAATGTTACTTTATGGCGCTCGGGAACATCGACAGGAAGGCTCAAGCAACGTCGACCTCGGGAGATGGCCGAGGCCGAGCCTTTGAGGGGTCAAGTTATCCCCTTCCAATGAAACGTTGATCGATTTTCTTTCATTTCAATAGCATATTACTCAGGAATGTAATTGATTCATTTGAAATAAATTACTCTGAATTTTGTTTCAAAAGTTTTGACAGCGCTTGCAGAGAGACTCGGGAGATTCCCAGGCCTCCCAAAGCTTTTCCCCAGAGGAGTGTACGCACCCCTGGGAAGACCACAACACTTGACCTGTTATCGTAGCCGAAGCGGTTCAAGCCGAAAGGGAGATGCTCTGCACATAAGTCGAGTCACGGGCTGAGTGCGCAGATGACACAGAGGAGTTGGTCGGCCTCATGCCAAGGCTGAGGCCGACCACCTAGAGGCTAAGGCCAAACACCACCTTCAAGAGCTCGGTCACGAAGTAAGTCTTTCCTTACTCAAAAAATGCATATTTTGCGTATTGAATACATTTTTTTGAGTGGGGGACTGGGAATAATCATGGTCGTTAGTTATATTGCAATGATTTTTTCCTGGCTATATTTTCAAGCTTCAAGCTTTTGACAACAGTTTCTTCCCTTAAAATACTTTGTTGCTTGATATGCCATCAAAATTGTGTGGAAATATGATAGAAGGTAGTTTGAACATACATTTTTCCCCAGAAGAGTGTACGCACCCCTGGGATGACTATGCAGCTTGAAGAGAGGCTTGAGAAATTCCCAGGCCTCCCCAAGCTTTTTCCCCAGAAGAGTGTACGCACCCCTGGGATGACCACGACGCTTGAAGAGAGGCCCTGGGAAATTCCTAGGCCTCCCCAAGCTTTTCCCCAGAAGAGTGTACGCACCCCTGGGATGACCACAACGCTTGAAGAGAGGCCCTGGGAAATTCCTAGGCCTCCCCAAGCTTTTCCCCAGAAGAGTGTACGCACCCCTGGGATGACCACAACGCTTGAAGAGAGGCCCTGGGAAATTCCTAGGCCTCCCCAAGCTTTTCCCCAGAAGAGTGTACGCACCCCTGGGATGACCACGACGCTTGAAGAGAGGCCCTGGGAAATTCCTAGGCCTCCCCAAGCTTTTCCCCAGAAGAGTGTACGCACCCCTGGGATGACCACAATGCTTGAAGAGAGGCCCTGGGAAATTCCTAGGCCTCCCCAAGCTTTTCCCCAGAAGAGTGTACGCACCCCTGGGATGACCACAATGCTAAGGCCGACCATTAGACAAGGAATAGGGCTCGACTGAGTCCGGTAGTCACTTCGCAGACCAGGTATCTGCACATGAGTCCAACTATGAGGCAAACAAACAAGTGATGGAGAAGCGAGGCTCAACCTCATGCCAAGGTCAGGGCCGGCTGCCTCAGCTTCAAGAATGAACTTTGTCCTCAAAAAACCAGGTATGACATTATATTTTCTTACTAAAAAAAATGCAACTCATTAAATCTGGAATGCGTATTTTGAGTGGGGGCTCGGGAAATTCCTCGACCTCCCCAAGTTTTCCCTAACTGGGTGCACGCACCTTTGGAATGGAAAACAAGCAAGCGAACAACACAGAGGAGCTGGTCGTCCTTATGCCAAGGCCGAGGCCGACCATCCAGAGGCCAAGGTCGAGTTCCGCCCCTAGAGGCCCAGGTACGAAGTTAGTTTCTCCTTACTCAAAAAATGCACGCCCAAGGTATTGAACGCATATTTTGAGTGGGGGGTTGGGAGTAAGGACAAACCGAGTCCATCATAATCATGGTCATGTTGCGATAATTCTGATTTTCCTTTCTTACTTATTCAAGTTAGGATAACGTTATGAATATCAGTGGAGCTATTGGGGCAATTACTTATTTTCATTTTGTATAACACATGTCCACAACTTTTCTCCATGGTACAATGTTGACACTTGCAAATTAGATAAAATTCTTTATACTGTGTTTGTGCAAAAGCATTTTTCTATAGGATGTGGTGCATGTGGCTAGACAGGAATGATTCTTGTAGAGGCCAAACTTCCACACTTTCCCGTGGAAAGAGACTAAACTCTTGCAGAGAGGTTGACGCATGCCCTCAACCTCCCCAAGTTTTGCCCAAAAGAGTGTACGCACCCTCGGGATGGATACAACAGAGAAAAGTAGCAAGCAAAGCAGAAGAAATGCTCAGCCTCATGCCAAGGCCGAGGCCGAGCATCCTAGCTCCAAAGCCGCAGGGAGATGCTTAAGGTAGGACCGGACAAATACACACATAAGCCTAACCGTGGAGCGGGCAAGAAGAAAACAGCACGGAGGAGTTGGTCAGCCTCATGTCAAGGCCGAGGCCGACCAGTCACCTGCAAAAGCCCCGGATCTGGAATGAAGCGTTCCGAATGACCAAGTACAGGGGTTTAGCTGCTGTGCTCGGCCTTTTCCCAAGGCCGACCAGATAACCCAAAACGGGAAGCTGCTGTGCTCGGCCTCTTCCCGAGGCCGAGGCCGACCAGATAAGCTAAAGAGAGAGATTGATGTGCTCGGCCTCTTCCCGAGGCCGACCAGAGCCATTGTTGTAATCTCTCAACTCTACTTTGTCCAGTTTATCCTATCTTGCAGGATAACCAGGAATCATACATAAGTCGGCATGGAACGAGAGTTATACTCTTAAATCAGGCTTAAGGAGCTCAACCCTGCAGGAGGTCAAGTGTTACTAGACCGCACCAACGAGTCTATCTCACCACCTCCTCTGGCCCGAGCACCTCTTGCCGAGGCCAGGCACAAACTTTAATGGTATTCTCCTATTTCCTCAACCATACTTTATGTTTCAGTGAAGTTCTACTTAAGATTGGGGGCTACAGAGGGGATATGCACTCCCAATTAAACAAAAAGCAAGTAACCAGGGATATGCACTCCCTATTAAACAAAAAGCACCTATGTTTAACATGTTCTACTAAAATTTACATGTTCGAACCTATTCTCTTATTATTTTCCTACAAGGACTAACATATGGATGCAGGGAGTCAAATTTTAGGCTAACGGGGGCTTGAGGCCGAGGCCGACCCTAGCCTTTTCCCTAACTCTTCTCTTGCAGACATGAACCTGAAATGAAGCACTCCGAATGACCTAGTACGGGGGTCTCGGGGGCAACGCCCCCTAAGCAAAATTAGAAAAATGCTCGGCCTCTTCCCGAGGCCGAGGCCGACCAGTACCATTTTTGCAATCCCTCACCTTTTTCATTTCCCTTTCATCTAACCCCTGGTCAGGGAGCGTCTACTTCTATCCTATTTTGCAGGATGACAACAAAAGCTACACATAAGCCAATCCAAGGCAAGAGTTATTACTCTTAAATCGGGCTTAAGGAGCTCACCCGATAACGTTAAGCCGCACCTGAATCCCAATTCAAGAGTGGGGGCTTAATGTTATAGGTAATTTTGGACCACCACAGCGTACGAGGAGCTGACAGGACAACCGAGAGGAGATAGGACCAGGAAGGGGACCCAGAGGGAAACCATACCGACGGGCCGGGCCAACGTGGCCCGACCCGTACGGTCGGCCTCGGCCTTGGGCCGAGGCCGAGCATTATGGTCGGCCTCGGCCCAAGGCCGAGGCCGACCACTCGGCCCGTTTGCGCGGGCCGAGTCCGTTTGCCTCCGCTCGGCCCCTATCGCTTCCAGCTACCTCGGTCCAGCCTGCTTCGTCCCCGAACGCCTCCAAACCCTAGGAGTCCGAGCAGGTATTTATACCCCTCTTCGTCATCGAAGAAGGGGACCGAAAACTCGATTCTTGACTTCTTTCTCTATTCTCTTGCTGCTCAGTTTCCTGACTTAGGCATCGGAGGTGGTGTGGCCTACACCACACCGGTGTCCAGCGATTCTTGCTGGTCTTGCAGGTCACGTCTTCCCCAGCTTCTACAAATTCATTGTTGGTGTCACGTGAAGGGCAGGTGGATTGCTTGGCCAAATTTTGGCATCAACACAAAACATTACAAAACATTTGTACTTTTTTTTCACCCTAATTTGTAAAACAATAATAATATATGTTCATGTTATTCATATCATCAATATGAAATGTGGATTTAAAAAAAAAAAAAAAAAAAAAAAAAAAAACCATTTATGTTTGATTAATTGTAAAGAATTAAAATACATTCACATAATTAGTAGCATTTAGAAATTAAAGTATATGAGAGTAAGAGAGTGAGCTTTAATTATTTAGAGACAGACATGACTACCAATAGAGACATTTCATGGAATGCTTAGAGTCACGTACTCACATGGTATGGTCTCGAAACTCAAACTCCAATCTTCTGTCTGTCCAATCACTTCATTTTCCTTTTTGTACAATTTTTTAAAAAAAAAAAAAAAAAATATCCCATCAAACCTTCTATTGAATTCCACTGTTTTGATCAATCTTTTAATTATTTGACCATTCTCAAACACCTCAATATAAATTCATTCAACACCCTCTTAAAAAGATCCAAACTTTTTGTACAATTCTATACATTACACCATTAACCATCCAATGGCTAAGCTTGTGACCAGTGCCAAGAAGAAGAATGGCATTGTAAAGCTCAAGACCGCTGTTGGGAAGCTGCAGAGAAGCCTCTCCTTGGGTCGAAGGTCCAATTCTGGTCAAGATGAGTTCGATTACGAAGTCGGGGATGACGAATCGACTCCGGTACCGGAGGATGTCAAAGAAGGCCATTTTGCGGTCGTGGCGGTCGACGCTGAGGAGCCGAAACGATTTGTCGTTCCGTTGAGTTGCTTGACGAATCCGACGTTTTTGAGGCTTCTGGAGGCGGCGGCGGAGGAGTATGGATTTGATCATGAGGGCGCGCTGACGGTCCCGTGTCGACCGAGCGAGATCGAGCGGATCTTGGCGGAGGAATGGGTGGAGGAAGAGGAGGAGGAGAATGGCTGCATTTGGGGATAGTGATATCGGAGAAAACCATAACGTGGGGTTTTGAAGCTATTGAAATGACCAAGAGGATCAAGAGGTTGTTTTTTTCGTAGCTTCAACTCTTCATGGGCTTTGTAAAACCTTTTTTTCCAATGAAAAATTTGGTATTTTGAGAATGGCTAAAAAGTTTATGGCCATTCGATAACTTGTTCATTTGCTGTTGTGTTGTGTTCAATTTGGTGTGATTTTTACTCTGACGTACGTGTTTAAAAAATGCTGTCATGTTTAATTTCCTACTTTCTTTCGTCTTATTTTATGTGTTTCTACTCTTGTTTTAACTCTTAAAATCGTGTGGAAAAAGTTTAGACATCAAATAAATATATCTTGTGTTTTCTAATTTTTGATACTACAAAAGGATGACATTCTTTATTTACTCCTTTGATATCATCATAAAAAAATTATATACTAGGAAAAGAATGTTAATTTTTCATTCTGCAGGAGGAAAAGAATGGAATTAAACTCTTGTTTTCTAGGTTTCTTAGTTTTTAGTTGGTAGATATATAAAGAGTTAAGTGAATAAGATTTTTGTTTCTTGCTTTAATTGCAAAAGATCAATATAAAAGATTTGATATAATGTGACGAAAACGAGTACGAATCAGGAAACTAAAAAATCTTTGTTTATGAATTGAATTTAAAGAATATTTATATTTTGAATTACAAGCATTGTGAAAACACTAACATAGAAAGGTTAGAATAAGTGCAACCATAATGTAATGTCCTCTCCATATTTAAACAAGGTCTGTGTTAATCCCAGGGCCCTGGGATGGCCCTGCCAACAACATTATGGTATATAGGATGATGCATTGCATACACATATTTCGACAAGGCATTTATTTGCTGATTTGGACTTTTATTTTTAGAAGACAAAGGATATTGGGATTCTTAATTCAAAGATCCAGGAAAAATAAAGAAAAACAAAACATGGACAGAACCACCATATTGGCGGCTCGTGAGTTTGTCCTAGAAATTAAGAGTATCACAAAATAACATTCCCTAAGATTTCCGGTAGTAAACTTCAGTTTCCCTAAAATTCACTGTTGCTGTGCTATATTTCTTTGTTCTACTTCACATATGCCAAAATAATTTTAACATAATATTATTGCAAGCTCGCAATTTGGCCCAAATAAGGATCAAGATCAATATATCTCATTCAATAAAAAAAAAAAAAAACCGAAAATATAAGATTGTCTGTTCATAGTCGCATGGTGTCTAAACATAAAATATTAGACATGGCTCTATCTATAGTTGGTTCAGAAACCAAACCAACTAAAAGATATAGGATACATGAATGATTAAACGAAAACATTACCTACTAGGCCCATTAAAATTGCTGGCTCGAAACAATAACCAAGCCCATCAGTGTTCAGACCTTCGGCTTCTTGTGTTGCCACACATAACGCACATGCTGGCCGAGCTGCGGCCGTATGACACCACATTAAGCCATGGTCTACGCTATAGATTTTAATAACGTAAACTCACGATTCTACAGCTTTAATCGGATAACCCAGCCTTCATCTTCAAGTGTTCCTTGAAGTCCATAATGTCACCCTCCCACCTGGTTACAGCTTGATTCTCACACACCCATATCTCCTTGGCGACTTGGTTTATAAGCCTAAAGTCATGGCTTACAAGAACCAAGCCTCCATCCCACTCATTCAATGCCTCTGCCAATGAGTCAATTGTCTCGATATCCAAATGATTAGTGGGCTCATCAAGCAGTAATAAGTGGGGTTGTCTCCATGCTAACCACGCAAATATGACACGGCTCCTCTGCCCATCAGACAAATTCTTCATTGGCATCACTTGAGCTTTACCAGAGAGCCCAAACTTCCCAATTGCTGCTCTCATCTTCTCTTCCTCGTTTCCTGGGTACTCTCTTATCATAAACAGGAGAGCAGACATTTCCATGTCTAGTTTCTCAGCTAAATGTTGATGAAACTGGGCAATTCTAAGGTGATTATGTCGTCGGACCATGCCATCCAGAGGAACCAGGTCCCCTGTCATCAGCTTCAACAGGGTACTCTTTCCAGCACCATTGGGTCCGACCAAAGCTATCCGAGAGTCCAAGTCAACTCCAAAGTCGAGGTTCTTATAGATGAGGTTATCAGGGGTATAACCAAACTCTACTTCCACAAACTGAAGAACAGGAGGAGGAAGCTTTCCAACATCAACAAAGCGGAAGACAAGAACCTTGTCTCTCACCACCTTTTCAGTAAGCCCACCCCTCTCCATTTTTGCCAGTGTTTTCTCCTTACTCTGTGCCTGCCGCGCCAGTTTTGCCGACCCATGCCCAAATCTGGCAATATACTCTTTCATGGAAGCAATCTGATCCTGCTCCCACTTGTACATTTTCATCTGATTCTCTTCCAGTTCAGAACGAGTTTGAACATACTGATCATAGTTACCCGTGTAGATCTTTAATTTTCTGTTCTGCATGTGGATAATGTTTGTGCATACACCGTTAAGGAAGTCCTGGGAATGTGAAACCACAACCAGGATCCGGTCAAACTTCTTCAAGTTTTCTTCTAGCCAGACACAAGCCTCTAGATCTGTCATTCAGGAAAATAACAAAGTTGTTCATCAGATTACTCAATTCCTGCAATATAACAATAAATAAGCTAGACATGATACACTAATTAATTCAAATAACATGTTCAAGGTTGCTCTTAAATTGTCTGTTTAGCAGTAGAACATACAAGATGCCAACTCCCCCCCCCCCCAAAACCTTAATTTATTAAACAATAATGCAAGCACCCTACACAACCAGAAGGCAGAAGGTTGAGCCAAGAGCACATCCACCACAAAGGAAGTACGCATGTATTTCCTAAGGATAGGTTCGTTGGATGAATCAGCGAGTATGTCCCCTAAGGAAGCTAAAGCCTAAAGGCAGCAGAAGACATGCAATGGCTATAGCATGAACAACAATGATCAGCTCATCAGAGTACCAGCCAAGCATTTACACTAGTTATCAACTAAGTATCCAAATCCCAAATTAACATCCTTTTTAATAAGAAAAAATGAGTATACTAGAAAAGGTCAAAATGAGGGCCACAAAAGAACAACCTAGGGCCGGAGGGTAAAGGAAACCCCCTGCCCAAGAACTAACAAATGAGGAGGGAATTCCTATAGCTTAGGATGAGAAGAAGGATGTAATTACAAAAGAATTTAGGGTGGCTTGAGACCCATCAAGAAATTGTATGTTCAAATCCCAGATTAACATCAATATTGTAAAAGATATGAATTCAACATCACCTTACAATCAGCAAAACAAGGAAGCATAAAGCGTGTCAATACTACACAAGATAAAATAACACTTAACACAATCAAATATACCTAGATGATTAGTTGGTTCATCCAGTAGAAGGATGGTGGGATTCATGAATAGGGCACGTGCTAAGGCAATCCTCATCCTCCAACCACCAGAAAAGTCTCGTGTTTTCTTCGCTTGCATCTGCTTGTTAAACCCAAGACCATACAGGATTTCAGCAGCACGTTTTTCTGCAGTTGATGCATCCAGAGCTTCTAAGCGTTCATAGATACGATCAAGCTGCTCTCCGCCTCCATCATCCTAAATTAAACAACAATAAATAATGAGCACTAGTAAACTTTTAGAGCATAGAAACTCTATTTTAATCAACATACTTGTTGAGACAATGATTCTGCCTCCTTCTCCAACTTCAACCTCTCCTCATCACAACTTATAACAGCTTCAAGTGAAGACATGTCAGAAGCTTCAATCTCTCGTGTCAGGTGATATATATCCATGTGTTCTGGAATAGGAAGCTCTCGACAACCTATTGCCGCAAGAAGTGTAGATTTCCCACATCCATTCAATCCAAGCAAACCATAACGTCTGAAAAGTAAATTGTAAATATTAAACTTAAGCATAAGAACCCATATGAAAATAGAAATTATTTATGCCAGTATTAGTTACAAGCCAACCTGCCATAATTGAGCTCCAGCTCAGAATCAACAATAAGGTCATGCCCATGAAAGGTAACTGATAAAGATTCAATCTGCAAAAAGCACACAAGTAAGGACATTACCAGCGTCATCATTTACACTTCCCTAATGGCACAAGATTACCTCCAAATAACACCAATGAAAACGAAGGAATGACTGAGTTCAATATACATATGCTAGACAGTCCTAGGAGGCCTCAAGAAATAAAACCCAATAACTCTTCTTTTCAAGATAAAATAACATTTAAGAAGAAGATTGTATATCACCTAACCTACTAATGCATCATCGAACAGAGAATTTATCAATAAGCAACTAGTCTAATGAATTCTATGGAGGTAAAAACAATACAACGAAAAAAATTCCCCCCGAAAAATATGAAAACAATAGAACACTGGCGAAGGCAACACAAGTATCGTACGAAAAATGCAACATGTGGAGAATAAACATATAAAAAGTAAATTAAAATATTCATCCAGGTGTTTATTCAAGTAATATAGTCCAAGGTTCTTTTTTAGATAAACATCACTCTAAAGATATATTACGAATTTGATTCTAGAATAAAATTAGGGCTTACTCTGATATCCCTGGAGAGAGGATGTGAGCAGAGCACACCAGTACAAGTCCGATCAGATAACTGAAGAGCGTCAACACCATTCGCCAACTTATCAACTCCATTGTGCGAATCTGCAGTTGCCGCCTTGGAAGAAGCCGCCGCCGCCGCTGCTTTTCCTCCTCGCTTGGCCGCCGCAGCCGCCTTCTTCTGAGCCGCTTTCTTCTTGCTCGCGTCGGAAACCATCCTTAACCTAAAAGGTTAGGAAAAAGGAAAACCCTAAAAACACAACCGAAACGAAATCAGAGAAATCGAGAAGAATCCCCAATACATATACATACCTGGGGAGACGGAGAAAGAAGATCCAAGGAAAAGCGACACCGACAGAGGGAGCGAGAAGGGGCGAGTGAGAAGAGGAAGCAGATCTAGGGCTTGAAGAAGTCGCTCTTCGTCTCTCACGGCGCTTTTGTTGTGCGGTTTTTATCAGACCTGCGACGCGTAATGCGATGCGGATCGAGGGTTCGAGGTTCTGTGATCGGGAGGCTGAGGCTTCTCATTTATAGGACTGCTCCACGTTTCCACGTGTCCTTCACGAACCTCTTCTTCTGGTTGCGTAGCCGACTGAATTTGTTTTCTGAGGGCAAATTAGAGAATTCACCTAGTATCGATATTGGGCTAAGCACGTGCTCTTCAGGACTTGGCCCAATTAGATGATATTTCCTTCACTTCACCCATTAGGAAGCCCATGGGCTTGTACTTCAAAAAAAAACTCACATGTTCTTCAGGTCGTCTCCTCCGTTTCAGCAGCCCAGTGTCGCCGCCGCAGCCTCCTTCACAGCGATTCTGCACTGATTTTCTACTCTCTTTTTGTATACTGGTATTCTCTCATTCTACATCTATGTCTTTCTTCTCACTTGAAAGAAGAAAGATATATATATTTTTTTAAACAACAATAGCCAAATAGCATCGAAATAAAAGCTCTGCGGCAAATTGGGACGTGGTTTGTGTTTCATTTGTTTCATATGTCTGTCAATTGAGGCTCTGATGATCTGTATATCTCTTTGGTCTAGGCTGAAATTACTTTGTTTCTCGTACCATGAATTTTCCAGCATTTCTCTTCTTTATTTATCAGAGAATCAGTCGAAGTAATCTATCGCATTATTCAATTTTCTTTTAATTCCTTGCTTTGATGAATTCTCTTTTATATATATCCATATACATATAGATGCATACCCTTATAATATGTTTGTTTCCACATCCAGTGATTTCATCACAATCCCAATCTGCATCCTTCCTAGTTTGAGCTGGATTCAACTTTCTTTCTCAAGGGTTTCAATTTATTTTCCTTTTGAAAACTTCTTTTATCGTTAATTTGCACTCTCTATATGTTGAATTGAAGCTGAATTGCAGCCAAATCAGCTTTCTTTCAAGTTAACACATCTATCATGATGAATATAGTGGAGGTTTTCATTTGCTGGTTCTATAAGCTTTACTGTTTCCTTATGAACTTGAGTAATGGCTGATGAAATATCTTATTAATGAATTTGGAGGATTGAAAGCCTTTATATTTGTGCAATTTTTGCTAATAATTTATTCTGTTACTTAGCAATTAAGTGTATGATTTTCATCGACTTGTTTGTTTGTTTGTTTAACCGTTTGTTGCTCCTTCATTGTACACTTCTTCCAATCTTTCGGTTTGTTCTCGGTGTGAATCTACCATTCAATTGTAACCTGTAAGGGATGCCTTTTTAATGTTAGGCTGACTGACACTATTTCCAATTAATGGTTATGGATTAGTATTTAACAACTGGGTTCTTCAGGGTTCATTTATCTGTATTCGAGTTCTTTCTCTGCCTACTGTCCAGAACAACAATGTTTCTGGATGTATACAACAATTTGCAATCAAATTTTTAGTGCTTTTATGCTTTGCTTTGTAGTGGTTATGAGAAACCTTTATCCTAAAGTTTAGGCCCATTGTTGTTAGGGATGGTGAATTGGTTCATTAAGAGATGAAAATTAGAAGCCAATGCAGATTCGTGCTTATGGGAACGTTTCTTGTACGAAATGAATACTTCAACAAATATAACAAAATATGTGAATTAGAGCAAGAAATCCAAAGGAGGCACCAAAATAACCATTGTTTCATAATTTGTAAAAGTCCCCAAAAATATCACAAAGATCTCACTCAGTCAACTATGTCTTCTTGTCTAGATGCAATCTTCCCAGTGTATTTTCTAGTGCTAGCTATTTTTTAAAGGTACAAGAACTTTTTTTTTTTTTTGGTATCCAGTTGAGATAGCATTGAAAATAAACAATTGAAAAAAATAAGAAACACAGACATTAGTAAGAATCCAATGCCATTGAGAACCTATAGGCTATAGCTACTCTCCAATGTTCATCCACAGAGTCATCTGGCTGAAAGGTATGGTCAATGGACAACAAGTGAATATTCTCGTACTACCTCTTCTTTGTTTTGAGGGATGGAAGTAGTAAAGTTACTTGAAAGATGGTTATTGTCTCAAGAAGGCACAATGAGATATAGTAATGTGTTGTAACCTTAGTGCCTGAATAAGATACCTGATTCTCTTACTAAATCTTTGTCCTAAAGTGTTTTTATCCTCTTGGCTTAGAATGGAAACTAAAATTAGACAATGGATCTGTGCTTATGATCAAGCCTGATACACTATACATATGTTTTTCTGTCTAGCATACCAATTCATGCTCCAAAGACTAACATTATATGCTTTTTAAATAAATTTTCATTCCATCAATTTTGAACGGAGCTTGAAACTAAATACAGTTTGACGTACAACAGTTGCAAGTTTGAAAACTCATTGTATATTTGACGTTCTGAATAGGTGATTTGGAGGGGATTCTGAACATATAGCTGCTAGGAATGACAGTATTAAAGCGCTACGTGCTGCGATTATTCATATCTTTGAAGTACATAACAGCCAATGTGGTAGATAGAAATAATGGACGGATTGTTGCAACTGCGTCCACAGTTGAACACTCCATCAAGGGCTCACTTGAATGTGGCCGGTCTTGTAATGCTAAGGCAGCCGCAGTTGTTGGAGAGGTGTTGGCTATGCGACTCAAAGTCGACGGTCTTGAACAGGGGCAAGGAAGAGGGATTCATGTAGATGTAAACAAGGAAATCGAGAAGAAAGGCTTCAAAAACCGCACAAAAATCTGGGCCATAGTCAACTCACTCAAGAATAGCGGAGTTAAACTTGTTCTCGACGACAATGTTGGAGATGCATCTCGGCCAAGTTATCAATAAGCATCCAAAAACAATCTTATCGTCATTAGCCGTGAAAAAGGGGGTGAGGCTCCGACCAGTCATCATGATGAGATGTTGCTATCTAAAGGTAAATGGAAGGAACTATCTTTATTAGTTGCTATCAGATTAAACTTCATTCTGCGCATGATATTTGGAAGTTTATGAAGTAGAGACAACTTGTTATCACCACTTCTATAAATGGTCGCACAGTGAGAGTGATACCACCCATTTGGCTAATGATAGCGAAATGGCCTTGTATAAATGGTCACACTTTACACTTTTTCTCTTCTTCCTTAATGATTTTACTTGCTTAGTTTTCTTTTCTTTCTCCCTTTATACTGGTTTAGGAGTTGGATAGAGATTAGCTTTGGGCAGGCCAAGAGGTTGATTTCTTCCTCCATCGGGCTGTCTCTGTCTCCTAGTGCCGTCTGATCTATCTCTGTTGCGTGGAAGGATTGTAGAATAGAAGATAACAATCAAGTCTTTTCAGGTATTTGAAAGAAGATTCCATTTCACAGGAACTTGATTATGAATGTAAAAAAAGCTCATCTTCTGAAGTGTTTAGGCTTAAAAAATGATTTGACTACATATAGTATTACTAATGAAAATATCAATCTTTTTTTCCTGTACTTGACAGTTGACAAGGTGTTTCAGTTTTCAGCTTGTAATTACCCTTCCATTGAATTGCATTTATTATGATACTAATGAAGCTTCACATAAAAATGATATTGGAGTTAGATTTGAGTTTTTGTTTTTTTTTTTTTTAAGATTTATTAGATTATTGATTTTGTGTTTGTTTTTATTGAAATCAGTGTTTTTATTCACTAAAATTTGTAGTTGAATAATTTTAGTTGGATGTGGGTTAAAAACTTATAGTTAAAATTGATAGAACTTGTCAGTTCAAAAAATAAAAAATCCCTATTATTGTTAGTTTGAATATGGAAAGATTAGCCAAAAATTGAAGGTGGTTTAATTTATAGAACTGATATATTATTAAGATGAAATTGTCCAAGAGAGAGAAAGAAAGAAGAAAAGACCTTTCTCAATCCAAACAAAAATAGGAGTGAGAAAAAAGCACAGCCCTTTTTCTGAGTGAAAAAGAGAGATTCCATTTGCAAGCAAGCTCTTCAATTATTGGTAGAAAGCTAAGTAGAGTATTAGAGAGGCTCATGAGTGTGTTACACATTCTTGTATTTTTCCTCCACTTGCTAAACACATTTCACTTTACCATTGATTCAATTTTCTGATTTCTTTTCAAAATGGAATATCAATTCATTTCTCAAAAAACAAAAAAACAAAATTCAAATTGTCTGCTTAATAGATAGTACATCTCTAATCCTTATTAAGATTGATCTCCTACTATGCAAAATATAAAATTTACCCTAACAACAAAATCACACTAGTAAGTCAGGAACCTTTTTAACTGACCTTAAATGGAGTTCATTTCGGTAGCCATGGCTTCACCATTGATACTATTTCTAGTAGTATCCACTTGAATTATACAATTAACTTTTTTGAAAATTTAACAAAAAGTGGGGATAAAGTGAGACTTTGAAGATAGGCTCTAATTTTCGGTCAACACTTAATTGCTGACCTTGTCTAAATAAGGTTGGGCCCACTTGTTAATTAGAAAAGTCTTTATTGCAACCTTTGATATGGATTTTTCTCTTGATGACCATTACTTCATGGGGAAAAGAACACCGATAGCCCAAATTAGGGTCCTATATTTCATAATTGTCCAAGTTTCTCATTTTTTACACAAAAAACCTAATGGGCCAAATTTTTTTCATAAAAATCAGGCCCTTTTTACGTTTAAGCCCTCATTTTTACTATTGAATATTTTTTAAAAAAAATAATAAATAAAACCAAAAAAGGAAACCACGATTCTTTCCCATTTTCAGTTTGAAGACCGTGGGTGTGAGAGTTTGAACGGAAAAGGAAAAGTCGCGAAATCGGTGAGGCGAAAAAAACCCTGGATTCTTGCTTCAGAACTACCCACCATTTTTGCTTCGTTTCTCCGGCGATTTGCGAGGAAGAAGACGCAGAGATTTCTGGAAGTAGACTTGCAGCTGTTTGTAAACAACCTCTAGTATATTTCGAACTTCGAAGGTACATTTTTAGGGCTTTTTTCATATTGTTTACATTCTGGTATATTTTTTCAAAATAGATAGTTCATGCGCGACATTCCCACGATTGTTTAGAGTTTTTTCACGCCCACTGTCCCTTTATCGTCGACACTCTGTTTTTTCGAATTTCCTTTGTTCTTCACTGTTGCAAAATTTCTAGGGTTTAATCATCTTCAACATAGTTAAATAAATGTCATTAAAGATTTCTAAAACTAAAAACATTCATGGTTATAAGCTGAAATCTACATGCATTCTGTTGATTTTGCATTATGATTCTCTGTTTTAACCCAAAAAAAAAATAGTGGAATGTATATATAAAACATAAGAAATTTACACTTGATATGAACGATATAAACAATAGGACACATAAACTGTTACTAAGAATATATGAATTAGGGGATTACTACATAATAACTCGACTCGAAAATACCCCGGAGTATTAAAAATAAAATAGTTAATGATATATACATAACCGAATATGTCATATGTTCCCCTGGATATATTAACTATTGATAAACCATTCATAACTGAATATGTCATATCTTCCCATCAATAAATTAACTTTGTATCGTATATACCATTCATATATGATTAACTATTGATAAACCATTTATAACTGAATATGTCATATCTTCTCATCAATAAATTAACTTTGTATCGTATATACCATTCATATATGATTATGTGGTAACTACTGGTGGGGTGAAATATTTTAAATGTTATACTACTGATTTTGAGCATATACTCCCGAATATAAAAAAAAAAAAAAAAAAAAAAAAAAAAAAAAAACTATTATTGAATGGATAGATATAAGAACCTGGGAGGGAATGTAAATATACGCAGGAGTCAAAGGATTTTGAATTTGGTTAGCAGAAAAGCAACTAAAAAAGGCAATGAATGTGAGGTTGTGACAATATATTCGGAGGTATGTTCTTTCATATAAAAACATTAGTGGCTGATATGATTATTTGATTTAACTAACTATGTAATTTCAACTGCACAAAGAAAGTTCGGAATCTATAACTGGGAATATGTCTGGTGATCAAAGCCAAAAATCTGAGGAGCGGAATGTAGGACAAGAATTTGAAGATGAGATTGAGCAAACACAACTGATAACAACAGAAGAGCAAGGGGACACTGAACAACAATCTGTTGGAAATCTTTTAGGGACCCAAATAGTCCCATACGAAGATTATTCTGAAATGCATCTACAGAAATAATTGGACAACAATGCTTCCAACCAGAAATGCATGCTGATAACGCCATGAAAAAATATCGAAATCTTCCATCGGCATCAATCTTATATTCAATTATTGAACCTGAATGAATACAAATAACAAGTATATATTATATCAACATTTGTATATATTATAGCTTACGGTAAATATAAAAGAAACAGCTGTATATATTAAACGAACCTGGACTTTTAATATTCACCATATGGGCAAACGAACCCAGCATATAATCACGATATAAAAAATATGAAAATATATAATTTAAAGTTTATATTCTTAATGAAACTGAAATTGACTTAAATGAAATATCTTGTTGAATATATTAAATATTAAATTTGAAAACGTAGCCATAAAAGAACATGTTTATAATGTGTACGAAATATATACGAAACTTATATTGACTAAAACGATATATCCCTCTTAATATATAAAATATAAAATCTTAAACGTATACATATAAAAACGTGTTTATAATGTGTACTGTATACGAAACTTACATAGACTAAGACGATATATCCGTTCGCATATATCAAATATAAAAACTGAAAACGTACCCATCTTCAAACGATTGGAAAACGGGACGTAGAGGCTCACTTGATGAAGTCCGAAAATACTGAAAAACTACAGAAAAATCCTAAATGTAGTAGGGAAACTTCTGTATGCAGTTCGAAAAAGCAAATTTACTAATAACTGCTGTTCGAAACCGACGACAATGGCTGCCGGAAAAGAGAAAAAATAAAGATAAAGGCGGCCGAAAAATATAAGAAAATACAGAGAAGGCTGCTGGAAAAGAGAAGAAAATAAATGGGAATAGGCTGGAAATAAAACCAAAACGACACACGGGAATGAAGGAGAGAACCACGATTATGGGAACATTACTTAATTTAGGAGATTTGGTGAAAATTAACCTTCCTAAAATGTAGCATATTTCTTTTGGCATTTATGAAATATATTATTGTCGATTTTAATATTATTTGAGAATAAATGATAATACCAAGGGTATAAATGTCCATAAATCTATCCGAAAATCTAATATTGTAAATATCGAAAATTTTGGACATTTATGAAAATATGTCTCCAAAACAGTCTATCTACCAAAATTTCTCTACTTCATATCTCAACAAACATGTATGTAAAATTAAAATAAAAATAATAATAACTGCAGCCAAAATATTATTATTATTATTATAACAATTGTAAAATCAAATCATTGAGGTTAAAAATGGTAACTGATGTCTTATCTAATTAACTGGGTTGGAATTGATAATTTATTTTTAATGAATTGGGTCTATCTTTGCTGGGTGGACATGGACGTCACCAAGAATGGCCACCTCTCAATCTCCTCTAACACCAATCACATTCTCACTTTGGAGTATGCATTTTGGCCTAATGTTACTCACTTTTTAATTCTAACTTTATCCTTCCTTTTTATTCTTATGACAAAACGCTACCTACCATTTAATACAACTACTTAGAAAGCTACATTTTTTCCAACTCCTCCTATTTTATTCTTTTTTTCAATCTTTTATCACTGTTACTAGTCAACACTACTACTTTGTTCTTATAAAATATAGTCAAAGAAAAATTAAAAAAAAAAAAAAAAAGTTATTCTCAAAAGAAATAAAAAGTTTCATACGACACCTCTCACTAAATTCACTCTTGATTATCGATAAAATGATAAGACAAACCACTCACGAATAATATATTTGATAAAAATTTGGCTAATGTAATTCTTTCAAAATTAATATGTATATATATTTTTGTTTCTCATTGCATACATATCTATATCACAAATTGTTATCATTCAATTTCAAAGTGAATTGATTATTAACCATTAGGATAACACTGGAAGCCTTAGATTTTACCCATGACAAACATTTATGATAGGTCATTTATGCATGTGAGACATCAGCAACTATTATAATCATTTATGATTTGACAAAATTTGCATACTTCAATTGTTTTATTTTAAAAAGGAAAAAAGAAAGTTGCAATTGATTTGTTATTTGTAAGCAGAGACAATGGAGATACCAACTTGATCCATTTTAAAAGTGGACAAATATTGTCTAATCATAATCCTTGCCTAAATATCTCAATATTTGCATCTTGCTAATTACATAAAATAAAGCTGAGAAACAAAAATTCTAGCAAGACAAATAAATAAAATTACATTATTCTTCGTGAAAATGGAACAAAGTTTACAAAATTGAATACAAAATACATTTATAAAAACTATATTTGTTGTCACATAATGGAGCAAGCATTCGGATTCTCATCGCTGAACATTTGAGTCGAAGGAACAAATCCACCATTCCCATGCCCGTACCCGTACCCGTATCCATAACCATAACCCGGAACAGGAACCGGAACTGCCACGTAATCAAGTCTGTTACCGTCCGTTACTCCCCCACCGCCGCCGGCACTGCCCATTTGAGCAGCGTCTCCGCCGCTCTTGTTCTTGTCGCCGCCGTCTCCACCCTTAGGTCCGTCGTCTTTGTCCTTTTTCGGTACCACCACTGCAACTTTCCTCTTCAGTTTCTCTTCCAAATTCTCAATCAGAGCCTTCACATCCATTTTTCCTTTCACCATTACTAAATCCTTCTGTCTCTCAATCGCCATATCCTCCACTCCTGCAAAAACCCCCCAAAAAAAAACCATTAATTCGTGTTTTAATTTGAAAATAAATATGATAATAAGGTAAATTAAATTGAATTTACCCTTGGTCCTTGATACGACTTTGTAAATCTTCTCGATGCAACCCTGGCAGTGAAGTTCCACCTTCAAAGTCGCCGTCGTCACCGGAGTCTGGTCGGAGTAATTTAAAAATAACAATAAATCAGTAAAATAATTTAAAAAAATGGGAGCCGACTGAGCTGACCTGACCCGACCCCAGTTAACTTAATTGTTGACAGTTGTATTACTCTAACATGCGCCCCTTGAGTGAAGCGCACGTTAGTCACTGACTCACCTCTTTGTCTTTGGGCTTCTTTTCCTCTGGTTTTTTCTCCGGTTTGTCACCGGCGACGGCATCGTCCGGTTTCTTCGACTCCTTTTCTTTCTTGTTTTCCGATGAGACAATGTCGATTTTCTTCTTCGTTTTGTCGGCGAGATTCTCTCGGAGCTTGGAGGGGTCGAATTTTCCGATCACTGTCAGCTTGTTGGATTCCCAGTCTGCTCTCACTCTCTCAACGCCTTCGTTAAAAAGAAAGAAAGAAAGAAAGAAAGAATGGATTGAGATGTAATGAAATTGTGATGTGAAGAGAATCGAAGGAAATATTCTGGAAAAAGGGGATGTGGAATTTGTTGGGGAATTGGGAATTGATACCTTGGATTTCTCGGACGCACTTTCTGATTTTGTTGGCGCAGCCCTCGCAGTGCATATCGATCTTGAACACGGCAGTGGTGCTGTCTTCTTTCTTCTTCTGTAAACAGAGAGAAAGTACGGGAAATCAATCAGTAACAGAAGAAAAATCGGAAGGATTCGAAGAAAAGAGAGAGAGAGAAATGAATGAGTTGAGTTACCTCGCCCATTGTTTCGATCGAATGAAGTTTGTTGGAATTTTGGGTTTTGTTCTTGCAGAGTTGGTTTCTGAAAAAATGGGAGTGATCTGCAGGGTATTTATAGCGGTGAAGAGTGAAGACGCGGTGAACACGAGCGATGAGGAGGCTGCTTCCCACGGTTTTCGCATACCTTTTAAAAGTTAAATTGTATAATAGTTGGATTTGGGAAAACAAAAAAGTAAAAAAATAAGAAAATAGTAACGAAATGTAGTTAATATGAAGATAATATTAATAATATGTATTTTAAGTTTTTAACTTATTTTAAAGATGTAAAATATGTATTCTTCTCAAAACAAAAAAAAAATGTAAAATATGTATTTATTAATTTAAATATTGTTTTGGAATTGTTTTGTTTTAAATATTTTCCAGAAATATCTGTCGACATCGACATTCTTTTCGATATTTCCATCAACATTTTTATAAAATTGAGACCTCGATATTTTTGTCGACATTTTAATCCTTAGCTTAACATACTTCCTTTATTGTTCTCCCTTTCTATTTATTGTTAAAATTTAAATAAACTAAAAAAAAAAACTCTTTTCATCCTCCTATTCATTTTCAATACGATAGGATAATGCTTGGTTGTATAATGTATAAGTATCTTTGTAAACACCACCATTCTCATTTTCTATTTTTCTCTCTTAATTGTCAAGATTTTAATCTCTAATTTACACACAATTATGTAGCGAAGTATTCTTTTTTTCAACGAGTGAACAACAATATATATATATATATATATAAGTTCAATAATTGCAAAGGTAGGAGATCGAAACATCAACTTGTAGGATGATAATTGATATCTTATCCATTAGATTATGCTCGAATTACAAACACAAAACGAACCTCTAACTAATTAATTTTTTTATAAGTAACATTGGAGGTAAGTTTGATTCAATAGAAAATTGGTAAACTTACTGAATTGCTAAGATTGTGTTTAATAGATATTTAAACTTTAAAAAATATCCAATAAATACTTAAAATTTCAATTATGTGCCTATTAGATTTTTTTAGTTAAGTATCTAATTAATCCTTAACGTATTCAAATTTTTTTTTTAAGAAAATGGTATTGATATGTTAAATATAAGGTAAATTTAGTGAATAATAGTATCATAAGTCTTCAATTTTGTAACTCATAAACAATCATGTGCAGAAGATGAAGAAGAAAAAAAGTTTAAATAGGTAGATGACTACAAAATAAAGTTGTCATCAACTTCTTCTCTTGACAAAGACTATAAAATGAAGTCAATGGTTTATTTTACATAATATGCAATTCAATTAATTTAATATTGTGGCAAGCTGGCAAGAAGGTAGTTGCTTTAACAGATTTTATATAATGTTAATAAAATTAAATCATATGATTTAGTTTTATTTTTTAAATCAAAATAAAAGAAAAGAGATATATGATGATGAATTGATGAGATTAAAAATGAAACATATGGGATTATTTTTAATTATGAAAGAGGGGTTTTTATTGAAAAATGAAAATTGAGAGGAAGATGAAGTAAAGTCAAGCGTTTACTTGGGGGTAGTGCGCGATGTGTGGTTAAATTAATTTAGTACGGTTTCCAGAGGCTGCTAAGAACCTTCCATAGTAAGTCGGTGACCGGCTAGCCGCGTGCTTGACCATTCCGACTTTCAATGGGTAAATAAAAGTTGATCAACTTTTAGAGTTGTGTTAATTTGGTCCATCAATTTTAAAAAATATCTAATAAATTTTTTAACTTTCAACTTTTTTATCTAATAAGTTTCTTATGCTTAATAAATCTTTGAAATTTCAATTTTGTGTCTAATAATTTTCTTGCATATTCAAGATTTTTAAAAAGTAGTAACCAATATATAAAATTGAATTTCATGCATATTGGAACCCTAAAATTTTAATTTTGTATCTAATAAGTTTGTGAATTAAAAAAAAAAATGTTGAATAAATCAATGGTAGACACAAAAGTAAAGGTTTAACATGCTAGATACTTTTTAAAGTTTAAGAACCTATTAGACAGAAAATTAAGTTGCTGCTTTTTTTTTTTAAGAATACATCAACATTTGGAGGTGGAGGATTCAAACCTCTGACCTTTTGATCGAGGATACATGTCAATTACCGTTCAGCTATGCTCGCTTTGACCTCAAGTTCACTAGTTTAATCATCTTTATTGTTTGCTTTTATGATTGATTTGTTGGTTGAATTTTATTTCATTTATCAATTGATTTAGAGAGTTTTATAATATGATCTTAAAGATTTTATAGTAAATAAATTTCATCAATATCTTGATCAAGTGAGTCATAATGACAAATTGCAAGGAAAACTACTTAATTCTACCTAATTTTAATACACATAAGATATAATATCGCGTTTAGGTTAGAAAAAAAAGAGAAGAAATGTGTAAATAACAAAAAAGTTGCAAACAATTAAATAAATAATGGTTTTTTTCCTTAGCTTAAAAAAAAAAATACATACCCATTCACCCTTCCTCTTTTTTTCTCTCCAGTTCAAGGATATTTGGAGCAGGGAGCTTCGAACCTCTAACCTTGTGATTGAAGGTACATGTGCCAACAAAACTTTTGTTCCATGAATTTTCTCAGCAAAATTTTCAACAATCAACTTTTTTTAACAAATAATTTTTCCATTTTCCACATTTCCTATGTTATCTTTTGACGCAAAGACAAACTGTGGGTATCACAAATGTCCTTGGTTACTTAACAACCTAGCAAATTATTTAATGAAGGAGAGGAGTGCTCGAGCAAAACAATTGGAGTAGCAAAAAGTCTTCCAAACTTGAATTATTCATTGTCCATACTAAATTGTACTCACTTTGGCCTGACTCCATACTACAATTTGAATAGCACAACGCAAAAATACATTATCATTAGAACTCACAAGTCTCTTCTAGAGTTAATTAGTTAGAAGTCTTCAATTTTCAATTCAACAAAGTTAAATATTTTATAAAGAATCTCTACCTTGTTGTCAAAATTAAATAACTAGCCACGTCTTCTAAAATTCAAATTAAACTTACCATTTTCAAAATATAAATATTCTCATTTGAAAATAAAACAATACCGTTGGAACAAGTAACAAATAAGACATTTTTCAAAAAAAAAAAAAAAAAAAGCTAACAAATGAGACAGCCAATTGGAGCACTCTAAAAACGAAAAGATACAACATATAACAATATATATGTGGGTTGCCATCACATGCAAATGATCTGTTTAGTGTTTACAAGTGTTAAGTACAATACATTTTGGGCAAAAAAAAGACCATCACGTTTGAACGTGATTTAGAAGTGTTATTTTTTAACAAAAGTCATAAGCAAAAATTAAGATATTTTGGTGAAAAACATTTGTAAAGTCTTTTTTGTCAAAGTGCATGTTAAAGAAGGAATTTCTCCAATGCTCACATAATATCTATTTTCTATGTTGATAATATATAAACTTTTTAAAATAAATAATCCTTTTGTGTCATTCAATCTTACGTTGTTTTTAAACGGCAGTCACCTTCTCAATAGTACATCAAAATGAATGTTGGTGCATCATGGTATTCGAATGAATAGCGAGGAAGTGTAAAGTGGAAATAATTTGTTATCAAACAATTTATACTTGTAACATTTCTACATATATATATTGACAACATATGGAGATGGGGAGATTCGAACCACAGACTTTTAGGTCATTAATATAAGCTTTATGCCAGTTGACTTATGCTCATGTTGACATATTTAATTTTATTTTATTTTTTACACTTGTTGTAACATTTCAATATTTAATTGTATTTTAAATGAGTTTCATTTTTTTATGCTAATTTTTTAAGGTTTTCTCTTTTCTAAGGGGAGAAAACGTATTTAGCAAGAGGAGTTTTAATTCCTTTTTTTTTAGTTACTCTATTTTGTATTAAATTATAGATCTAAAGTTCATGTACGAATACCTCTTTTACCACACTCTCAAACACACAACATTTTCAATTTTCTCTCTTTCTACTTTTCTATATTTCTCTTCTTTCTCTTTTAAGAGAAACTGACCAAAAGAGGGATATTCTTTGTTGTGGAGCTTTGATTTTAATCTCTTTGTGCAGGGTGGTTTGAATTATATAACGTTTAAGTTGGATTGTTGTATCTTGGAGAGATTGGTCAGAGAAGACCTACTGCATTGATGATTGATACATAAATATACACCGTAGATGACTTGAATCTCATTAAATAGAGCAAGAAACATGCACTTATTTCTCAATTTCCTATATTATTTATAATTCCCTCAACAACACTAAAGTGATTATAATAAAAAAAAATTACGTTAAAATCACTCCAATCCATAAACCTTTTCAAACACACCGCACCATGAAATGTTGTTGTGTTGATGGCAAAAGTTGGACAGGAGGAACTCACCTGACCTTCACGTGTCACCAACGGTAAATTTGTATGAGAGGGGGGAAGACGTGACCTGCAAAACAGTGAACCTGCACACCAGTAGTGTGGTGCTTGTCACACCGCCTCCAATGCTTAAGTCAGAAAGCTAAAAGAGGAGAGCAAAAAACCAAAGTAAGATGAAAGAGTTCAGGGAATGAGTTTCGGGATCCCCTTCTTCAGTGACGAATAAGGGTTTAAATACATGTTCCTCCCCTAGGGTTTTTAGGCGTTCAGAGGCGATTCAGGCTTAATCAGGTAGAACCACGGTGGCCAGAGGCACTAGAGACCGAACGGAGGGGAGGGAACTCGACCCACACGAGTGGGCCGAGGCCGAGCATGAGATTGGGCTAAGACGGCCCAATCCCCTTGACTCGCTCTCCTTCAAAGTTCGCTTCCTAGTCAAGCTTTCGTGTTGGTGTTGCGTTGTTTTGCTTAATCCTTAGATTTTGGAGTGGTCGAGAATCACCCACAACATGCTGTATTTAAAAAGAACCTCCTTTTCAAATTATATCTCAAAACATCTTCGAAGGCTGACAACCATGCATAATTTTTTTTTTTTTTTTTAAAAAGGACAATTATTTTATGACTTATGAGAAAGGTCATATGTTATGAAGTTATGATTGAAGCTAGAAGCGTCAACTCGCTCTAGGGCCATATTTGAATTGGGGTTACAAATAAATGAGCGAAACCTTGGGCTGGCGGCCCATTAGCAATGCAATACCCAATCCAAAGTACTCTAATGGGCGCCCGGCCCATTAATGAGATACCCAGCTGATGAAATTTTGTACCCAAAACCAAAGCACTTGTGAAGGAAAAACGGTTTATCTTGTTTGTTGGTAGAAAAGACCGGACCATTCCAAAAAAACTATTGATTTGTTGTTATTATTGGATATAACACCAAACACAAACTTTTTTTTTTTTTCTGAAATTGCGAAAATGGTTTAATTTTGTACACAACCCAACAGAGAAATTAAGAAAATGGTTATGAGCATTATACCCAGAGAAACATTGGAGGAGGTGAATGAATGGACAATGGTGATTTTGCATAAAGTATGAAATTCTAATATGGTGGTGGAAACTGGAAGTGGGACAGGCTGCAATAATAATACATAAAATGTTGTTGACTGCAAATTCCAAATTTAAAGCAGAAGCAGACGCCATGTGAAATAACATATCAATTATAACTCCACTTGCATTTGCATTTGCATTTGCATTTGCATTGCAACAAAAATCTCCCCAAATTATTTCATACTGAAATTCTGAATAATTGCTTTCAATTTGAGGCTATATTTGTCTTTTTCCCATTGTACGGTACTCAGTAGTAGAACACCCTTCATTATTTGCTTTGCTTTGCTTTTCTCCACATCTGATATACGGATCATTCCAGTCGCTTCCATGTCTCTCCGCTGCCACGTTTCTATATTCTATATATATATTTATATATTTATATTCTTATTCTTTTAAATTCGGTTAAATTATTATTTTCAAACAAAATAAATTAAACTACAACTGTAGTCCGTCTATTTTCATTTTTAGCATTAAAAAACATCTCAGGGATCTTTGAATCAATTTTGTGTCCATTAAATTTTTGAAATCTAATAGGTCTTTAAATTTATAATTTGCATCCAATAAGTCATCGACTTATTTGATATTTTTTTAAATTTTATTAACTTACTTGATACAAAATTGGAAGTAAAGTTTTATTAAGCATTAAATTTTATTTTATATGTAATACCAATAGATATGTTCATTTTTAAAAATTTTTAATATGTCAATAATTTATTAGACACTAATTGAAAGTTCGTGTATTTATTGTGTAGTTATAAAGTTTATAAACAATTAAATATTTTTTAAACTTGAGAAACTAAACTAGTAATCTAATTTATAAACTTGTAAAAAATGTTGGAGATGGTTTTTCAATAACATGAAAGTAGTTTGATCTACCATTTCAATTTATTTTTTTTTCTTCTCATTTTTTTTTTTTTTTTTTTTTTTTGTTATGTAGCTACATGATGTCCAGATGATTTTTATTTTTTTATTTTAAGGGAATTTTAAATTTATTTAAGAAGAATGGGTATAAAAATCAAACGCTCTGTCTTAATCTAAAAATTATTTTCTTCAAGGAAAATGGTCGTTTGAATTATATTTTCCTATGAGTTTAGTATTTGTCCAACAAGGACGACAAGACAGTTGGTGACTGTATATGGTTACAAAAGTGTTAATGGGACATAATTATTTTTCCTCTTAAAATATAGCATCATAAATATTACGTAATATTTAAAAAATATGACTTTATTATAAACACTTTCTCCACTTTTGATTTTGGTCCTTAAATTTGTTAGAATTATAAATTTAGTATCTAAAGCCTTAATCATTATTATTATTTTTTTTTGTCATTACATTTGAGATATACATAAACAATGAGTGGTGTTAGATCACGTTCAAACTTAATTTAAGATAAGATTCGTACAATATAGATTAGAAAATATGAAGTAACATATATTTTAAGATAAGGTTGGTACCACACGAATTAGAATGAAAAAATCAAAATAAAAACAACTTTTTTTTTTTTTATAAAAAATACTTTGCAATATTTACGCCACGGGACAAAATTTGAACGGTCCGTCAGGACCTCATTACACAATCAGTATGGGTATTGACTCACCCAATACTTACTACAACCCGATGATCCACAAGGCAAGAGAACTAATATAGAATAGAAAGCAGAGATACAAATTAAGGTGTTAACTAATATAGAAGTTCTTAAAAATAACTAATAAAGAAATTAGATGAAAAATAAATTGTTGAAATAATTGATTAAAATCTCGAGAAGTGTACCAACAAAAATGTAGGAAAGAAAGAGACGTTTTAAAAAATATATAAAAAAAATAAATACATGTGTGAAATTAAAATAAAGAAAATGGCATCCAAGTCCAGGAGAATCTGTGGTGTGTCGTTCAAGTTCACGCGTTGGAGGGTATATTTGTCTTTTAGGAAGCGCTGTAAAAAAAAATAAAAAAAATATTTTTTCTCGATAGAATAAAATCCATTTGTCGTATGTTACCGCGCCCACTCAATTATTCGAGGGGCTTCCAAGCAAATGATTTTTTGGGCATTTTTGAATAGAAATAAAAAAAGAAAAAGAAAAAGAAAGGAAGATCCCCACTTGGGTTGGTTGTGTCGCAGTTGCGTATCTTTTTATTTAAAAAATGAAGGAAAAAAGAAAAAGAAAAAGAAAAAGGAGGGTTTGGAGCATGTGGTAGAAGGTCGAGATCAGGTGGTAAAGTACAGGTGGCAAAAGGTGATTGATGGAAGGAAGAAAAGCCACGTGGGGAGGAGGGTTTGGATCACGTGGGCAAAGGGAAGGAGAGAAGGCAGTTGTGTCCTGGAACTGGAACTGTACCATAAATAATCGAGTTCGACACATCCTTATCTCTTGCTCTCTTGCCCTAACGCCAGGCTCTAATTCTCTCACCCACTTCCTAAAATCATCTCTCAATACCAACTTTAATTTTATATATGCACTCCAAAAACTTTTCCAACAGAAGAACATGCAACAAACAAAATGTTTCAAAATTAATTCTGCAAAAATAAAAAAAAAAGGAGATGGAGATAAGAAAAATATGGCCAAATTGTTAGCCTTCACCTGCATTTGCACCTACACCTTCAGCTTTGCTTCTTTATTTTTTCCTCTTACAAAAACACAAGGCCATTGAGGTGCAGGTGCTTCTGCAAGTGAATGCCATCTTGGCTTTCTCTCTCTTTCTCTTCGCCGCCGCCAGCTCGCCGGAACCGTCGCCATCTCCTTCAAATAGGGTTTTTTAAGGTAACCCATCTCTCTATTTATTATTACTTTTTTGTTTGTGCACACAAATGAAATCTGGATCTTCTTCTTAAGATGTGTATGTCACATGTCGATTGTGACGAATGACGATCCAATTATCTGTAAGAATGGGTTCTTTTTTTTTTCTTCTCTTTCTTTTGCTTTGAATTTTTGATGGGGATCCAGATCTTGACACTTCATTATTGTTGTCTCACCATGCATGATCTGCACTTTTTGGTTTGCTATGTTATTTTATTTCTCAAAATTCGTCTTTTTTCAGAAACTATTTCAGCTGAAAAGCAGAGAGAAGCTGAACAAATTGTGCGTGTGTTGGAATTTTCTAAAAATTGACGAAACAAAACAATTCTGTCATTCTGTGTTCGAATTCGTGTTAAAAAGAAATTACTTTGGTGTATTCTTGTTAGTACAAGACGATGAATATTATTGAATTACTATTATATATGTTTATTTAAAAAAAAAAAAAAATCTCAAATTTTCAGAATTTCCACATACACAACGAGTTGTCATTGTTATGGGAATTTTTAATTAGAATTAATTTGAGGCCCTTAATTTTTCTTTACTTCCTTTACTTGTATAACATAATATTGAACTTGTTCAAAATTTTAGTCAGTTGGACAAGAAAAACTGAAAATCCTGCAGAAACAAGATTATAAGCTAGTAGTTAAAGATTGGAATAGTGTAGAAAGTGTAAAGAAAGTTAAGTTAAATGGATCTCTTCTTTGAACAGTGTCAGCCCTAAATTTTCTACCTTTTAATTCTTCGGAACATCTCTTAAATATATGGTTCGTCGAGGAAAAGAAAAAACATTAAAAAAAAAAAAAAAAAAAAAAAAAACAACTTCCACACAATTATTAAAGTAATTAAAAAGGCTCATGCAATCATAAAATATGAAATTATTAGTGGTAGGTAAACATCATCGAAAACGCCAAAAATTTAAAATTTAGCTATGTTTGAAGCAAAATTAATAAAACCACAAACCTAGTGATTACTGGTAATTTAACATCATGCCAACAAAAGCATAGCTCAATTGGCATAAAGATATACGGATAACTACGAGGTCTGTGGTTCGAATCCCCCCACTCTCATATTGTCAAAAAAAAAAAAAAAAAAAATTAACATCCTGAAACAACAAACTACATTAATCCTAAAAATTTTATTGCATCAAAACTTACATTTGTTTATCAATCAGAACCTCCTCTTGAGAGCAACCACAGGTGATTATTGTGTGTTGAATTGCAGAGTTTTTCCTTGATCCAAGTTGATTAGAATAACCACCAAAGGTAATTAATATTGAGAGAGCATGTGTATTTCGCTCAAGATTTTAATTAAGGTTGAAAATTATTGATTTAAATGATAATTGTTTGAATTGTCATGAATTTGTATGGCTTGTGTCGTTTGATTCCAAGGTCGTCTCTATGATTTGTAAAACTAGTATATATTATAAACAATATTAAATTGAGAGTTGTGATTGTTAACATTGCCTTTTGTGTGGATTGGAATTGGAATTGTTCTACCTGGCTCTTGACTTGGTCTTGATCTGTTGCTTGCATTCCAACAACGTTGTTGTCTGTTCCAACATAGAATTTTCTTAGAGACTAATTATGAGTTATTATTTATAAAATATGAAGTTTGGATTGTATTGGTGAAGAATGAAGATAACAACTTTTTCGGTTTGGTTTTCTATCGATAAACTTCGAGTGATATTTTTTTTTTGGAGGAGAATTCTGTATATGTTAACAAGAAACAGATTCTACTCTATTACGAGTGTGCAATTTTTGTTGATTTGTTGATTTCTTGTTGAATGACATTAACTCAACGTGTCTTAGCTTTTTAATTATAGTTTATTAACTTTTACATTATGCTATATCTCTTGCTGTATTAAAAGTGTTCATTGTGTGTCAAAGTGTTTATATAAAATTAAAAATGCCTTTTTTTTTTTTTTAATTGATAATGTCTAGGTAGCCATTTTAAAGAGTGTTTCCAACCAATTAAATATACTTTTTAAAATTTGCAAGTGATTTTAGATGAAGTATTTGATTAGTTTTCTTTGAAAAAGAATAAGAAGAAGAAATATGCCAAGCACAATCTTAGTTAGTGGTCAAAGTAAATTTAAATAAAATCATTAAACTATTAAAATGAAATTAAAAATTTATTTACGATAAACATTAGTTTATGAAGAAAGAAAAAAAAAATTACCTTTGAGTATCACATGTATTTGAAATTAGTCTATTAGAAGATATCCTTTTATGTAATTTTAACTCAATCGAAACGGTCATTCTTTTTCTCCGTATTTTAGATATCAACACATAGAAACAGAGTAATGTTTTGATCAATTAAATTAAACCATGTTCGATATCTAGTTTAACTGTTGACAATGGAAACTTTAATGGTTGGTAGAATTTAGACGATATCATTTAATTTTACAATTTCAACCCAATTGAAACAATAATTTGTTTTTATTTATTACTTTTCAAAGTTTACTAACATATGAGTAAAATAGAAAATGTTTGTTGTAAATGATCCATTGACAATTGAAATTGGAATCGCTCATATATAACCATCTGAAAATTAGGACTAATTAATAGGGGAGGAAAATGGATAGAGCTTAAATAGTTTTTTTTGTATAGAAACTAGGCGGGGAAGAGACATCTTTTTCTTTTTTTAGTGGCATAAATAAAGAAGATGGGAGGGATAAGAACAATAAATTTATCATTAAATTGCCCCAACGATAATTCTGAAAGATTAAAATCTGTTAAGATGTGATTTGGAAAAGACCCATTTGCTAATCGAGCTTGGTCTATGGCCTAATTCACCTGCCCATTCACTCTCTCAAGTCGCAGAGTAAACACTCGGACGTGAGAGCAAGAAATAGACTCTATTATTAATCCCAAAGGACATCCTCAGAGTCTACAAGTCACGGAGCAAACACACATACGTGAGAGCAAAGAATAGAACCACTTATTAATTCAGAAGGTTTTGGATTCTCGGTCTAAATGAAGCAATCACACGATGATTTATCTTATTGTATTGAAAAAGTAAATGTCTTCCAAGTTGAATATTTATAAAATGATACAAATAATCAGATTGACTTTAAATATGTATGTCAATAACTATGTATCGTTAAGATGGCATTTTAATTTAAATATAGGAATTCAATTCTTTTTTGTTTTGAAATTATATATAAGGATGTTTTAAATAAGTACTAAAAGAGTATGTTAAATTATCAATTTAGTCCGGTAAGTTTTAAAATCTCTAATTTGATTTCTTGATTTGGATTAGACTCGATTTAATATTTATGTTTTTAAATATTTCAATTTTGTCGCTATATTTTGGTTAAATATCACAAATCAATTAACTATACCATTAATTGGTCATATAAACTACCATGATGTATATTATATTTACATCGAGATCAACTGATTCCTATTTGCTCTTCGATTGATTATATTAAGATTTAGGGTGGGATAAATGTTTTTTTTTCTTTTACATTATAAGTTCTGTTTGTTGAAGATCTCACATTGAAAAGATAAGTGATGACTTCACAATTTATAAGATACACAAGTTACTCCACTCATGTTACCAATTGACTTTGAAATGAAACCTAATGTTTTCTAATACTGTTCCAAAACTTTTAAGTTTGTGATAGGTCCCAAAATTCTAAACTTTGTGTCTAATACGTTTCTAAGTTTTAAAAAATGTCTACTTCCACTCATGTTAAGTGTGTCATTTACAAAGATAGAAACCATTATAAGAAAATTTGGAGAAAACAAACTTAATTTTCAAAAACAAAAAACCAGGTGGTTATCAAACATAGTCTAAACTTTTGATTTTATATCTAACAAGTCTCTACATTTTCAAATTTGTTTCTAATAGGTACCAACATTTTAAAAAATTTATGAATCCGTTTCACATAGAATTGAAAGTTTAGTACCTTATTATTAGATACAAGATTCGATTTTATATTTAATAAATTTGTTAATTTTTTTTAAAAGTTCGAATATTCGAAACACCTATTAGATACAAGATCTATTTGATATTTTAAAATTTTAAAAAATGATTAGACACAAATATAAAAGTTAAGGGACTAAACTTGTTATTTAATCTCTTTTTTTAATAGCAGTAATGGCGATTGGGTTTAAACTTGAAACCGACCCGAGAAAAGTGGGCCAAGCCCACGAAACTCTTTTTCTGGGCAGACACGGCTTCTGTCAGCCACATGAATTAGAAAAAGGAAAAAGAAAAAAACAAAAAGCAAACTGCACACGAAAACGAAACCTAAAACAGATGCTTCGATGGTGATATCAGTTACCTACCCAATACCCAATACCCATACATAAATATAACAACATTAAACTATTTTTTCTTTTTCTTTCTTCTCTTTTTTTCATTACCAATAATAATAATAATAATAATAATGTTTTTATTAAAAAAAAAATTATGAGAACAAATTAACAAACATCTAAAAATTGTTTTTTTTTAAAGCTCGTGTTCACTTTAGATATTATTGATTATTTAACTTTAAATTAGTGATCTAGCCAAAAAAAAACTTTGACTTTGACTAAAGTTGTGAAAAAATCTAAACACTAACGTGATGGTATCAAAGATATTTAAAAGTGGGGCAACTGGATGTTATTTGTCAATTTACACATTTATTTATCATACTTTATGCAATATACTTATATTTCTTTATATTCCTAATATGTGAACCTCCCTTTTTATTTTATTTTCAAAGTTTGTTTTACTCTCTCTTCGTTGCAAAATGTCAAATTGCCCACTCTCGATCACCACACTGAGAGATGGCCCATTTTGTCATTGCACTTCAAAATGAAGAGGATGAATAAATTTGAAATTGTTTCTCATTACCAATAGTAAATAAGGTCTTTCTTTTCCTTTTTTTTTAAAAAAAAAAAAAAAAAATCTTTTTACACGAGTTTTTGGAATTAAGATGCAACTTATAAAACATATGCTTACTTTGGTTCGGAGGGATATATATGGATAAAAAAAGAGATCATTGATCAGTCAAATATATTATTCTTTTAATGTAAAACAAATTTGTATAAGAATTGTTATAGGCAATTTTGGACCACTCCGATATACAAGGAGCTGACGAGGACAACCGGGGAGAAATCGGGCTGAAAGATGGACCAAATGGGCAAAACCGGCAAGTGGGACGGGCCAAGACCGAAAGGGTCGGGTTTTTGGCCCGACCCCCTACTCGGCCGAGGCCGAGTCCGTTCGATGCCGTTTGGTCCCCACCGCCTTTGGCCGCCTCGGTTTCGCCTGGTTTGACCTAAAACGCCTCCGAATCCCTAAAAACCCTAGGAAGATGAGCAGATATTTATATCCCTCTTCGCCAGTGAAGAGGGGATCCCGAATTCTATCCCTAAACTCTATTCTATATTCTCTACTCTCTCATCTTGCTCTTACTTTTCCACTCCCTACCGTTCTGTTTGCTGACTTAAGCATCGGAGCCGGTGTGGCAAGCACCACACCGGTGTGCAGGTTTACTGTCTTGCAGGCCACGTCTTCCCCCTCATCTACAAATTTACCGTTGGTGGCACGTGAAGGTCAGGTGAGTTCCCTCTGACCAAAATCGACCATCAACAAGAATATAAGATTATAAATTTATAATCTTGATTAACGTTTTTCCAAGGAAAACCATAAATCTTTAGATGAAACAGAGCCAACCACATGTGCAAGGGCAGAGGGAGACAAAGTTGCATTGATTAAGGTGATTAAAGCTTGATCACGAGATAACCATTGAATATACTCAGAACTGACCTCTGTTGTTGGTGTTCCTGTAGGAGAAGAAACATACTGATTGGGCTTTGGCAGAGAGTCATCAATATGCCCAAATAGAGAGTGAGCCTTCAGGATGGATGATACTTGATATTTCCACAACACATAATTTGATGAATCCAGACGAATCGGCACGAGATTGCAAATGTTGGATAGGAGAAATAGAGGTGAAGAGGTAGCCGCTATGGTTGTAGAAGAGGTGACAGGAAGAGATGTCGAAGAAGACGATGCTGTTGTGTGAGCCATTGAAGCAGAACCAAAGAAACCAAATAATATCGGGACCAAGCAAATGCAGAATCAAGAAGATGCAGGGAGAATGAGCTTGCTGTAGAACAGAACAAGGAACGAGAAGAGCTTGCCGGAAAAAAAAAATGGTAAGAATTTTAACTTTGCTCTGATACCATAATCAATCAGAGAATATGAGAGAATAATTTCTTCACTGTTTTCATTAGAATGGAATGAAGTTTATACACAAAAGAATACACAGAAAAGGAAAGAAACATTTACATCAAAATTACACCAATTAAGGACATAAATCAAGCCAAATAGTAATGAGAAAATATTCTCTAATAAAATTGTTTTTTTTTTTAATTAATTGCTTCATTAAAAACTAACATCTGCCAACAGTATCATTAGTAAAGCATAGGTGAACCTATGATTTCAACTTCAATATTTTCTTCATTATTATTTAGTTTTGTTCTCCATTCTAAAAATTGATTTATACCACAATTCTATATATATACTCGCATATTAGTATTGTTTGCAGAGTTCAAAAAATATATTTATATATATTTATTTTATAATAGCAAGCATATTTTTATAATCTCTCTCATTTAAGATATCTACTTTGACAATCTAAATCTTCATTTCTACTTTTGTTGTACAAATACAAGATTAAAAGTATTTTAAGAATAGGATCTTTATTGCCCCATTATTAGAAGTTTTTGTTCACAAGATTACATTTACAAGAGAAATAAGATAAGTGACTATCATTATTTTTATCATTTTGTGTTTAACAAAAATATAGAAGTGAAGATATTACACATGGAGAGGAAATATTCCATCTTATTCATAAAGATACAACCTCTCATTTTAAATAGTAATTGAGAGATTAGTTACAAACAAATTGACTAACGGCAGTAACTAAGAAGTAACTGAACTGTAACTAAAATACATATGAATATGAATATAATATGTGCAATACACCCCCCTCAAGATGGATTGTGAATGTTGATGATACCCATCTTGACCATTAACAAATGAAGGGATGATCCAAGAGGTTTAGTAAACATATCCGCAAGCTGTGACTGAGACCGAATGGGCAAGAGCTTCAAAAGACCCTTGGTAATTTTATCTCGGACAAAATGACAGTCGATCTTGATATGCTTGGTACGTTCATGAAAGGCCGGATTGGATGCAATAGAGATTGCGGCTTGGTTATCACAATAGACCAGCGTTGGAGTTGGAGAAGAAATGTGCAGGTCATTAAGGATGTGAGTTAACCAAGTAATCTCACTCGACACCGTTGCAAGTGCACGATACTCGGCTTCGGCAGATGATCGAGAAACAGTCTGTTGTTTCTTGGTTTTCCAGCTGATGAGAGAGTCACCTAAAAAGACACAAAAACCAGTTACTGAACGTCTTGTGTCCAAGCAGGCACCCCAATCAGAGTCAACAAACGCTTTGATTTGAAAGCTGGAGGAAGCCCGAAGCAGAATGCCTTGTCCTACTGTTCCTTTGAGATACCGAAGCAAATGGTTGGCTGCAGCAAGGTGAGTAGACGATGGGCGAGAAATGAACTGACTCAGTTTATGCACTGAGAAGCAGATATCAGGACGTGATATCTGGAGATATAACAAGCGACCAACAAGGCGTCTGTAGTGTGAAGCTTCTTCATCCACCAAAGGAACACCCGAAGAAGCAGATAGACGCAAGTTTGGTGTCATAGGATAAGCAGCTGGTTTTGACGCAAGGAGGCCACAATCATCCAATATTTGGAGACAATACTTGCGTTGTGATAAGTATATACCTTGTGATGAACGTGACAACTCTAAACCAAGGAAGTATTTCGCATTTCCAAGGTCTTTCAACATGAAATTTGCCTTCAAAAGATCTTTAACAGCAGATATAACATTGGGAGAGGGACCTGTGATTAATATATCATCCACATATACCAGTAAGGCCACAAAGGTAAGTCATTTCCCTTTAGTGAATAAAGAATAGTCAGCTTTGGATTGAACAAAGCCATTAGACAGTAGAACAGAAGAGAACTTGGAAAACCACTGCCTCGATGCTTGTTTTAAACCATAAATGGATTTATGGAGTGTTGGTGGAAACCACGTGTCGAATTTGCCCCAAATACACACTTAGACAATTTTATACACACAACCCCAACATGCAAGATTTGTCTGAACAGGAAGATAGCTAAAGAAAACTCTCTCGATGAACATGGAACTTGGGGATGAAGACAGACATACGCGAACAAGAAATGAAGAACAATGAAGAAGGAGAGCAAGAACACACAGATGTAAAGTGGTTCGGCAACAAGGCCTACGTCCACTGTGATGAAGGGAGGTACCAGTCTTATTTCAGAATTATAGAGAATTACAACAAACACTCACACTGAAATTTCTTTAACTCTCTTGCCTTTTTTTTATGCCTGAGAGATTTACATATTTATAATGCAGTTCCCTACATGCTTCAGGTGAACTTTTCTCAAGGGACTTTGAAGATGGCAACCGGATAAACAGGTAATTTCAACAATCTCCACCTTTGCGATCTACGAAGTTCCTTAAATTTTCACTTCCCTCCATCTTTAATCATCTCATCATCCTTTTTCTGGTAGATGGAACCCTACCAATTCCAAACAGTGTTGAAATTTCAGGCTTGGTAGAGCTTTGGTCAGAATATCAGCTGCGTTGTCCATGGTATGAACCTTAAGAACTTCTATTTCTCCCTTCTCTATTTCATCTCTTACGAAATGAAATTTGATGTCAATATGCTTCGTTCTATTATTAAATTGTGGATTCTTAGTTAGGAATATAGTACTTTGGTTGTCACAGAAGATAGTTACTTTAGATTGTTTGATCCCGAAGTCGTTTAGAAGGCCTTTAAGCCATAATCCTTCCTTTATAGCTTCTGAAAGGGCAATAAATTCTGCCTCTGTTGTTGAGAGAGCTACTACTGACTGTAAAGTTGCTTTCCAACTTAAGAGATTTTGCCCAAGAAGGAAGAAATATCCAGACAACGATCTTCTTCGATCCAAATCCCCTGCAAAGTCTGAGTCTACATAACCGTAGACCTCATTCTCAGCTTCTCTGTTTTTACAATAGTGTAGAGTAGCTGAAGTGGTTCCTTTTAGGTATCTAAGAATCCATTTGACAGCCTCCCAATGTCTCTTGCCCGGATTAGACATATACCTACTCACAAGGCTAGTGGCATATGCTAGGTCGGGTCTAGTTGACACCATTAAGTACATGAGGCTCCCTACGGCTTGAGAATAGGGAATTTTTGACATGAAGTCCTGTTGTTCCTGATCATCTTCTTTGGGAGAGTTCATGGCAGAGAGTTTGAAGTGATGAGCTAAGGGCAGAGTGACTGATTTGGCCTCAGTCATTTTGAATCTCTTCATCACTTTTTCACAGTAGCTTCCTTGACTGATTAGAAGAAGAGAATCCTTCCTTTTTCTATTAATTTCAACCCCTAAAATCTTCTTGGACTCTCCCAAGTCTTTCATGTCAAAGTCTTTCTTCAAGAGTGTTTTAACCTTTTGCAGATCTTCTTTATTTTTTCCTGCTAAAAGCATATCGTCTACATATAGCAATAAGTAGACCTTATGTTTGAATGAGCTTGAGTTCACATACACACAATTATCATAGGAACTCTTTTGGAACCCAATCCTAGAAATAGTCTCATCAAACCGTTGATACCAACACCTAGGAGATTGTTTCAAGCCATAGATCGATTTATTTAGAAAACATACCAGATCCTCTTGACTTCCTTTTATATACCCTTGAGGTTGTTTCATATAGATGCATTCTGAGAGATAGCCGTGGAGAAAGGCAGTTTTCACATCTAGTTGGTCTAGTTCCAAGTTTTCTTGAACCACTAGGGAAAATAGCATTCTGATGGAGGTCATTTTCACTACGGGAGAGAAGACTTCAGTGTAATCGATGCCCTCTTTCTGTGTGTAGCCTTTTGCTACTAACCTGGCTTTGAATCTTGGTTTGGAGACCCCTTCAATGCCATCCTTGATTTTGTAGATCCACTTTGAGGCAATAGGTTTATAACCCTTGGGAAGAGGCTTTAAGGTCCAAGTTTCATTTTCTTCTAGGGACCTTATCTCTTCATTCATGGCCTCAATCCAATATCTACCATTTGGACCATTTATTGCTTCCTCAAAACTGTTTGGTTCTTCACCATTTAGGGAATCTGCAACATTTAAAGCCATAGAGATACACTCTGCTTCATTAAACCGAGCTGGAGGAACAATTTGCCTTCTTTGTCTATCCCTTGCTAGGGAATAATTTTGAAGGTCTTGAGTTTCTGAAGGCTGTTCAGTAACTTCTTGTTCCTCCTCATATTGCTCAGTTTCCTCTTGAACTTCTTCTACTTCTTCTGTTCGAGAGGTGGATGGCAGCAAACTGTGCTCCACCTCAATTTGAGCGTCTAGGTTTCTAAGCTCTTGATCTTCTGTTCTATTCTGAAGCATGAACATTTCATGTTCTCTGAAGACCACATCACGACTGTTAATACATCTTTTCTCTATAGGGTGCCACAGTCTAAAGCCTTTTACACCCTCTGTGAAACCCAAAAACATGCACTTTACAGCCCTTGCTTTAAGTTTCCCCTGTCTTTGGTGGACAAACCCAATGCAACCAAAAATTCTCAAATGTTGCAAGTTAGGAGCTTTACCTGTCCACTTTTCTTCAGGAGTTAGGAAGTTCAGAGAGGTGTGAGGACACCTATTCAAGGTATGGACTGTATATGAGGCTGCTTCAGCCCAATACTTCTCTGGTAACATGGCATCAGTGAGTTGACACCTGACTCTCTCAATAATTGTGCGATTCAGCCTCTCTGCTACTCCGTTTTGCTGAGGAGTGTGTCTCACTGTTCTGTGTCTGACTATGCCATGTGATTTACAGAAATTATCAAAGGCATCATTGCAAAACTCTAACCCGTTGTCTGTTCTGAGACATTTCACTGTTTTATTTGACTGTTTTTCCACCATTACTTTCCACTCTCTAAATTTCTCAAAGGCTTGATCCTTTGTCTTCAAAAAGTAGATCCAACTTTTCCTAGAAAAGTCATCAATGAGGGTTAGAAAATACCTTGAATTACTCAATGAATTTGAGGGTGCTGGCCCCCAAAGGTCCGAATGGATGTATTCAAGGACTCCCTTTGCTGAAAACTGAGACCTTTGGAAACTCTTTCTAGTAGCCTTTCCAGTCACACAATGTTCACAAAAGGATAGAACATCTCCAGTCCCCACAGGAAGTATTCCTTGCTTGGCTAGCATCTGCAATCCCTTAGAACTGATGTGTGACAGGCGTTTATGCCACAAATCACTCTCGGTAGACTCTGTTTCAGAAGCCACAAGTGCTGATTGCACCATCTGCACATCCTTCAAGACATACAAACCATTCATTTTTTCCCCAACAAGTACTGTTCTGGAATCCTTCTTGATTTCGATAGTTCCCCCACTTCCTCCATAGGTACACCCTATCGAATCTAGCATGCCAAGCGAAATAAGATTCCTTTTTAAGTTGGGTACATGTCTGACATTCCTGAGGAGCTTTATAGAGCCATCGTTTAACTTGAGGGAGACCGAACCTATTCCAATCACTTTGCAAGTGTGATTGTTGCCCATATAAACGATACCACCATCCCATTCTTTATAGGAGCTGAACCATCCCCTGTTGGGAGTCATATGAAAGGAGCAGCCTGAGTCTATCACCCAATCGTGCCTGTTACACTCTTCTTCTTGCTTACTGTTCTGATCTGAGGTGGCCAAAGCATCAGAATATGTGATAGAATTTTCACTAATGGCTGCTTCTGACTGTTTGTTCTTCTTGGACTTTTGATATTGGTTCTTTCTCTTCAACGAGTAACAATCTCGTTTAATATGACCCTCTTTGTGACAGTAATTACATTTTACTTTTGGCTTCCCCTTTTCTTCGGACTGGTTTTTAATTTCTTTACTTCTTGACTTTCCTTTAACAAATAGACCATCAGATGACTCCTTCTTGATTGACAATAGCTCCAGTTCTTTGGTCTTAATGGCAGATATGATCCCATCTGTTGTAATCGAATCTCTCCCATATTTCAAGGCGTTTTTAACTTCTTTATATGCTTCAGGCAGTGAGTTCAAGAGCACAAAGGCTTCATTCTCATCTCCTATTTTTTCTCCACGATTCTTGAACTCTGAAGTTAACTTCTTGAAGTCATCAAGATTCTCGGCTAAGGATTTTGCTGCATCCATTTTGAAGGTGAAAAATTTCTCCCTCATATACAACATATTATGAGTACTCTTAGTCTCGTACAGGTCATTAAGCTTCTTCCAAATCTTGTCTGGAGTGTCTTGGTCAATCACCTGACGAAGCACACTGTTACTTAAGTTCAAAATCAGAGTTCCATAAGCAATTGACTTCATATTCTCCTTGTCTTCTTCTGAGATCGATGAAGGAAATTTCGTAGGATCTGTCAAAGCAAGTAATGCCTTCTGTTGGCCAAGAATGGCTTTGACTTTAGCCTTCCAGAGATCAAAATCGTTCTTCCCATCAAATTTTTCAATATCGTATCTTGCCACTGCCATCTAAGCTTCAAGAACTCGATTCTTGATTAGTCTTTAGGCTCTGATACCACTGTTGGTGGAAACCACGTGTCGAATTTGCCCCAAATACACACTTAGACAATTTTATACACACAACCCCAACATGCAAGATTTGTCTGAACAGGAAGATAGCTAAAGAAAACTCTCTCGATGAACATGGAACTTGGGGATGAAGACAGACATACGCGAACAAGAAATGAAGAACAATGAAGAAGGAGAGCAAGAACACACAGATGTAAAGTGGTTCGGCAACAAGGCCTACGTCCACTGTGATGAAGGGAGGTACCAGTCTTATTTCAGAATTATAGAGAATTACAACAAACACTCACACTGAAATTTCTTTAACTCTCTTGCCTTTTTTTATGCCTGAGAGATTTACATATTTATAATGCAGTTCCCTACATGCTTCAGGTGAACTTTTCTCAAGGGACTTTGAAGATGGCAACCGGATAAACAGGTAATTTCAACATGGAGTTTACAAGCTAAGGGAACAGTTGATGCAGCTTTTAGGTCATTATAATAGCCCAGTGGGAGGCTCATATAAACTTCTTCAAGTAAGTCACCGTTGAGAAACGCATTGTTGACGTCCATTTGAGAAAGAGGCCAATTGAAAGAAGCTGTTAAAGACAAAAGTATCTTGACAGTTGCTATCTTAGCAACAGGTGAGAAAGTGTCAATGAAGTCGATCCCTTCCTGTTGACTATACCCTTTGGCAACGAGCCTTGCCTTATACCGATCAACACTGCCATCTGCTCTATACTTCACACGGTACAACCATTTACACCCAACAGTATGCTTACCTGGTGGTAAAGGGACAATACTCCAAGTAGAAGTACGTTCCATAGCTTGGATTTCATCATCCATAGCTTGTCTCCAATGGACAGATTTGACAGCCTGATGGAAGAATGAAGGTTCATATACAGTAGTGATGTTTGAAATAAAACTTCTATGAGTATCAGAGAGGTTGTCATAGAACAAGTAGCTATTAATCGGGTAAGTAACTGTTTGAGTGGAACTCTTCTTAGACGTCTCCATTATGTTACAGTGGTAATCATGAAGATAAGTTGGCTGATTATGGCACCGAGTGGACCTTCGCATAGGAGCTGGAAGATCAGAGGGGGGGAACTACAATACTGGTAGCATCAGTAGTCGGTATTGCAACCGTGGTAGGCACTGCATCATTGGTGTTGGCCTGAGAATCAACATTAGAATCCTCATTGGTACAAGGATGTGTAATACTCATGGTAGTATTTGGAAAATCATCACCATGAGTGACAGCATCCGAGACAAGGGGTTCCAAAATGGGTGTAGGTAAAACATGGTTTGAGAACAAATCAGACACATCCTCATCATTAACCATATTCTGATCATGGAATGGAAAATGGTCTTCAAAAAACACAACATCTTGAGATACAAAGACCAGCCTCTTAGTGACATCATAAAGTCTATATCCTTTGACCCCTGGTGGATAACCCATGAACACACATAAAGAGGCTCTGGGATCAAATTTTGACCGATTAGCAGATAATGTGGAAGCATAGCAAAGGCATCCAAACGTTCGCAAGTTAGAGTAATCTACCTCTTTGTCATATAGTAATGAAAAAGGAGTTTTGTTTCCCAAAAGAGGGGTTGGTATTCTGTTTATAAGGTAAGAGGCAGTAAGAACACAATCTCCCCAAAACCTTAGAGGAACCCGAGATTGAAAAAAGAGGGCACGAGCCACGTTGAGAAGGTGTTGATGCTTTCTTTCAGCAACAGAGTTCTGTTGTGGTCTTTCAACGCAAGAGAACTGATGCAAGGTACCTTTAGACTCAAAAAATTCCTTGAAACGAAGTTCCAGGGCATTGTCAGAACGAAACACTTTTATACACTTTGAAAATTGAGTTTGTACCATTTGAAAGAAAACAGGAATGATGTGCAGTGCATCAGATTTACTACGCATCATATAGGTCCAAGTGTATCTCGAAAAATCATCAACAAGCGTGAGGAAGTATCTATAACCAGCATAAGTTGGAACTTTGAATGGACCCCAGACATCACAATGTATAACATCAAATGCAGCAGATGCAACATTATTATTAAAATGGAAAGACAACCTACGTTGTTTAGCAAGCGGGCATATACGACATGGAGTACAAGATTCAGGGGAAGCAGAAAATTGTAAGGTATTTTTCAACAAAAATAGCCTTTGGGGGGATGTATGTCCAAGTCTATGGTGCCATGTATTAATGCTAACAGAACAAATGGATGCAGAAAACAGCTTATCTGAGCACTGCAAAATGTATAAACCATTTGAAGATTCAGCCTTGCCAATCATCATCGATCGAGACTTGTCCTGTATCGTGCAAGATGAACCATAGAAATTAATAACCAGATTCAGATCAAGTAACAAACAGCTGACTGATATCAAGTTATATGTGAACCTTGGAACAAACAATACATCCCTCAATATAAGATAGTCCGAAAGTCGAATATCCCCAATGTAATCAACTGACAATCGAAAACCAGTTGGTAAAACAACAGTGACTCCATGAACTTGCCTCCAATTATGAAAACACTCATATTGATGGCATATATGCCTAGATGCCCCCGAGTCTAAAATCCAATCATGTGCTTTTAAAGACTTCGAAGAGGAAGAGCCGAGGAAGCAATTACCTGCAGTGTGTGTTAAGGTAGAGGATGCAGTAATCTGCTCGGTCTTGGCAGATTGAATGTGCGAATTCAACAACTCCATCAGTTGAGAGTACTGCGAGGTGTTGAGACTTGAGAAAAAGTTGTTCTGAGACTAAATAAGATGAGAGGTTGTATCTTTATATTTCCTCTCCATGTGTAATATGGTATCAGAGCAGTGAGTGCTATTCCCGCGGTTTTCTCTCGCCCCCTTCCTCGCTTCTTCTTCGTCCATGGCAGACAAGGAGAATTCAGGCGATGAATCTTCGGCGATTGACGCGCAACTCAGCCCGTTCCATCTTCACCACTCTTACAGCTCATCTGCTGTACTGGTCACTCAACCTTTAGTAGGTGCAAGCAACTACGGATCATGGCGCAAAGCAATGTTGATTGCACTTTCAGGCAAGAACAAGGAGGGCTTTGTTGATGGCTCTATCAAAAGACCTGAGGGAAGGAAATCCACTGCTTGAACTTAAAAAAAAAAAAAAAAATTGAAAAACGTCTTGAATGTCCAAGTTTTTTTTTTTTTTTTGAAACCGATAACTTCATTAAAGTAAAAGAGGATATGGTACACCTAAATCCTACTCAATTAAAGAGGATAACCAAAGGGAGATAAAATCATCCCTACAAAAAAAAATTCTTTCCAATGTGGAAGAATATGAAGACTCAAAACAACCCTCGATGACTTTGACCGATGGAGGAAACATCGGAGGGAGACCCGCTGCAGTACGCGCGAGAGAATGCACTACTCGATTGCCCGCTCTTGGACATTTAACAAAGGATATAACGCCCTCTTTTGACGCCGGCTCCTCAACATTGATCATCACGGCCTTAGCTTTCGAAAGATCAAGTTTTATGTTTATATTGGAAACATTAATCTTTTAGATGTCCAAGTTTTGAGAGAATGAAAATATCAAACTAAATTATAGGTTGACCACATTAATAACTTGAATTTATAAGACAATCAATGCGGTAATTTCTATCATCCAATAATTTTGCATGCCCAACTTTTGCGAAAAGAAAATATTATAACTTTTTATTATTTAATGATTATTCATAAAAATAAAGAACTGAGCTATCTAAAAGAGTACTCTATGACACCTATGAAGCTAGGGTTAAAAAAAGAAAAAGCTCTCATAATTTAACAATATCTAACACAAAGAATCCATTATTCTCCCTACACTTACAGTACATACGTAGATTGTTATACGTATTATACGACACATCAATCATATGGATATAAAATTTTATCAAATAATGAGGCCAAAAATTAAACAAACAGATAAAAATAGTAATAATAATAAATATTAAAAAGAAAGCATCGGAAATAGAAATAGTAGGTCGAGGTTCTGGGTTGTTCCTGCGATCTAGTTTTCACAAACCTCAATCTCACTGATTTGAAGCTCTCACAGTGGAGAGACCATGCGACAAGATAACATCAAATTCATAAATTCCACAAAAAAAAAAAAAAAAAATGCACAATTTTAAAAAAGGAAACACCTTTAAAAACATTAACCATAAATTGAAAGTACCATCATGTTTTTTTTAGAGAACAAAACAAACAAACTATTTCATTTCATTTCATCCCAACTTAAAAAAAACACTCACAAACCCCAATAAATCTTGAAAGTCATTTCTCTGATATTTCTGGTCTCCCCCCATACCCCATCAAATCTTTCTTGATTTTACTTACAGTCAGTGGTCAGAATCTCAAACCCCCATCAGTAGTAATAACAGTACTCTTCCATTTCTCTTTTCATCTTCTTCTTTTGCTCATCCTCCTCCATCTTCATCAACATCAAACCATCATAATCCACTGCATTGTTATTGTTGTTGTTGTGCATCAGCTGCTTCTGATGGTGATTCTCTTCAAACCCATTATTGGAGTTGATTAAGCCACTTGCAAATTCAAACCCCATTTGGATTTGGTTGGTTTTTAGGGTTTCATATAAGCTCTGGTCAAAGGGGTTGGTGACCAAACAGCCATTAATGGGGTTACAACAGTTAATTGGGCTTGAAGTTGATGATGATAATGGTTCGAAGCTGGCTGTTGGGTTTAGAGTATTGTTGGAGAGTGGTTGATTACTAAAGGAGACATTTTGATGGGATATTGGTGATAAAGTTTGAGTCTTTTTGATAATTGGTGGAGTATTGGTATTTGTAGAAGAAGATACCATCCCCATGAGTTTCTTCTTCAGCTTTGTGTTCCAGTAGTTCTTTATATCGTTGTCTGTCCTTCCTGGCAACTGAGCAGCAATAATTGACCATCTGTAAATGTAATCTAATTAGCTTTGACAGGGAAAAAAGAAAAAAAAACAAAGAGAAAAAAAAGGGTTTTTCATTTTCTATGTAACAAAGAGAGATTATGTTCTTGCTTCTTTTCTTTATCTGTTTTGTTTATGGTAGAGAAATTGATCTTGAATTACCGGCTTCCAATGGTGGCAAAGAGAGTACAAATGATTCTATCTTCCTCAGGTGAAAATTCACCATGCTTAATGTTGGGTCTGAGATAATTAAGCCATCTCAATCTACAACTCTTTCCGCATCTTCTTAGACCTGATTCGGACAACTCCAGACGTTTCATCAAATTAAAACTTCGTAAATTTCGATTATGATACAGTAACAGTCAGATGTTTGAATCTTCACTCGACGTATTATTTGAAGAACTAAGAAAAGGAAAAAAGAAACAACAACAAGGTAGAAGGAGAGAGATTTAGGATAGTGATATACCAGCTTTCTGAGGAAGGGAAATCCAATTGCCACCAGTCCCATGAGTCTCTATGTATTGTTTGAGCTGAGAATCCTCTTCAGGAGACCAAGGCCCTTTTTTCACATTTGCTTTGTCACAACAAGGAGCTCTCCCCATCTATGCCTTTTCTTGATTTTAGATCTCTTTCCTCTCAACAAAGGTTTCAACTTCACACTACAATAATGCTCAAGTTTTCCAACCTTCCCAACTCTCTTATATAAAACCAAAAAAAAAAAAAAAAAAAGCCATGGGCTCCACCTGTGCCAAAAAAAAAAAAAAAAGGTTAAAATAATGTATTAAAAAAGTGGTATCAAGTCAGAATATAGAAGGGAAAAAAAAACCAACAACAATTAAAACAGTTCCAAACTCCTACGCTAATAATTACATAAGCTTAGGCTTTTTTTTAAGAACTTTCCTTCTCGATTATTGACTTTGTTACTAGCATAGCACGTCTCACAATTCTAACCACTCTCTTTCTATTTATATTTTAAAAAAAGTATCCAAAGTCTTTATTATTATTGTTATTATATTCTTATTTAAACTGGAAACCTCAACAAGTAATCAAATTTTTTCAAGAGAGAGCTGTATGGTCCAATCGATAACGACATTCTCCAAACCCCGGACTTTAGAATTTGACTAATTTCTGTACTCAACAAAAACTAGACGTCCTTCACTTTACTTTAAATTTAATATAATATCAACCCTAAGCTACATGTGACAATGTAGGACTGCGTTAATAATTACATTAACTTTTCAAAAACCATAGTGTTTAAAATATATTCACACACTCTACTACGGATAAAGATGGAATGGCTGAATTGGGATAAAAATAAAGGCAAATCCAAAGCTGCATGCATGAAGAAATGAATAAAGAAAGAAAGTGATGAGAATGGACATGGCAGATATGTAAAAAGAAAATTGAGCCTTTTCGTTGTAAGAATCTTGGCACTCGAAGTATCATAAGATAAAATGTTAGTGATTTTTGGCGATTGACCCTTCGAAAATCGATGGACACTGCGTTTGAAAGATGGATCGTAGCCATTGACCGAGAGGCATTTAATTGTGAAATAGGTAAAACAAAATTTCAGACATGCGTCTGTTACATTCCAACATTTCTTCATTTAGGGCTTTGTGTTTACTGTTTGATGACGTGATATAAGCATCAGTGCCAAAGGAACAGTCCTAGGTTGTAATGGGGGAGTGTGGATGTAATAAAAATGTAAACTTTTTTTAAGATTTTGAGTTGAGGTGGGAAATTGAAGTGACCCATGTTGGAATGGAAATTATTATGTTAGGTTTTCAAGTTCAATGTTCTGATGGGTAGCTCTATCTAGCTGAAGCTACCTCTACTTTTAATCTACATATACTAAAACAGTGTACTAAAAGAAGACACACATAAGAAAACAGTGGTAAGCCAGAGATTTATAATTATGTCCTTCGTGCATGTTTCTGCCCACAATGTCACAAATATAATCGTAGGCTTCCACCAATGAATCCAAGACTTAATTGAAGTGACCCATGTTGTAAAAGGGCTTGAACACGGGACTTTCTACTCTAATACCGTGTTAAATCATTAATGAACCCAAAAACTTAAGTTGATGAGTTATGTAAGAGACTCACAGACACGACATGAATCTTCACACTGGTATGATATTGTCCACTTTAAGCATAAGTTCTCATGACTTTGCTTTTGGTTCACCCCAAAAGACCTCATACCAATGGAGATATTTGTCCTCCCTTATATACTCATGATCATCCTCTGTCTAGCCAATGTGGGACTTTGGTCGCACTCCCAACAATCTTTCCCTCGAACAAAGTACCACCAAGCCTCCCCTTAACTAGTCATCTATCCCTCCTTTACCAAGAGTCCGTCCAACTCTCTAGGCGATGAGCCCACTTCACCGCTTTACCGAGAGTTCTTGCTCTTATCCAGGACAACTCCTCTTCTCCGAAGTATACTGTCTGCCCATAGCTCAACCACGGACCTTCCCATGACTATTTCAAGGCTCCCAACTTTTTTGTTCGGCACCCGAGGATTCCACCCGACATGGCTACCTCTGGGGCATGACTCTGATATCACTTGTAAGGGACTATCGGACACGACACATATCTCCACAATGTATGATATTGTCCATTTTGGGCAAAAGCCCTCATGGATTTGCTTTTGGTTCACCCCAAAAGGCCTCGTACTAATGAAGATATTTGTCCTCCCTTGTATACCTATGATCATCCTCTGTCCAACCAATCTGGGACTTTGGTCGCACTCCCAACAAGTTATAACAAAATTTAATCTTATATCAATATTTCAATAGAGAAATGACAAGTAATTCTATGGTAGAAAATTTATTGAATATGACTGTCGGTACATTATAATTGTCCGTTTTTCGCAATATGAGAATAATACATATACGGATGATTAATCATAAAGACTGAAATTTTATTATGATTTTTTCCCCTTCTTCTTCCATATCTTGTTTGAAAAAGAACAATGGAAAAAGGAGAATAAATAATATTATCAAACAAGTAAACAAAGCATAGGGCATTGGCTGCTGAGAGAAAAAAAAATATATAGTTTATGGGATACACAGAGATTTTGTTGTAGTGTTAGGGCTTGGAGACAGATAATTTTGTTTAATGTGTGGTGGCAAGAGATCTCAACCACAATGTTAATGCTGACTTTATTTTGTCTGTTATTGTATTGAAATTTACAGACAATTGATTTGAATAACGACCATGTATTATATTAATTGAACTATGATAATCAAGCTAAATATCTCAAATGGTTGATAATAATCTCATTTATGATATAATATTCTAAAAGATTATGTGCCTGACAAGTTCAAAATTAGACCGTTTAAAATGAAAATAATAATTAAAGAGAGGAAGGGGTGAAAAAAAAAAAACATGCACCCACGCTATATATACACACAACATCAACGATTCAACATAAATAATTAAGTTGAGATTTCTCTATAAAATAAGCTCTACCTTTTGTATTTCAATTGCTTCTGGAATCTTCACACTCAACAAAAATTGTTTGGCGTACATAAGGTATTCGTAATGTCCAAAACCAGCAAAATTAATATTTCGTGTTGTTTTTCCTTTTTTGATTTTTTTTTTTTAACTTTTTAAAACTAATATTTGGTGTACCCCAACTTATAATTAAGAAGAAAAAATAAATGTAACAAAGTACACTTTGATAGATATTTGGTGTAATAACCATTATTAATTGCGATCATGTTCGTTTATTTTTTTATGGTAATTTATTGGTTATGTAGTGAGATATCCTTCCAAACAAAGCTAACATATGATAAGAAATCCTAATAGTCTTGGTGCAAAGACACTCGGAGGAAGATATATTTCAAATAAGGAAAAACTTTCTTAAACTTCTATAGAGAAAGGAGAGCTCCAACTTGCTATCATCCATTCTGTTAAATATTTGAAAACCATCTGAGTCACATCAAATGGATTTTGCCACCAAGCAAATGTTTAGAAGTTGAATTTCCAATGCATCTTGGAGCGAGGTAAACGAATAAGGAGGGATAGGCTTGGTGGTTCATGAATCTGATGCGTTTTTGTGTGTGGGGTTGCAAAAGATAAAAGAGGAAGTGATCAATCAAGGCGGTGAAATTAAGCAAAAGCAATATGAGAGGACATCGTTATCCATGACTTTAGTTTTGAACAGAGGCTTTCTCTCTTGTTAGAAGAAGTAGAAGGGGTTATTTGGACCTCTGACTTTCTCTCTTTAGTTTCCTTTGTTGTTGATGATTTAGTTGTACCTAACTTTATTTGAGTGAATGAATTTCCCTCTCTAAAAAAGAAAGAAATTGATAACAATTTTATTATTTAATAGTATAAATAAGAAATCAAGATTTAAGTATTATTTTAGAAGTTTCACATTTTATGCTTCTCAACTATTTGGTAAATATAGGTCTCTTTTTTTTGTTAAAAAAAAAAAAAAGTGATAAATGTCAATCTAAACATTCAAAACATCAATAATTTGGGTGAAAATTCAAACCTCCCCTCCATGTTTGCAGAGCTATAATCCCATATCATTAGTTTGGTAAATATAACCACAAGTTTATGCTTTTAATTAAATTATTTTAAAAATTTAACGATCGTTATTTAAAAAGAAAAAACAAACTTACCTTTTTTAAATCAACGACATTGAATAAGGAGAAGTGGGGTGGGACCCTCAGGCAGTATTAAAAAATGGGGAAAAAAAAAAAGAGAAAAGTCAAAGAGTAGGAAAGTTGAGTTGGATTTGATTGAGACAAAACTAGGAGGAAGGCGAATGACGTCAGCAATTGCGTGCCAAATATCAGATTCAAACAATTTATTTTTTATGTTTATCCTCGCTGCTACGTCTGACGTGTCCTTCAAACTGCCTCCACTTTCGCCACCACTTTTGTCCTTATTCGCCCCATTCTCATTTCCATTTAATGAATGACTTTTTTTTTTTTTTTTTTTGAGAAGATTTAATGAATGACTTTATATATAATATTATGTATTTTGGGGTTAAATTATAAATTTAATTCTTATGGTGTGATTTTAAAAGTTACCATTTAGTTTCCATAATTTGATAAAGCTTCATAGATAGTTCTTACCATTAAAAGTCACTAACAATTTAAGTAGGTGACAGTTAACTTAGTCACGTACTCAATTTGTTGGTGACTTCTAAAGATCTTATACTAAAAAACTAAATTCTAACTTTCTTCGAATCATACGAATCAAAATTTTATGTTGTTAGCCATTAAAAGTATATTACATCAAAATGTAAAATAGTATTATAGCACCATCTTAATAACGACCCTGAAGGAATATTATTGTGATGTGACCTTTCTTGCGTGTGAATTGTGATGCAAGGTTGCTTCATGTTCATCCCTTCACAAAGAATGGGTGTAAGTGTGCTTTCCTGGATACACGATCAACATGTTTTGAGCTAACTACATATCGAGCGTTTAAGCATAATTTGTGCCTACTTGTTCCTCGTTTGTCTCGATAATCCTAGTGAAGAGCCTTCAACCCGATTTTACCTTGAACTTAACATGATGTATTAATTTTTACCATAAACTTTCAATTTCATCAAATTGAATATCAAACTTAAAGAGTGTTGCATATTTTACCATTTGTTAAAGTTTCTACTAATTAGATTCGGTTTCGAATTTTAACAGGCAAGTAAAAATCTCTCACAACACTTTCTAATTTCAATCAATATCAAGTGTGTTTACAAGATTAAGCTCGGTTGATGTTCTAGATGCACTATTAAACTTGCAAATTTCAACAAAAGTCCAACTATAGTGCCATATTTCTTTCAAATTCCATAAATTTAGTATAAACTTGTCTTTCGATTGGTTAAATGCACATGGAGAAGAGTGTTTTATTTAACAATTCTTTAAATGAAAGTATATTTAGAAGGTAAAATTGTAACAAATATTTAAGTTTGAAATAGAAATAAAAGAAAATTGAAAAAGTGGAAATTGTGAAGTATCAACTGTTCAAAGAACAAAGGAAAAAAAAAAAAAAAAAAAAGATTTGTACTATACTTGCAAATTTGAAAAAATAGAGTATTTGGAATACCATAGAAGTAGATGAAAGTTAGAAATGATGAGTAAGATTTATTTTTTAAACGAACTTGTGTAAGAAATTAATTTGGAAAATAAGTGAGAAAAAATGGATTTTTATTAAATCATAATTTGTTTATTCTTTGGGTAGGTCAACGCAGGAGCTTCAACAGTGAGTGAGCTTAAGCAATGGAAGATGAATAAAAATTCAGACTCAAACAAATTCCGATTCCATCACTACAATGAAAAAGCGGATGATCAGCTTCTGCTTCAAACTCTCTTCTATTCTCAATTCCATTGATCAAATCCCAATTTCCATTTCATCATTCACTCAATTCTTTCTCTTTTCTTTGTTAATCCAACCTATTTCTTCTTCGATTCCCCCTCCGCTTCCCATTCTCCCCATCCCCTCTGCTTCTCAGATCCAATGGCAACTTGGAAACATGGCCCTTTTCCTCCACTTTGGCACCAACACCTTCACTAATTCCGAATGGGGAACTGGCCATGCTGATCCATCTGTCTTCAACCCCACCAACCTCGATGCTGCTCAATGGGTCCAAGTCGCCAAGGACGCGGGGTTTTCCCGTCTGATTCTCACCGCCAAGCATCACGATGGGTTCTGCTTGTGGCCGTCGGAGTACACCGATTACTCGGTGAGGTCGAGCCCTTGGAGAGATGGCGAAGGAGATGTTGTTCGGGAATTGGCCAAGGCTGCCCAAGAAGCGGGACTTGGATTGGGCCTTTATCTCTCCCCGTGGGATCGTCACGAGCCTTGTTATGGCAATACTCTGGAATATAATGAGTTCTATGTTGGGCAGATGACTGAATTGCTTACCAGGTTGTGGTTCTTGCTTCTTTGTTTTTTGCACATAAAGTGTTCGATGATATGTTTCTTTGGTCATTTAAGTTAATTGGGTAAATTTGTGATGCAAAAATATATCTTGATTTGATCTTAGGTATGGAGTGATCAGTGAGGTGTGGTTGGATGGTGCGAAGGGAGAGGGTGAGAAGGACATGGAATATTTCTTTGATTCTTGGTTTAGTTTAATTCATCAGCTCCAACCGGGGGCTGTGATTTTCTCTGATGCCGGTCCCGATTGCCGATGGATTGGTGATGAAGCTGGTGTTGCCAAGCCTACTTGTTGGTCTCTTTTTAACTGCAGTGCTGCAAAGATTGGCGGCACTGATTCTCAGTGAGTTCACTACTCAAGTTAAGATGGTTTCTCTATTTCTTCTTGGTGTTTTGTCAATCTCTCACTCTCTGTTTAGTTCAGATACTCAGGGGAAGGTGACCCATTTGGCCATGATTGGGTTCCAGCTGAGTGTGATGTCTCAATAAGGCCTGGTTGGTTCTGGCATCCAACAGAAGTTCCAAAGTCTGCAAGAACTCTTCTCGACATATATTACAAATCAGTTGGCAGAAACTGCCTCTTGTTGCTAAATGTACCACCAAATTCCTCTGGTTTAATATCAGCTGAAGATGTACAAGTGCTTCAAGAATTCACTAAGATCCGAGACTCCATTTTCTCCCACAATTTGGCAGAAAATGCTCTTCTTGATGCCAGCAGTACCCGAGGAGATGGTGAAGGTAGCCGCTTCATCCCCTCCAACGTCCTCAACGAAGGTATTTACACTTATTGGGCTCCTGCTGAGAATCAATCCACTTGGGCTCTGTATTTAAACCTTCAAGATTTAATATCTTTCAATGTGCTGCATATTCAAGAGCCCATTCACATGGGACAGAGGATTATTGAATTTCGTTTTGATATTTTGAATGATGAGGGTGTTTGGAGGACAGTGGTGAGAGGCTCAACCGTGGGATATCGAAGAATACTAAGATTTCAAACAGTAAAATCTCAGTTTTTGAGACTTGTTATTGAGAAGTCAAGGGCTGATCCCCTCATTTCTTATTTGGGGATTCACGTGGATAGCTTCTCTCACTCGAGTAGTCATTTGGATCAAAGATTGGGAGTGGGTGTCAATGGTAGTGAAGTTCGTCATCAGATTACCTCGAACAATTCTCAAATTTCTGCTATATAAAATTCTTGTTGTCATTTTAAGCTCATATTTGTGATGATTTCTTTTCAAAATTTTATGTAACATTGTTTTTGCTTCATTGAAATCAACATAGAAACTGCAACTATGGCAGCACAAATTGAAGAGAGTATGTTTACATCTGTATTTTGCAATAAGATTTGTGGCGTTCCACTTAAAATTGAAGGAAAGCCATCAACTGTTTCATAAATAAACATCACACCATAGCAAGGTATATAATAATATGAACTTAACCTATTTGTTCAAGTATGAACACGGTAAAAGATAGGGAAATCTCTGAACGAAAGGTTCAAGTAATTTTTACATCTTGCAGAAGACGAGCAGCCATAGAGCCCATTCTTCTAGCTTCCCAGTCGCCCAGTTTCTTATCCTCATGTTCTGTAACGGACTCCTCCCCCTTTTGGATTCCCTTTTCATCACAACTTACATCCTTTTCTTCATTCTCCTGACTTGAGCAAACTCTGTCAATTTTTTGATCAACATTATCTTGAGTGTTCTCTGTGTTCCCAGCTGCAGACTTTAACCCCATGATGTAGAGCTGAATGCTGGGATGCTGGTACTGGGAGTCCATCTGCAACAAACAGCGCGATCAAAAGTTAGTTTCAGTATTTGACCATGACGTGGACTTAATGCTACAAAACTGATTATTGTTGTGCATTGCAAGTCTATAGTATACCTTTGATTTTGATACAGTTTTCACCTCAAAGTTCTTTTTCCACATCTCAAGCATTTGCTCGTGAACATTTGTCGAACGAATCTCATACCCCAACTTCACACAAGTATGAATAAGTGAGCAAACAATAATATCTACTGTGAAAATGTGGATGGAAACTACATTTCATACCATAATTGTAGTTTTAGGACTTGATAATGCATGTATTGTCTTCAAAAGTGGTTCCAAGAGATGTTCTGCATAGACCTTCATGTCAGATAATTAAAATTACTGCTTTTTTAGCCAATTGTTTGCTTTGTAAATCATAAGAAAGCATGCTATTGAATGAAGCACCATTGTGCTTCATCCTAAAATAATCATTTAAACTTACCACGTCAGTGCCGATAATAAAGTCAAATGGTGGACCTACAGCTTTGATATGATCTTCGTTTCCCCAGTCCAATTCTGCTGCACTAATCGAACCAAATGTATCTATAATGAACAAGTTTCCCTAGTTAGAAACACTTAAGAAAATCAAAGGCTCTCAACAACACTATAATATATTATTAACACTATCACGCTTGTAAAATCAAATTGAAAATTTTCTCTTGACGAAGTTAAACATAGTGTTGGGAGAATTCAAACCCTAAAACTGAACTTCAAATAGACTGATTTTTCTAGATAATTTGCCACCATAAAAATGTTAATCATTGTTATTAGAAGTTTGTAGTTTATGATTTTCAGAAGCTACCTGAAGGATTCATCTGTACTAAGCTTGGAGTATTGCGTTCAATATTTCTCGATAGTATAGGCAAAACCTCCTTTTGGTCTGTAGCAACTACCTCACATCCAAGCAAGGCCATTCCTATAAAGACCAGTACAAAGTAGATTGTTTACTTCCTAAGGAAAAGGAGGATACAGCCCATTGAAGCACAAGAGCTTATAGCAACTGAAAAGACTAATCCAGATAAAAATTTACATGAAAAACTCACCAAACCCAGCTAGCCCACAACCAGCTCCAAGTTCAATGACGCGCTTTCCTTTAAGTTTGGAAGGGCTAAATTTTCCTTTTCGGCAATTCTTTTCCTGAAACAGAGAAAGAAGAGCTTTGAAGTTTTTAATGTTCGGGGTAATCTTCCAGATTTATTCAAGATATTTATCATGTGACCTATGGAAAAATAGATCTAACCCTATCAAGGATGTCTAAGGGTTTGAATTCAACGTTAAACTATTTTTAGATAATATGGTGTTTGGATAAACTTAGTTATATTGAATGACATTACACATTCAATGTGTAAAAATTTATAAAAATTCAATAGCTGCAAAGTGCAAAGCTTTCAGCTCCGAGTATTTGAATCTTGGTCGGAGAACTCACACTAAGGTTTTAAACCAACACCCTTGATAATCAAACTAAATGCAATGCCAAGCTTTCATTTTCTCAAATATAAAACATGATCAAAATATGTTCCATTCAGCCAGGCAGCCATGCTGTCAACAGAGAGTAACAAAATTTAAATTTTGCCACAAACAACAAAAATTTGCCTTCATAAGCAAGTTGATACTTGTAAATCCAATTATTGTGAGCGAGGGAAATAAAAACTCCAACGATAGAGGAAAGTCGAAGAGAATGTAAAGATAGACCAGTGATTACCAGAAACTTGACAAATACCAGTGATGCATCCCACACTGTTGTTCCTAAATGTTTCGAATTGGGATCCTATAACATCACAATGTAACATACTTTCCATGGTTAGATAGATTATTGCAGAAATGACAATTGAATAAAATTTGGTAATGGACTTTCGCTTTGGGAGAAGTTCAAATCCTCTGGCCCTTACAAGTCTCAAGAAGTAGAAGATTTAAATATCGATGAGTACTTTTAGTTTTTACACAATGGCCTTTTGCAAGTTCAGCTAACAACAATACCTGATAGAATCGCAATTCATGACCCAATACTTCCATGGTCATGGTAAATGTACTGGGAGAATTTAACCTGATAATACAAAATCCAATAATAGATTAGAGGATTAACTAAGAGTATAGGTGGTAAGAAAAGTTAGAGTTTGATTTGAACCAGGAATTTTTAAAAAAAAAAAAAAAAAAAAAAAAAAAAAAAAAAAAAAAAAAAAAAAAAAACTAGCATCTTTTGACATGCATATCCAATTTTCAAGATAAGCACAGGTACCATGAATTTAAGGATTATGGCCTACAATACAAAGGAATAAACAAACGGGAAAGCTAAGATCATAGTACCTGTCGGCCTCCATAGTAAGAAATTTAAATTCCAACTTCCACAAGATCAAAAGGGTAATTGAACCTTTGATCTGAACGTATTTGCTGCAATGTAGAACTCAGATTCTGGTTTTCTTTTTTGGGGGATTGAGAGAGACCTGAGAAACTTAGTTCATTAGATAAATATAAAGTAGGTAACACCAAAACGAAAATGTTGAACTACTTCTAAATGAGTTATCGCACAAGCATACATAATCCAGACAAAATAAAGTCAAAATTAATATTCCCAAAAGCAAACCCAATCGTCAAAATCCATTTTGCATCCCGGCAGAAACTAGATTGACGGCATCAACAATCATCTTTGAACTAATTTCTTCTCTCCGAAAGGGATGAGACAAGTATCGAACAAAAAGGAAAAGTGTGAAAGATTAATGCATGTAAAACAAACTTTTTGAATGACAGAATTCGGTTTTGTCTAAGTAAAGAGAGAACGTACCAAATTGATGGAGGTTCTTAATTCTTCGTTTGAGCCTTTGAAGAGTGAGGCTCCAATTCCGTGCAGTTTAGGTCTCCTCGATTCTTCGTTCCAGGCAGATGAAGCCAGTGGGCCGTTTTTAGACGACAACCCTAGCCAGAGATTGGGCCGGCCCATATGGTTTCAAAGGCATGGCCCCCTTGCGTAACAGGAGGGGTCCAACCATAGGCTTCCTGCAGAGTTTAATGATAATCAAAAAAATGTCTTGAAAATATGTTACAAATACAAATTGTGGGAAAGAATTTGATTGTTTTCCATGAAATCTGGCTTAATCTTCCTTCATTCAAGTTGTTTTGTTTCCATCATGATCTGGTTGATGGTTGAATTTCCATTTTCATACTGCAGCTGAAATTGTAAATGAAATTCTGCAACTGAAATTTCCAATTTCTATTGCTCTTCCTTCCACCTTTTGACATTGTAGCAGCCTCCAGTTAGAGTCTGTTCCTTCTGTAACTCTCTTGTCTGTATCCAAAGTCCCGAGACAGTTTAACTTCAAAACTTAATGTATATTCCTTGAGTGCAAATTGATCGAGTTGATGTTGTTGATGAGTTCTCTAAGAAAAAGAAGTTTGGGTTAAAATTACAAAATTTATTGAAGGACCTCTTTGAAATGACTTTTCACGAGTTTGAAAAGTGGAAAAAGAAAAATGTTTATAAGCACTTGAAAAGTGATTCCAATTGATAGCAATGGTTTTATTTGTCATTGGCAATGGACAGATCATACATGGTTCCAAAAAGTAAAAGAGATGTGTGGACACCCTCTGAAACTACCTAATCCTATCCCATTCCCAACATTGTTTGCATTTTTGCTATCATTTAGAATAGACATATTTTGTTATTTGATTTGATTTTTTGTTCAGTGGGAAAGGATTGTAATTAGAAAGGAAGAAAGAAGTTACTTTTAGATCTTTCCAAGGATTTGTTTGGGACATGAGGCAAAAGCTTTCATGGGAATGGGAAGGTCTAAGAAATGTAAAATTAGAGTGGTTTATCCTAAATATATGTGTAACTTGCAAGTCTCTTCTTAATATCAATTTTTGATTTTTTTTTTTTTTTAAATGTTACAAGTTTTAAAAACTTAGATTTTAGTGCATTAGTTTAAATCAAATTACTTTCAGTTTTAATAATAGTCATAATTAACATCCTTTCTAAGTTTACCTTGTGAGATCATCTCTCTCGATTAATGGTTTTGGTTAAAGCGAAACTCTAGTCAATACACATCAATCAATAAGATTTAGATGTCATCGAGTTTAATAAATTAATTGTTTTTTTTTTAAAAAAAAAAGATTTGTTCATGTTAGCTTATTTTTAATTATGTCCGATAAATATCACTATTTTTGTCTTATTTGTTCTTATAGCTTGATTTGACAATTAGAATGATGAATTAAATACAAAATTTCTCCCGAAATGATCGAATCAAGTTTTTATTTTTTTTGAAACTCGATCGAATCAAGTTATAGATCATGTTAGCATCTAGTAAATTAACTAAAAAGTAAACATTTTTTTTTCAAAACATACTCGAAGCTTTGCGATGTTCCTATAAGAAAAATTGAAACTTTCTAGAGTGTGGTAACAATTTGGAAAATCCAAAATTAAAACAATATAATAAAACGTAGAAATTTGACTTTTTTTTTTTTTTTTTTTTTGTTGAAAATTTTGGACTAAAGAAGGCTTGAGCTGAAAAGACCTAATAAAATGACCTGACAAGTTGTTAAAGAAATCACAGCCACATTTCAACAATCTCTCTCGTTTCTTCTAATACATCAGAGTGTCGGTAGATTACATCCTTCCCCCCTTCCTTTAAAACTATTATTTTCTTTCTTTTAGCAAACACAATCCTTTTTTTCTGGCTTTCAACTTTTATTATAATTAATCTTTTCAAAAAATAATAAAGACAAGACTTCATTATCACTTTAATATTCGATTCCAAAAAGAAAATTTAAACGATATCGTTCACATTTCAAAGTATTTCTTAATTCTTATCCTTCTAAACTCCATCTATTCATAAAATAATACTCGTTTTATGATTTATTTGTCTCCTTCAATTCCTCAATTTGAAAAATAAATAAATAAATAAATATATATATATATATATATATATATATATATTCTGTTTCTTTTGGTGGGCTATCTATTTTTTTTTTTTTGTCTCACTATTCTTTTTTATAATTTTAATGTTAAATTCTAACCCAAATAATAATGTATAAAACGTGAGAAAATCACTTGCCAACATAATCATAGCTCAATTGACATAAAACTTGACGATGTTCTTTCGATCAAGAGATCGGAGGACTCAAAATAGTTGATAATAAGTGTCTAAGGCTTGGCCGTTTGTATTATCAAAATATCCATATTGTAAAATAAAATCATTCACGATAATTCATATGAACATGGACCAAAGAAAAGGTGCTCAAATGTAATTAATGCAATCTTTTTTATGTTACCTTAACCTTGTTTTACACAGAGAGATATTTTTAAGGATTTTTGATCCACGATTTGCGTTGCATGGGTTCAAATCCTAGCACTATACTAACAAGTCAAACATTTGTCTCCAACGAAAATGGTGTTTGGTCTTACTATTTTTAGTCAAACTACGAGAGCTTTGCAATTAACCAATACAATTATTTGGTTTGATTTCAATTTTTTAATTCTAATGTTAATTATCAAACCCTAATTTCTAAATTGTCCATATCTTAGCTACGCCGTGGTATTGTTTACCATGCATTTGTTGTTATATAATTTTGATGGCTCTATCATCATTTTTCTTTTTCTTTTTTTTTTTTTTTTTTTTTGAGAGAGAGAGATGGCTCTATCATCTCAATTAATTATAATCACCTATAATTAATAGGCCGTACGCTCATTCACTCCAACGTAGGTATCAAACTAGTACTCAGGAAAAGACAATAACAAAATTAAAATAAACTTTGGCTTATTTACAATTTTATCTCAATGATCTAATTTCTAATCATAAGGTGTGATAAGATTTCACTTAATAAAATCCTTCTTTTATCTTTATGTGATACCTAAGAGGTGGTTTCATGTTTTATGTTTCCCTATCACTTTTTTCTGGTTTTAAAGAAATATAAACCTTTGGTAAGTATTTACAATTTTCATTTCTCAAAATTAAGGAATATTTTCAAAATTGTAAACAAATTTTGAAAAAAAAAATGTTTGTTGCAATCATATATTTTTGTATCTATTTAGTCTTTGTATTTCGAGTTTCATTTCATTTTATAATTTTTTTTTATTTACTTTCCACGGTCCCAAAAGTCTACTTTGGACGAATAAAATTCTATTATTGTGATTGAATGAGAATATTTATGAAACAAATTAAACCAGCAACAGTGAGACCAACAGTCTCATTTGCACTTAACAAAACGAGAATCTTTTAGTGATCAAATAATCCTTGGAAAAGCCAAAAGCCGAAAAATTGAAAAGTCAGATTTTATTCACAAAATCACATCGGATGCATGATAGACATAAGCAACACGCAGGGAGAATAGCCTCAGTTAGCTCAAATAGAATATGACAAAATCATCGGTCCTAATCAAAATATTTCAACACAAATATAATTCCAATAACGTCTTTGAAATAATGCATGAAACTAAAGCAAGAAAGTAATTACCATCATATCATTCATTGTAGCCTTTTTTGAAAAAAAAATATATATATATTAGCTTCAATCAATTCGTGCTTCTCATGCCTTATCTTCTGCAAAAGCACTTCACCAAAAAGCATAATCTTAAACCGATAAATCCTCCATTTTCTGCGACATCGATCACGTTATTACTCTTCTTCCTTTACCTTTTCCATGTGAGATCGAGCAGCAGCCATTTCTTGCAAGTTTTTCTCATTCCATTGCACAGACCGAAAGCAACAAGATGAAGAAGAAAGATCAGACACGACAAGTTTTTTGTTTTGTTGAATTGAAGGCAAGATCATTCTGCTCCTCTCTCATTCTCCAGATTTTACTTCAACCCCTCAAATTGTGTAATGTGGGGCCTTGAATCTCAATAACTCCCCTATTTATTCCCAAATTCCCACTCCATTCCTCTTCAATTCTCTGCCCCACACCCTCACCAACATGCTATCACATTCCTGTAATTTCATGGCTGCTTCTCTTTTCGTCCTAGTTTTTGTTCTTGTAATGTCCTTTAGTACTACTGCTCAGGGTCCACCCTCCCCTGGCTCCTACCCCAGTTCCTCTGTTCAATCCAAACCCTTCAGTGAGTATTTTGCAAATCTCTGGGGTCCTCAGCATCAAAGGCTCGATCAAGGCTTGTTAACAATTTGGCTCGATAGAACCTCAGGTCCACAATTTAGCCCTTGTAATCACATTTTCTCTGAACCCATTTCGTGTTTTGGTTGATTTTTTTTTCTCTGCGTAATTTCGTCGAACAGGTAGTGGGTTTAAATCTCTGCGCTCATACCGATCCGGTTACTTTGGGGTTTCTGTTAAACTACAATCTGGCTACACTGCAGGAGTTCTCACATCATTCTACGTCAGTATATCATGATACAGAATCAGCCAAAATCTTGAAAATTACCCAACTGAACTAACCGTGTTTTTGTTTGTATTGTCGTTTAGCTTTCGAACAACCAGTATTTCCCTGGAAACCACGACGAAATCGACATCGAATTCCTGGGAACCACGCCTGGGAAGCCGTATACTCTGCAAACGAACGTTTACATTAGAGGAAGTGGAGATGGACACATAATTGGAAGAGAAATGAAGTTCCATCTCTGGTTTGATCCCACGCAGGATTTCCACCATTACGCCATTCAATGGACTCCCTCAGATATCATGTGCGTATAATTTGAATTCATACATGTTTATGTTTTGTCTCGTTACAGATTTCCGATGATTGTTTGTTTGTTTGTTTCTTCCATTTCGACAGATTTTTGGTGGACGACGTACCGATTCGAAGGTATACAAGAAGGAACGATGCGACATTTCCGGTAAGGCCAATGTGGGTTTACGGTTCGATATGGGATGCTTCTCCATGGGCGACAGAGGATGGAAAGTACAAGGCGGATTATCACTACCAGCCCTTCGTGGCCAAGTACCGCAACTTCAAAATAAGCGGGTGCACGGCGGAGGCGGAGGCGGCGGCGGCGGGATCTTGCAGGGCGGGTGGCGGTGGGTTGAGCCAACAGCAATACAGGGCGATGGAGTGGGTGCAGAGGAAATACTTGGTTTATGATTACTGCAATGATCCCAAGAGAGACCACACGCAGATACCTGAATGTTAAAGCTTAAACCCCGAAAACAAACCCATAAAGAATTGGTCAAAAGTTTACAGAATTATAAATTTTAAAAATATTATTTAAAAAAAAAGAAAAAAAAAAAAGAAAGGTAAAATAAAGAAAGAAAAAAAAAATAGGGTTTGATGTGAGTGGCTTGTGATGGGTCCAGCTTACTGAAAAAAGGTTTGTGAATTACAACAGTACGTGTGCGTCCAAGTCCTCGCGAAGGTTTGAAACTTTGAAGTTTGTTTGTTTGTTTTTTTTTTTTTTTTTTTTGGAATTATATAAAGTGAAAAAAAAAATGTTGTGGAAGATTGAAAAAGGGAAGTGAATTTAGGGGGTTTCTTAAAAATGTTTATATAAAAGAAAATAATCACAATAGTGGCTTGTGTTGTGGGTGTAAAAGGTTGGAAGCTTATTTGTTTGACTTGATTTCAATGAATTTCACATGTTGTTGATTATGTTTTGTGTTATTTTCTTGTGGTAATGTTATATTTATTTTTGTTCTACTAATCGAAATAATGTTATTCAATGAAAAAGGACTCGAGCATGGAAGATTAAAATTGTAGAAAATAAATTTTGACACTTTATTTTCGCATGACTTAAGTAGGGGAGTAAACTAATATCAATAAAGAGATATACAAATTACTTGGATTGAATACATAAAAATATGTAACTTTTTTTTTAGTGAATCTTCATGGTTAAGATGTTCTTCAACTATCCCGTTTAATTAGACAATATTTACAATCCAATGAAGAATGGAAAGTTCAGATATAAATGTTGATCCAAATATGAATTAAGTATTAAATTAATTCCAATATAGAATGGTAAAATCATGTGAAATTATTTCAAGTGACTTCCAGATATGGTAGTGAACTCCACTTGAGAATATTGAGTTGTTTCTTGAATTTTGACAGAGTCATTCCAATATCCAAATAAAATTTTGCACTTGATCAATTGAGATTTAGCTATTTTTTTTCCTTGAGTTTAATCTAAATAAGGTTTTTTAATAGCTATGTTCTTTTAGTAAATATGAATTTTTTTTTCCTTTAGTTATCAAGATTTTATTGGTGGTGTGAACTAATTCTATATTGTTATGTAATCAAATATCCGTTGAGTAAATATTATGGTATAGAGGAATAGAGATGTTAGAGAGAAAAAGACAGGTAGAAATAAAGGAAGAAAAATTATACAGAAAAAGAAGTTAAAAGTAATTCTGAAATAACGTTAAGTCGAAGTACAAGAAGAGATTAGCTTAAGGAAAAGATAAATTAGTGAAAAAAAAAAAATGAAGACACAATTTTTTTTTTTAATTTTTTAATTTTTTATTTTTTGATAATGGAGAAACAATAATTTTAAAGGCTAAAAACAAAAAGTAAAAATTAAAATAGATACGAAAGAAACACTTAAAAAGTCGTAAAAATAATGTAAATTTACGTGAAGATTGATTTATGATATTCTATAAAGTACCACAATAGTTTTCATGACTGACCTCCTAAACCACCAATTTTGGAAACTTGCACTAAAAATTAAAATTTACAATTAAAAAAGAAAAGAAAAGAAAGTAAAATTGGTGATGAGGATAATGACAGAATTAGAGAGGGAAGCATCATCACTTATCATGGGATTGACAAGTGGAATAAAAGAAAGGGAAATGACTTTTAATTGATTTGTTGAGAAGTCACTATTTATTATATATATATATTTTCAAGTAATTAACGAATGAAAACAAAGTGACCAAAAATCAGAATACCCAAAATTTGGTTTCCAAAACAATATAATGTCCTTATAATGTCCTTGGTGTTGGGTCCACGTATATAAGTGCACATCTAATCTAATCTAATCATCTTTCGGATCTTATCGTTAATTCCCCATATTTAATGCCCATCAATCTTAAAACCTATCTCCATCTTCTTCTTTTCTTTCCTTCTCCCATACTTTTCAAAATCTAACCATTCTCTTCTCCACATAATGTAAAATTTCGATCGACATTTCAGTATGTCGACTGTGTCAACATGTCGAAGGGAAGAATCTTTCTTCCCTCAATGTCGACGACATGTCGTCATCTTGAAATGTCGGTTTGTGTCGGGTTTTTTTTAATAATTTTAAGCTCAATTATGACTTGTCCAACTAGATACGCGTTTTTTATTTCTTATTTTTTGTATTGTTTTTAAATACAGTTCTTTTTAAACTATATATTTTGTATTTTTTAACCCACGTTTTTCTTAACCTTCTTCTTTTCCTTTTTCTTTTAGTTCCCTTCTTCTTTTGCTTTTTGTTTATCAAATTTCACATCAAAACACTACAAATTTCTAAATTTATTTTTTACTACAAAAATAATTTTTAATTAATTATTTTAATTTTATATTTCTATCATTTTATTATTGTCATCATCTATAAATAGTCTCATTTCATTTCAATTTCTTCACACCTCAATTCTCAAATTCTCAAATCTCTTAAATTCTTCCAAAATATTCTCCAATTTCTTTCTTAAATTAGGAGCTTTAGGCTTTTAACTCTAGTTACATATCTTCACATGTTAAGTTGAGTTTAAAAGTTTTCATGTTTCTTTACATTATTAGTTAATTTTTGTTTTGTTTTACATTATTAGTTACTTCTTATTTGTAAATAAAGTCTCATTTTATAATTCAAATAATTTATATCAATTGACACGTCAATGTTCATATTTGCCCGTCAAAATAGGTTAAAGAACAAAAATTTGATGACACATCAACTTTATCCTTGAGAGTTTTTAGAGTTAATATTTATAATTTTAAATGATTTAGGAGTAGATTAAGAATCCAAAATAGGACCATTTGATATACGTTACCTTGTGAAATAGGGGACCAATTGGGTGTATATTGCCTTTTGAAATTGAAGTCATACCTTTTAAACTAGAAACATCAAATTTCAAAGACCAATATTATTTAAAAATTTAGAAATATGGGTAATATATCGATGTTCGTTGGAATGATATCAAAATTAATTTTAACGTGTGGAAAAAAGGAAGAAAAATATTAGCGAACAAATTTAAAACGATAAGTTATTACTTTATATCTTGTATTTAATCCCAAATCAACAAATCCGACCTTAGCTCAGTTGGTAGAGCGGAGGACTGTAGTGGGGCTTTCCAACAGCATATCCTTAGGTCGCTGGTTCGAATCCGGCAGGTCGGAACTTTTTTTAATTTTTCTATTTTTTAATAATAAGTATACAAAATAAACTATTAGCCGAAATCATTATTTTAAATGGGTTAGACACTTGTAAGTCACATATCCGACCTTAGCTCAGTTGGTAGAGCGGAGGACTGTAGTGTGCGGCAATCCATCAGCAATCCTTAGGTCGCTGGTTCGAATCCGGCAGGTCGGAATTTTTTTAAAATTTTTTCCCAAATTTATCAAAGAAATTAGTTAATTCAACTAAGATAAAAAGAAAAAAGAAAAAACTTAAAGGAACCCGATCCCCGCAAATTCCCTGTGGGAAATCCCCGCCCCCCGTTCCCCGTGGACATCCCTAGTTGAATACCAGCTTGTTGTTTTAAAATTTAAACAGAAATCATTCTTAAAAGGAAAAAAGTTGACTAAAAACAAGAATTATAATTTTTTTTTTTGTGAAAACAAAAAACAAGAATTATAATTCAATTTTCGGGCTTTAATATTTTAATTACTGAGGATAATGAGCAAAGGAATAAGGATAATTGTAATGGGTGACAACATGAAGGTAAATAATTACAAATATAGCAATTTTTAAAAATATTTGCAAATATGGCAAAATTTTTTAATTAATTTTTTTTATTCCTAAATTGCCCCTGTGTGCCCATCTTCTTCTTCCTCGTTTTTTTTTACTGATAGAAAATCTTTTTATTACTGATAGATTCTATCAGTGGTAGAAAAATTTTCTATCGGCGATAGAAAGTTTCTATCACTAATATTTCTATGACTGATAGATTCTATCAATGGTAGAAAAATTTTCTATCAGTGATAGAAAGTTTCTATCATTGATAGAATAGAAGATTTCTATCACTAATAGAAACTTTTTCTATCAGTGACAAAATATTTCTATCACTGATAGATTCTATCAGTGATAAAAAAAACTTTTTATAGAAAATCATAGAAAAACTTTTGATAAAAAATCTTTCCATCCATGATCACCCATAAAAATATTTCTATCTCCGATAGAAATCTTTCTATCACCGATATAATCTATAAATGATAGAAAAACTTTCTATCAGTGATAAAAGATTTCTATCACTGATAGAAATTTTTACTATTCTATCAGTGATAGAAAGATATTCTATCAATGATAGAAAACTCTTGATAGAAAATCTTTCAATCCCTGATAGAACCTATCAGTGATAGAAATCTTCTATCACTTATAGAAATTTTTTCTATTAGTGATAGAAAAAATTTATATCATTCATAGAAAATCTTTCTATGAGTGATAGAAAAACTTTCTATCTCTATCACTGGGACTGATAGAAAAACATTTCGTGTGTTATAGAAAATCTTTCTATCACTGATACTTTTCTATCAGTGATAGAAGATCTTTTGTTTCTATCAGCGATGGTGATACATGGTGAAATCGAGCATTGAAAAATAAAGCAAAAACGAACGATTATAGAAATCAAACACTGAAAAGCAAAAACCAAATGCTGATAGAAAACCAAATAACAACAACCAAACACTGATAGAACACCGAACAAGTGATAGAAAAATATCTATCGCCGATAGAATCTATAGTAGTAGAAAAATTTTCTATCATATGATAGAATCTATCAGTGAAAGAAAATTCCTATCAGTGAAAGAAAATTCCTATCACTGATAGAATCTATCAGTGAAAGAAAATTCCTATCACTGATAGAATCTATCAGTGATAGAAAATTTCTATCACTGATAGAAATATTTCTATCAGTGATAGAAATTTTCTATCAGTGATAGAAATTTTCTATCACTAATAGAAAATATTTCTATCACTGATAGAATCTATCAGCGATAGAAAAACTTTCTATCAATCTGGAGGGGTATTTTAGTAAATGCAACACACAAACTATTAGATTTTGTCATTTTTGCAATTTTTTTTTGTGGGTTGCTAGATTTGCAATTATTTTGGTCCATATTGCTATCCTTGCAACCGGCCCAAGGAATAAACTATAGGATATTTTCATCTTCAGTTATAAAACTTGTATTTGTTGTTTTCCAGGAAATAAACATGGGGCAACAAGAAAAATGGCTACAAATAAAAAGGTGGCTTGAAAAATGGCTACAAACGTTTGTAAATTAAATAGATGGCTAAACCATTTATTAATTAATAATTCCCTAATTATACAAGACAAAAATGCCCCTCAACAAACTTCCTAACGTGTTGTTAATGTTTAAAACCAAAATGAGAGTTTAAGAGAGATAAAAAAACACCCCTAAAAATAGTTGGAGACATTTTAGGAGGTTTGAAAATCCGAAAATAAAAAAGACACACAACTATTTTGAAACCCAAATGTATCAGACCCTAGTTGTTCCTCGGGAATAGGAGTAAATACCTTGTCGGACAATGAGTACAAAGTTCAACCACCCCGTCAGTAGAGAGAAACACCTCTGAACTCCATTGATCAGGAACAATATTCCTGTCCATCTGCATATTTACTACCTGCACCTAAGAACCTCTAAAAAATTAAGAAACCGGAATTATAACACATCTGCTGCAATGTTGATCGGGAACAACATTCCTGTCCATCTGCATATTTACTACCTTGTCGGACAATGAGTACAAAGACCCTAGTTGTTCCCGGGAATAGGAGTAAATACCTTGTCGGACAATGAGTACAAAGTTCAACCACCCCGTCAGTAGAGAGAAACACCTCTGAACTCCATTGATCAGGAACAACATTCCTGTCCATCTGCATATTTACTATCGCACCTAAAACCTCCGAAAATTTGAGAAACAAAAAAGAAACGTAATTATGACACAAAAAAACCTGCATTCCCACCGCCAACCATAGTGGATATCGCTACCTACCTCTCGCATCACGTCGACGCCCCCCCTGCCGTCCCCGCGACCTTCATCCGGTACGCCGACGAACACGTATTGCATGATCAACCCTTTCTTCTTCTACGCGAGGCCTGTACCAAAAAAATTGAAATAAGGTAACGGATTCCTTCCCCCTCCATTATATTTGCAACAGAAAGATTCGTTTCTTCCTTGCAATCCCGAGATTTTAGGGGTTCGTTTCTTCCTTGCAATCCCGAGATTTTAGGGGTTCGTTTCTTCCTTCCCCCTCCATTATATTTGCAATAAGGTAACGGATTTTAGGGAATGTCCCCGCGTCTGTCCCCATAGGGTGTATACTAGTATTGACCCCCGGGGTGTCAACGACTATATAACACCCCCTGTATGTACCGTTTTGAAAACCGTTGACCATCCAAAAAACATCTCTGTCCTCAGAAATGATTATGTTAATTGGGTTATTCGACCAGCTCCTGAAGAGTGTTAGCCGAGTAATCATATTACCGTCCTGGAGCTGAAGGTATTTCGCCAGACATACTTTAAACTCTTGGAGACTCGAATCAATTCTAACATCCACGCTTCCGGACTTGAAATCACTGTAAATACCCCCAGCACTCCAGACACCACCAAACAAAATCGTGACCTGTTGAACTGTTGCCATGTTAGATTAGGACGGAAAATTACTGTCGCAATGTGATCGTGATATAAAACAAAAAGATAATACAATATGACATTTATATGAGGGGCAACAATGTGAAGGAATAAATAAATAATCGTTGGAAACTACCTACGCCTAAACAATAGGTAGTCCTTAACAGATCACAACAGACCGCCCCCCAAAATCTCGTGTAAATAGAGATACATCCAGAGCGCAATAAAGGGACCAAATCCCATGTAAACCGGGATACACCCAGCGCGCAAGAAAAAGCCGAGCAACGTGCGTGTAACAAAAACGGACGTTCGGGCCGTCTGTATATAGTCGTATATACCAGGGGTAAAAACGTCCAAAAACATTCAGGAAAACGGTTCCTATTATTCCGGTAGCCACGCCTGCAAATACCAAACTTCCGTAGCAAAAAATCAAGCCTGCTTTTTTTTTATAGCCATTTAGCACAATTCCCCAATAAACATTGAAAAGAGTCAGCCCATATTACAAATACAGCAAATGACCCAAATTTTAAAATTGCCCAAACGGAATAATGTACAGTTTAGGGTATGAGACAGAATTGTAAGACACGGTCCAAATGCTCAGCCTGGACCTACAATTTCCCATTTCCAAATGGCCTGCTTTCATTTTTCTTTTAATCCCTTTTTAATTAGTTGGTTTCTTCTCTCTTTTTTTCCAGAACTAAATCAATTTTTTTTTAATCTGAAAGTGTAAATTCTGAAACCAAACAGTGTCTTAAAGTGAAAGTACTGTCAATTAGAATTTTGTTAAAAGTATTTCATTTAAAGTCACTGCCAAAGAATCAACCAGATGGCAGATACTATGTCAACACTCACATATTTGAAGACATGAAAAATTTCCAAAGAAAAAAATAAGTGTCTTTAATATGTATACAATAATAAAGAAACAGCTTTCAAAATAATAAATTCCAATGAATAATGTGTAACCAACTATAAAATGAAATAGTCTTATACTAGTTTCCACTCAAATAGATACATTAATGTGAATTAATTATCAACTTTAGAGCATTGTTATTTAAAAATTGAATGAGTCCGTGACCTGACCACGACTGACACCGCCACTAAGAGTCCGACAAAAACACGATTGTGTAATTCAAAGCTCTGACACTCTTCAGCTGTCAAAAACTTTGTTGCCTCTTTTTTTAAATATCCCACTTTCTTCTCTGACATTATACTCCCATCCACCACCACACCACCCTCCCCTTCCATTTCTTTCTTTCTTTTTTGCATTTTCACCCTTTTTCCCATTTTATTTGCCAAAAAGCTCCCAAACTCAAAATAAAGACACTTAATTAATGATTCATGTTAATTTTCAAATTTTCAAATTGGAAATAAACCCTCTTTCGAACCAGACCCATTTATTTGTTTCAATTATTTTGGAATTTTTACAAAGCGACAGCCATCCTTGTCGTTTTATTACGCTCCCATTAATATTATTGTTATTTCAAAGGGGGGAAAAAAATAAATTCTCATTCACATGTATCCACTGTGGTTATTATATTTTTGCTTGATTAGCCTATCCAATCCTGTGCGGCCACGTCGTTTCTCACCCCTCGTAGCTATTAATACCCCGGGATGGATGGATACTTGACCAGCTGTGTTTGGGCCCCACCATCACCAATGAAATACCATTCTTTACTGTGCGACCAGTTTCATGCAAAATCCAGCTGTCTTCCACCATCAGCATACCCAACGACTTCCACGTAGGAAAGAGAGCCTTCCATCAGTGGGAAACTCGGTCCTACTAACTGATGACGTGGCGTTCTATTATTGCTTCGAAACCCTCGATCGTCTATACGACCTATCAAGCTTCTCCGACAGGGCACGAATCACTTGCCACGTGGCGTCGCCTTCCTGTAGCTGATTGTGAAACAGCAGGGCCCGCCGATTCCTCGGGTCCCACAAGTTCTTTTGGATAGTAGTCAGATTGGTAGCTGCCACGTGTTCAAGGATCGTCCCCAATTTTCCGATATCCTTCTCCGCCACAGTAATTGATATCTCCGGCCAGTTCACGGCGGTGGGGAAGGGCAACCGGATACCGTCCGCTATTATTACCGGCACGCAACCCAACGCCACGGACTCAACCAGCCTCGGGCTCCACGGGGCCCATCCGAGTGGGCACAAGCAAAAAACGGAGCGTACGATCTCTGACTGGTAACCGGCAAATCTGTGCCTCTGCAGGTAAAATCGCCGGTCGCCATTGAATTTCCGCCAAATCATCTTCCTCACCTTCCTAAATCCCAACATCAAGAAAACCCCACATGAGATAAGTAGAATTTAACCTAGGGAAAAGTGATTATCAGGGAAAAGGTGAAAACATTTACTTGCTGTAAAATCGTCCGCTGACATTTTTTGGGTTCACCTCCATTTTACCCCTGAAGAACGCGAAAATGTCTCTCCGGCCAGTAACCGGCGTCTTCTCTAGAGTAGCCTGTACGGAATCCGGCGAAATATACGGCGGAATGACGACGTGTTCAACGTCTTGACATGGGTGTTTGTAGTTGACTCCAAATGTCTGCAATATAATCGAGTTCTTCAAGAACGACGGCACTCCATCAGCTATGGCTACATCCTCCTGGAAAAGAAAGAAAAACGAAGTTTGAATCAAAACGAATGTGGAAATAGATTTACAGTTAAGGTTCTTGTGTTGGGTTGTTTAATTACCATCGTGTGGAAGCACGAGGCGAAATCGTGAGATGCAACAAAGACATGGTCGGAGCCATTGGTGCGATTCCAAAAGGGAAAGTGGGAGGAAATGAGAGCAACGGCGGAGGCAATGAGGGAACGGGCATGGCCAATGGCGGGGAAGCCATTGATAGTGCTGAAGTTGCAAGAAACGTAAACAGGGACGAAGAAGAAATCAGCGTCGAGTGGGTCAAATGTCCTGTAACCGCTGTTCAAAAGCGCTCTATGAATGGCCACCTCCGAAGCAAACAAGTGGTTGGAACACCGCTCGTTCGAAAGCCACTCGACGTTGTATTTCGGTGGCAAATCGTACACGAAAACCTTCACCTCTTTCATCAACCCTATAATACCAAAAAGGAAAAAAGGAATCAACGAAATGGTTTAAAAGAACAGAGGAAAACAAAAAGAAAAAAGAAAAAAGCTGGAGGACCTTGATTTTCTTGAACTTGGTGGAGGAATGTACCATTGGAAGACTCGATGAGGGCTCGAGAAACTAATTTGGATTTGGGGTCAGAGAGATGGGTTTTGGGCATTGGAGAAGTTTTTCCATGGGGTCTGTGGTTGTGGCTGATGTAATAAGAAGAAAAGAAGTAGAGGGAAAGAGAAATCCATAAAACCCATTTGTAATATTTGATGAAGAAGCTCTTTTCTTGAGCTCTGCCATTCTTGTGATGAAAGAGCTTCATTCTCACATAGAATCCCCTCCTTCTGGGGAATACTTTAGACTCCACCATCTCATTTAATAACTCGCAGAAATCAAATACCAAACGAGTTTAGTTGGAGCAGAGCTTTCGGTTTCTGGTCTGCGATGAAGTAGAGCCAAAGGAAAGAGGATTCACCAAGAAGAAGAAGTGGGTTTGGTGGGGTTTCGTTTTTAGATGACAAAAGAAAAAGGAACTGAAGAGATTTTGAAGAAATCGAATAGTTGCAGAGAAACGGAGATGGAGGAAAAAGGATTTGGTTTCTTTTTCTCTCTCCGACGATGGAGCAGAGTGGAAATCGCCGAAGACGACGGGTCCACTGTTTTTTGAGATTTTGATAACCATTAGAGACGGAAATACCCTCGAGAACTTTATTCCATATGTGCCTGGAGAGTGTACTTTTTAGTCAAAATGAAAGTCTTCGTTATAATCTAATAAGCAGATCTTAGACATGCATTTAATCAATAAAGCTCTTGTTTTTCTTTTTTTCTTCTCATTATTAAACTAATAAGCTGCTTTTCCCGAGAAACAAACAGCTTTGGTTCAGTTGAAACATGACAACTCGTTAGCCACTTTCAATTTTTTTTTATTTTCAATTTGGAAAGGTTGGGGTGTAAATGAAAAGAATTGTACTTCCAAATTCCAATAAAGTAAATAGAAAAATTTTACGTCAATAAATAAATTAGTTTGGTTTTTTTTTTTTTTTTTTTGAGAATAATAAATTAGTTTGGTTGATAATTGATATTGCCTTCCATGTGATTATTGGTAGATGAGATGAGAAATTCTTTTTATAGTAAACTCAGATCTAGCTTGATCAACTTAAATTATTTATTACGTATTGATTTGAGAATATGTCTTTATGAATTGAATGTAAATCTACTGTTATGTTATAATTGTTAATTAAATAGGCAGCGTTTTTAATTTGTGATGTGTTTAGGATTGGTCTAAGCTAACCAAATCAAATTCAACAGCTTTTGAAATACTTTTGAGATTCTTTCTCAAACCCAAAAAAATAACCTATGCATCTAATGATTAGAGAAGTTCTCACCTTTACACGTTATATCATTCTTTTATTGTTACATCAACAATTTTGAAAAACTTATAGGTCGGATTTGTATAACATAAAACTTGAAAAGCAAAATTTCCATCTAAGTTTCGGTTTGGTTAATTTTACAAAACTTAAAGTCACCCTATTTTCAAAACATTCCTATAACTTAGGTTCTATTTAATAATCATTTAGTTTTCTATTTTTTATTTTTAAAAATTATGTTTGTTTTCTTTTTTAATTTTCAAATTTTAACTTGATTTTTAAAAATAAGGATAGAAAATAGATAACATGACAACTAAACTTATAGATAGGAGTAATATTCGTACGTTTAATTTTCAATAACTATAATTCAAAAACCAAATGGTTATCAAACGAAGTTTTAGTTTTTTATTTTTTAAAAATTATGTTTATTTTGTCACAACTTCCTTGGAGTTTTTTCTATGTCTCGTGAAAAAACAATTTTAATTCTTAATCAAATTTTTTTAAAAAATAATAATAATTTTTATAAACTATTTTGTTGAGTTTTTTTTTTTTTTTCCTATGACAGTATTTTTTTTTTTTTTGAGTTTTCAAAACTTGGTTTGGATTTTAAAAATATTCGTAAATTGTAGATGACGAGTTAAGTAAACATAAATGTTTGTAAGTTTGATTTTCAAACTCCAAGTTAAAAAATTAAATGGTTATAAAACGAGAGCCTTAACTAGATACCAATGTTTTTTTTTTCTTTTTTTTATGTGGGTTGGAGATTCAAATCCAACAAAGGTTTATGTCTGGACAAATATCAATCACTTAAAAAAGGGAGGTTCAAAAGATTTTCATATTTACATAGAAAGTTATATTATTTTCTTTTGTTTTTTTGTTGTTTTTTTTTTTTTTTTGGAAAAACATGGAATGCTATATTCTAGCTATAAAAAAAAAAAGTTTTTGTTTTCATTTTGAAAGGTCAAGAAAAAATAAAGCTTAATATGACTAACTCTATTTTAAAAATATATCAATGAAATTTTTTTAACAAATAAAGAATTATATAAATTTAAGCTTTTATAATTTAACACCCTTCTTATAATTAACAAAGTTATACCAATTAAAATGGATCGAAATTGTAAATTAAAAAGATTAAGGGCGTTTGGAATGACTTTCTAAATGTTTAAAAAAATGTTTTTAAACACCTAAAAAGTCATTCCAAACATACACTAACATTCATTCCGAACAAACCAAAAAAAAAAACTATTGGATTGGCTAAAGATAACACTTTCTGTTTTTGCAATTGTATTCTTTAATTTCATCGTTTAAATAGGAATATGTGGTTGGATTGTATGTGATCATTCGAAATTTGATTGTTTTGCAATTGAAGTCACGTGCACGGCAAGGCAAAGCTCCAAAAATTCACATGCCATACCCATACCATACCCTCCAATATTCCCGACCTTCTTCTTTCTCTCTCTTCTATTTTTCCATTTTATTGCTCTTTTTTTCCACCATTTTCTTTCTCGTTTAATTATTATTATTATTATTATTATTTTCGGTTCGTTCCAATTAGTGGGAGCACATTTAGTTTTATACCAAACTTAAATTTTCCAAAGAACCCAACAAATTTCCTGCCCATGAAGTTTTCTAAATACACCACTAACTACATTTAAATTATTAATCAACATGCACCACTAACTTAATTAATGCCTAATTACAATTTAATATTCTACAAAACATCGGCTGGCGAAGGACCCCACAATCCATGTGCCTTAATTTCTTATCATTAAATCTTTTTTCATTTCTGATTAGGCCATTAATCAGACAGGACACTGGCTGGAAGATAGTGGTTGTTATTCCAAATCCATATTTTCTTCTTCTTCTTTAATAAATATCGATCATTTTCGGTGTATAATCAACCTCACAAAACGACATCGTACCCATATTTTGCATTCAAGATTAAGAAATCCATGTGAAATTGTTTTTTTTTTTAAAAAAAAAAATTACAAATTTAGTCCCTGAACTTTTAGGATTATGTCAATTTGATCTTTGAAGTTTAAAAATTGTCTAACTGATTCTTGAACTTTTAATTTTTGTGTCTAATAGGTCTCCAAACTTTTAAAAAGTCTAATACGTGTATGAATTTTCAATTTTGTGTCTAATAGATCTATGACATATTCAAGATTTTTAAAAATTAACCAACCTATTACATATAAAATTAATGCCTATATGGACCTTAAACTTCCAATTTTGTATCTAGTAGACTTGTGAATTTTAAAAGATGTCAATAGATCAAGAAATTATTAGAATCAAAATTGAAAGTTGAGGACACAAAAGTGACAATTTAATGATGTATTAGACACTTTTTAAAGTTTAGAGGCCTAATTGGATACAAAATTGAAAGTTCGAGAACCTATTTGACACTTTGTAAAGTTCAATGACCAAATTGATACAACCCTGAAAATTTAGAGACAAAACTTGTAATTGTACAAAAAAAAAAAAAAAAAAAAAAAAATTTTGATGCTAAAATTATTTCTGATAAAAGATGGCCAAAGGAAGAGGGAAGCGGCGGTCCAATTATTGAAGAATAGACCAATTATAAAAGGGTATGTAAAGGGGTCCATTAGATTTCTTTAAAATGGGAAAGAAAAAAGAAAACAATACGCATTAAATAGACTACAAACATTATGACAGGTTATATAAATGGGCGAAGAAAAAGATGTGTATTTATATATAGATGGATATAAGGCAATCATATCATATAAGTCCCATAGAGGAAGGTTTATACATATAATATGGGGTCACATACCCTAAAAAATTGAAAAAAAAAAAAAAAAAAGGGAGAGACTTTGAGGTCCAGTTGTGCTGTTTTGTCAATGGGAATCCCCAAAAAAAGACGAACTGTCCCTTAAGAAAAACAAAATGTAGGACCTGCCCTCCCCAAGCTAGGAACAATGCTAACTGAAAAGAGAAGGGATTAAAAGGGACCCTCCCTTACATTACATTACATTTCTTGGAGGACATACGAGATGAACTGGAAAGTTTCAAACATTTTAGGGGCACTGACCCTACAATATTCAATCGTGAGCTGTCCAAGCACATGCAACTTAAAAAGAGATCAGAGAGAGAGGGTTTAGGACCTTAGGGGCAGTTGATTTTTGGAAATTAATGGCTTCGACGACATTATATTATATGTTTAATTTTGGGTACACGTGTGAAGGAATAAAATGGGGTCAGGTCACGCCAATTTTTCAATATTGGAAATGACCGATGCTATGCATTGCACCATATTAGTGCGTTTTGCTTCCACCAATTGCATGTGGAATAATATTGCAATATTCTCGAATATTTTGACTTTTTAGTTTATTATTGTTACTTCCATTTTATATAAAAGTCTTTGGGTTTTTTTTTTTTTTTTTTAACAAAGAAACAAAGAGCACAGGTTAGTGTTGGAAATTTTGGAGCCAGAAACCTTCCTTACGAAAGGATTAAGGTTGAAAAAGAGAATAAAGGAGTTAAAGATGGCAATTAAGGTTATAAATGATTCTGCGTGTTCGTGACAAAAAAAAAAAAAAATTAAGAACTTGAGTTTGGATATTTCTCCAATTAATTTCATTTTAACACTTATGTATGTTTTATTTTAGGGAATTATATATTCTAAAAAATAAATAAATAACGAACAGATGAGGTGTTGTCTAGCGTAAAGGCCAAAAAAGGATTGAAAAAAAGAACATATATATCTATAAATCATTTTTGCTTGATTTCCCATTTGTTGTATTCGATCTGTGTAAGATTTGGCACCGTCATAACTAAGGCCATTATTGTAATCTTGATACCTGAGTGGAATACTTTATAATTAATAGGTTAAAATACACATTTGGTCCCTGAACTTTTATAGTTGTGTCAAATAGGTCTCCGAACTTTAAAAAATGTCAAATAGATCCCTAAACTTTCAATTTTGTGTCAAATTGGTCCATACCTTTAACTTTGTCCAACTGTTAAATGCTATATATCATTTATGTGGCAAATAAAAAGTGTCACATTGGATAAGTTCTGAGATTATGTTGCAATACAACCACAAATTCCTTAACTTGACCGAAAGAAAAAAAAAAAAAATCTAAAGCCCTAAAACCCACCCAATTTTAGATTCGTCCTTAATTTATCCAATGTGGCAATTTTTATTTGTCACATAATCGGTACATTTATCAATAATGTCACATAAGCATTTAACTAACGAAATTGGACAAAGTTATCGGTGGACCAATTTGACACAAAATTGAAAGTTCGGGATCCTATTTGATATAACCATGAAAGTTTAGGGACTAAATGTGTATTTTAACCTAATTAATCTATGGTATCTCTGTTTGTGTTTATTCAATCACTAAACTATAAAAATTGTCTCATGTACATGTCTAAACTTTCAATTTTGGGTCTAATAAGTCTCTTTGAAAATGTTTAATAAGTTTTTTAAACTTTCATTTTTTTTTTTTTTTTGAAGAATTAAACTTTCAATTTTATGTTTAGTAGTTGTGTAAATTTTACAAACCAATTTTTTGTGGATAGGGGATTCGAACTTCTGATCCCTTAGTTAAAGGATCATGCAAGTTACCATTGAGCTATGCTCACTTAGGTATAAGTCAAGAAACTACATTTGCGATTTAACCTAAATATATATACACATAAATGGCATATTTATAAAATTTCAAAATTATGAATTACCGAGTCCATGTCCAATCCTTTGAGTTGAAGTTCGGCCCATGTTGCAAAGCTCATCTAAACGGGAGCTGGTTCACAAAGCCCAAAAAACTGATTAAACGGGCTAGAGTAAGGTTACATTTACATGGGCCAAACCGAAGCCCAATGGGTTATCCTGTCGGCAGACTTGGAGCCCAAAAAGGATACGGCCCAGTCTTAGTCAGTGATTGGCAGAAGTCAAAATTTTCAACTCAAAATGATTGCATCAGCCAAATGGGTTTTTTAAAATCTAAAATTTAAAATGGCGACATCGATAAAAAGAGTGGTAAATGGTAATAGACCAAATTGTTTATTTATTTATTTTTATTTTTTGAAAATGGTAATAGACCAAATTGTAGAAGTTGAAGGGGACGTGCTTTTTGATGATGATTACCTTATCATTTATATACAGCTTTTCAGTGACTTTAGGGTTTGTTAAATGCTCTATTTTTTTACCACATTCTTCAAATTACCCCACACACATTGTATCATCGAAACCGTGTGGGGTCCTTTTTTATTTTTCAAATTCCCTCAAATTAAAAAAAAAAAAAAAAAAAAATACACATCTTTTTGAAAATAAATAAATAAATAATAATATATCGAGTTTCGTTATTTGGCCAACTAACTAACCCCTATCTTCTCACCAGAGAGTCCATGCAGAGCACAATTGGCCGTCGTTTTGGAGGACTTTTCAAAAAAATAAAATCATGAAAAAAAAATATCATTTTTAAGTCAATTCTTCTGTTCAAAACAATTTAAGATGGACCTCTTAAATGATTTTTTTTTTTTTCTATAAAAAATGTTTAAAATTGAAATGAACAAATGGGGAGATATAAGACAAGATCCATGAAAAAAGAGAAGTTGAAAATTCATAGGCATATTAGGGGCTTTATTTTCTTCAAGGTTTCAAATAAATGAAAGTGACTTTGTTGGGATCTCAAAAATCTTCAAAACTGTTTAAATGAAAACCTTATGAAAATAAATAGAAGATTAGACGGACGACCCACCTAAATATAATAATTAAAGACAAGTTAATTATATGCCCATCACCCAATTGATAAATAAATAAAACCAATTGAATTCTTTTTTTGCTAACTAATTAAGAACTTATTGGTATTAAAAAAAAAAAAAAAAAAAAAGAATAGAGAAAATGAAGAAAGGGATGTTTGTGAATGGAGCCCACGCGGTTGCAATAAAGTTTGGCATCTCTATGATATTTATAGGGTTGGATGGTAGCGGCACAACTTTAGAAATTAGACCTATTATATCAATTATGACCCCACCACCCTTGGACTTGGACTTTACACATTGCATCCCCTCTATAACTTTCCCTCCAATTCTATTTTTCACACACTTAATTTTTTTTTAGTTCGACAAGGTGTGATAGTGGTTATAGGTCTTTCTCCTATCTCGATAGAGATAGATTTCGAAATAATATAAACACTAGTTATGAGTTTAATACATTTTTATCAAAACGAAATTGAACTGGTAATTGCATAGATACAATAGTAGATGAGCTAAAAAAATTTGATTCTTATAATACGTAATGCAAATGGTGTGTGGTTCACTGCCTAGGACTACACACACGATCAGACCAACTAATAGGGATCTAAATAGAAGAAGTTCTATATCATGGGTGATGATGACGACAATTCAATAGGATGTGTCCAACTCCTACAGCAAACCACTAAAGTATGGTTGGTTAGCGAATTCTTAACTTATCTAAAAGAAAAATAAATGTCAAACTTCTAACCTCAAGGAAAGAAGGAGTGTCTTAACCACTGATTTAAGTTCATGTTTGCTTTCACACATGAAATTTCTATTTTATCTTAGTTTTATAAATAATTTTAAGTTAGAGAATATGATATAAACCTTTACCACTTCAATCTATTTTAAGAATCTTGTTGCAAGAATTATTTTCATACACAACAAAGATGATTATCTTAAGTTTATAGTCCAGTTTGTTTTTTAACAAACTGTAATGTGAAATAGAATTTATAAAATCAATAGGACATAGCTCAACAATTATACCTCTCTTATAGCTCAAAGATTCAAATCATCAGTACTCTACAAATGCTATATTCTCAAAATAGAAAAATCATGAAGAAAAACAATTTAATAACTCGACGGTTAAATCTCGACTCCCTAAGTTTGATAAATATAATGTTAATTATTACACCTAAGAAAGTCACAACCACTTAAAAAAAAGAATATTGTATGAAGGCATGCATGGACCGTTGGTGAAAAGAGGAATCTAAAATTACTTTAACAATGTCGGATATAAGGATTAAAATCATAATGTTAAGTTATGAAAAGATAGCACACAAGTCTAAATATATGGAAATAAAATAAATTAAAAATAAAAAATAAAAAAGGAAGGAGTCAAAAAGATGAATGACATTTGATTCTTTTCGTATTATATCAAATAAGCAACTTTTATTTTTGCTTTTAAAAAGGGGGTTTCAGCATTCAACATTATAATCTCCAAAGTGTGTGTGGTTAATTTATTTCTTCTTTAGTGGTTTGGATTCACATTTGGGCTCCTCTTTATTTTTATCTTAAAATGGAATCAATATAAATAATGATATTGTAAAGAAATTAAATGGATCACAAAGAATCTTCAAAATAGAATTGAGTTGGACATTATGTCTCATCTTTTCAACATGGTTTTGTTTTAATTTTGTACTAAATTATGGTTAATAGGTACGATAATTAATGATTATGTTGGTAAATGAGATCACTTCTTAACCAAGCCACCTCCCCTTTTCTTTTTATTCATTTTCCTTCCATTTTCAATAACCAGATTTTAAATCTCTGGTTTACAAACATAAAATTGTGGAAAAGTTCCAGTACAATTTTAACTAAAGAGAAGTACAAATAATAGGTTAAAAATAGTTTTTTTTTTTTAAATAAAAAAAAGATTTAAATATACTCTAGCTCAATTTTTATTTAATAATGTAACGATGTCATTTTCTCATCAAATAAAATTTAATAGTCTTGGTTGTTATGCATTTATTCTTGTGTTGTTGTTTTCATTTATTTTTAATTTATATATTGTTCATAAGAATATTTGAAGATCTTGTTTCTTTAAATTAAGCATTAATATTTGAGAGAGCAACTCAACCAAATATATATATATATTTTAAAAAAAAAACACTATTCATCCACGTTGATTTTATTTTTTAAAAAAAGGAAAAAATTTTATATTAAAAAATTAATGGAGATATAAAATTTAAAAACTATATAGAAAAGAAAAATAGTCCAATAAGAAGAAGAGTAACATTTGATGCTTCAATTAGCCGCTTCCTAGGGATTGGGTACATGGCATGGTGTTGCTTTACAAAAAAAGTTCTTAACACATCATGCCTTAGATAATTACGTTTTTGATGGGACATAAAGGTGAGGAATCCCATTTTAATTTTTCCATTTTCCATTCTTTTTTTCTTTTCCATTCCCCGGGTTTAAACGTAAAATTGAGTACAACTCATGTTGGATGAGATAATTTTTCTATCCCCATCTTTATTTCGGTGTGAAGAATAATTTTTTATAGAAATTTTTTTTGTTAAGTAATCAGAATTTCTTTCGTTCCCAATCAAGACAAGAAGTCATATATTTAATATTTTTTAAAATCATATAGTATGTGATTTTTGAATAATTTTGAATAATGAAGATATATACACACAAAACTTAAGAATTAGATTAAATCTAAGTCTCAAGCCACTATGGAGATTATGCTGATATTGAGGCTAAGAGTCGAGGGTCCCGCTTTAATAAACAAAATTATCATTTGGGATCTTTAACATATATGGTTCATGATGTCTTGATATTGTAACTAAATTTAAAGTTTTTGGCCATTTAAAAATAACAAATATTGACTAAGATATTGTGTTTTGTTGCTTCTATCAAATTCAGTTTGCTTCGGTATGCTCATCAGTAATTGTCATATACCTTCGATCATGATCACTTTAGTACAAGTATATAATTTTCTTACTCCACCCATGATTTTGCAATTATTATGAAGTTTTAATTTATTTTACAATGTAATAGAGAAAAATTTCTTAATTTATTTTCTTTATATTGTTTGTGATATATAATTGATTTAAGTTTAGAAAAATTCAAATCCCTTACCACAAAAAGAAATTTATCTTAATAAAGTTATCGTCACCATCCTATTAGAACAACACTCAATTTGATGATAATAGTAGAAGAGTCATCTCTAAACACTATAAAAATTGCTAATTATCAACTAAAAAACTAAATTATTAAGCTACACGAATAATAGATACATTTTGGATAAACCACTCAGAAAATGCAAGAAATAAATTAAAAACAAAGTGAATCATATATTTACTTCATACAAATAATGTTATATATATATGTATCATTTAAACCCGAACTTAAATGATTGTTTCTTATAATGTTTCGAAATTAAAATAAGATGGATGAAGATAATTTAAAAAAAGAAAAATAAAAGATAATAAATGGGAGAGGTGACAATGTGTTGAAAAATGAAATTAGTGAAGAGAAGCTCCCCTTGGTTCTCACAAGGGAGGACTTTAAATTTGTAAAATGGAAATGGAATTGCAAAAATTGCAAGAAGGTCCCTATCAAACATCAACTTTTTCCCTTTGAGAGAAAATGTAGGTGGGAAAGTTTGGTTACCAGCTTCTTTCTCTGACCACTCAAACTTCACTCTCTCTTTAATTTCTCTCTCTCTAAACCTTTGTGGGGTTCCATATTTTTGTTAGTCTTCTCTCACTATCCCCATTGCACATGCTAATGCATTCCCTAAGTCAGAAATGGATGCATCAAATATCCATATCCCACATCCAATTTTTCTTCTTTTCTTATTTAAATTTCATTAAACAACTCATAACACGACACATTGAAATCCAATGTTTAGATTTATCGATACCCATTCAAGAAAGAAATCAGGATTTCTTGTCTATTATATGATAATCTAATTGCAGAGTATATCAATCACTCTTTCTTTATTTTGTATTATGTTTAGTAAAAAAGGGTTAGGCGGAAAATGTTGATATAGAGATGTATGATATAAGAGACGTTTGGAGTTGCATTGAATTGAATAGATTATGGGAGAGCAATAACTATTTTTTACATTTAATGATTTGACCTAAACTTTGAAATTTAGATTAAAAAAAAAAAAAAGAAAGATGTAAATCAATTTTGTACTGAATAGGTGTGAGAGATGGATTAGATTAAATGAGACAAAGGAATGGGTCTGCATGGAAGACTGGGGATTAGATCGATTATTCAAAAGGAAAGAAAATTTATATTTTGTGTCCAAATAAAAACAAAAATTCTCTTGAAATTCCAAGAAAAAGTTAAAGAATCTTTACCTAATATTAGCTTTCAATTGTTTATATTATACGACTTCCTGTTTAAAGTTGTTGTGCCATGGCCCAAACCTAAGTTAAAAATTATTAACTAAATTATAACAATTTTTATTCGAATTAAACTTATAAAAAGATTAAATAGGTACTTTAGATAAGATAATAAGTGCCTTATTCGTTAAATTATGTTTAGATTGTTATAAAAGATTATAGTAACCATTTTTATTACAAGATTTACGGTTACGATTGATGTATAATATGGTCAAAATTTGCAGTAATGCTAACGAAATGGTCAGGTAGACAAAAATAAAGTGAGTTTATCTTTGTATACATTGGTTATTAATTTAGAAATGTGGTATTCAAGTGGACAAAAATAGAGTGAGATAAATTATCCAAATAATTACCTTTTTTAGTCTTCTGCTATCATAGACTATGTTATGCCTAATTAGTGTACGCATTAAGAAATATCATGAAATGAAATACAAAATTCATCTCATTAAAATTCAAAGAAATGGGTCGTAGAAAGTTTTTTCTTTTTTTTTTCCTTCTCTGAAAATTACACAAAATCAAAGTGGGGGCATAAAAAAAAAAAAAAAAAAAAAAAAAACAGCCATTAAAACATTCATTGAAAGAAAGACAGTATTAAGAACAAACCCAGTTTGGTTTTATTATGAAGGCAGGCAGCCCACGTGTGAGAAAATTCAAAGATGAGATTTTTTTTTTTTTTTTTTTTGTTCAGGTTAATCAAAAATCACAACTCCATTTTGAAAAACTGATTTATAAGAATTAACACAATTAATTAAATGAGTGATTTTGTGGCTGTATTAATTGAAGTTGCAGTAAAAAGCAGAGTCAAAATCAAGGAAAGGTTTAACATCTTAATTGGGATTAAGAAAAGTAAAACATGGAAGACCAACTTTTTGTTCTGTAACCCTCTATCTAATAGGCGATATTTATACAAGGAATTGTTGTGAGATGTTTGTAGATTTCTTTCTTCTGAAACTGTTGTGGGAGTGTGAGTCCATGTGCGAGACATGGATGATAGATCATAGGATGTTAGGAATTGGCTTCTGCTAGGTTCTTGGCGGTTTCTGCTTTTTTTTTTTTCTTTCTATAAACACTCCTTCACAAAAAGCAACAAATCTGTCAAAAGAAAACAGTGTCAATTATGCATTTCTTATAAGAACTTCAACTACCAGTCTGAAACCACATCCCTCTCTCTCTTTCTACTTTTTTCTAGCTCTCTCTCTCTCTCTCTCTTCTCTTTCTCTGTTGAAACTTTTGGAGTTCAGTTATGGAAAACCAACGCAGTGCTCTTCTGAGTTGGGCTTACTTCTTCCAAGGAAAGGTAAAAAAGCTTCATCTTTTTCGCACTATTCGCAGAATTTGGCTTCTGGGTTTGTTTCCATTTGTCAATTCTTAGTTGGGTTTTGTGTGTTTTGAAACAGAACGTTGATGAATTGAGGCATTCGCTTTTTTGTGCGACTCTAGAGCTGGAACAGACGAGAGTTGCAGTTCAGGAGGAGCTAAGAAAGAGAGATGAACAGTTAATTCATCTCAAGGATCTTTTCAGCAGAGCCATTCGGGAGAGAGATGAAGCAAATGAAAAGTTCCAGAAGCTGCTCATTGAGAAGCTTTTACTCCAGCAGCAACAGCAACAGCAGCGAACAGATCCCCATTCAGGAATTTCCAGCATTGAAGATGAACCAAGGAAAGGAATCGATTCCAACAATGGCTTTTCCTCATCAGATTGTGAAGAAAGCATCGTCTCATCTCCTGCCATTGACCCAATTCCACCACCACAGTTTCCTCCCGCTCTGCCGCCGCAAGCACCACCTCAGGTGGCGGTGGAATTGGTTCCTGAGAAGCCATTGCCTGAAAAAGGCAAGCTCTTGGAAGCAGTGATGAAAGCTGGCCCTCTGCTTCAGACCCTTCTTGTGGCCGGACCTCTGCCTGAGTGGAGACACCCACCACCGCCCCTCGAATCCTTCGAAATCCCGCCGGTGACAATTCCTTCGACGCCACCGCCGCAGCTCCTCCGAGATTCTCCAGTGACCTTCAATGGCAGCAGCAACATGACCAACTGTGGAAGCAGAAAAAGGGCTTTCTTGGAAGGCTCTGATTCTCCAACAGAAACAAAGTGTCAAAGGCTTGCTCCCTGCTGACCACTACAAAAACAGAGTGCAGCAAAAACATAATCATAGTCTAATATTACTAAAGAGCTAATGAGGATGAAAAGAGAATTGGGTTAGTGGCTGATTTTAGTGCTTGTACAGAGGTTTGTTATAGGTAAGAAACTCTCTCCTACGTTTGACGCAGCTACAACAGAAGAAGTCTCCATCTACTCTCCCCCATCTGTCTTCACTCTGACTCAGTTGCCTAGAGTGAAGTGTTTATGGCCACCCTTTTACTTCACACTCTTCTTTTCTTTTTGATACTCTGTCTGAGAAACGGGGTCGAATTTTTCCAGAATTGTTTAAGCCATATAAGATGCAATTCCAATTCTGAGATTTCTCGTGTTTGATTGCTTTTGTACGAGATTACAGCAAAAACATAATATACAAACTCATCGAACACTCAAAACACAATTATTTGCAGATCTTCATACCTCAGAAGTCTACATTGTTTAGTCTCCGATCGAAAATCAACAATTGTTGAAGAAAGTAATGCAAGTTCAATTACTATTAACCATTATCAACAATCTGTTGATGTATTTCAAGTTTAATTCTGATATCACCCGCATCTAATGTATAATATATAAATGCAAATCCAAACTTTAGAGAGGGTGAAAAAACATATCATCAAAACCTATGTTCAAATCTGATCTTAGTTTCCAAATCTTTGGAACTACCATGGGGGAGGGTTGTGGGATCATATAATCAAATGAATTGCTTTGACAGGAGTATGATGAACAAAACTAGATCCTAAAGGCTGCGGAGAATTCCCATGTTTCAAGTACAATGGTATAATAACATCCACCCACGGAGTTTCATTCATTGCAGTCTTCAGATAATATTCAGAACCATACCAAATCTTACAAATTGCATAAACATTTCCAAGTGAAGACAAGGAAGAGAAAAAGTTCCACCGAAATCTCTGCCAGTTGACCACAAATGGCAATACAATGAGCAAGCAAACAGGCCATTTTCAGCACAATCCCATGTGATCGCGGGCTGTCTCTGCCCTAGTCAACACGGTTGATGTTTGCTAAAGTTAACGGGGAAGACTACACAGTATCTCACTACTTGGCCTCTGATCTTGACTACTTTGATCAAATAATCAAACTGGACATGGCTTATGCTGTCTGGCTATCTTGTCGCTTCTTTTGGACAAAGCGTCTCAACATTGAGAGCACATATGTACAAGCCAAAGTCGAGGCTCGCCGTGAGAAAGGCCTACTAAAATCCAAAGATAAACTTGGGATGATTATTACAAGCATAGCAAATGGATGTTAATACTCATTTATGTGCAATACCAGTGTCCCCTAGAAAGGAACATGATATACGATTTGAAACAATTGAAGGCGATACAAGACACAGCTCATATAATATTATAAATTATAATGTACAAAAGTGATGATAGAAGAAACGTAAAATTTGATTCCACATATTGTCTACATTGTTAAAGATGATTTGAGAACATGTGGGCCAATGAAACTCTTAGCTCAACAGCAGAAAAACATTTTATGCATTGCAAGGAATACCGAGATCGGCTAAATTCTGATCGGTTGAACCTGAAACATACCCCAAGGCCCAAGCAGACATGACATGTGCCACGGGAACCAGACATGGTAATTTGCCAATAATTCTCCGGTTGAAAACCCAGAGTGCAACACACATTTGGAACGAGTAAAAACTTCAATCCTCAGTCGTCTTCATTGTCATCTTGATTGTTTTGGTGGTTGTGTTTCTGAGCATTATACATGTCGGCAACCTAATTTAAAAAGGAACGTGTGCTTAGTTAAAAGTTTTTCAAGAATAGTATTGAGAAATCCATGGAACTAAAATATATACTCCAAGAGATCGAAAGAATTATAGAGATATTGAAAATAGTAGTGATACTTCAGTTTTCCTCTTTCTGGAGTTGTTTCTTTACTTTTCTTTTTTCCAACTATTATTTTTCAAACATTAGTCCTCGTTGGAGAAGCTTTTTTAATAACTTTGTTAGCTTTTGTGGAGTTTCTCCCATTTTATACTTCTTACGTGTCTCATTTCCTCCCCACCAATTCCACGCATGCACCCAGAAAGCCTTTCACTTTTCTAGTTGGTTATTTCGTCCATTGATAATCATATCAATGAAAATATTAGTGAGAGGGTATGTAATAATATTCACCTGCTCTGATGATGAGGCTTCCTCCGGATTTTTGTCTTTCCTTACTCGAACAAGACGTGGAAATCGAAGAGAAATTCCCTTTAAAGAGAAAGTCATGGATGGTTAAAAAAATGACTATAGATAGAATTGAAGAATGATGATGAAGGAGAAAACTTATAAGAGGAACTTGTGCACAAATACAACCTTGTCAGAATCCACAATGCCAACTCCTGCACGATGAACTGGGCTAATAGTCAAGTCTGCTGCTTTAACCTCCCAGACCTGGAAGAGGATCATTGAGAAAGGATGAAGAAAACAACTCCAGTGATTTTCAACTTCAGCCATGCAAATCTCAACTTAATCTATTGATTTTGAAATATCTTTCAAACACCCTTCTTTTCATGTTATTTTTTAACTTCTCTTGTCGCAATGAGGGAGGGGTGCCACAAATACCTTAAATTCACCACACTACCAAAAAAAGAGGGGTTACGGAATCTCACACCACCCTCAAATACCACAATTGAAGAGGACGAACTTTCAAACCAAACATACAGCATGGTCTAAAGAGGAAAAGCAACAACAGGTGTAAGAAAATAACGCATAAAATAAGATTTCAGGGTAAGAAGTCATCATCATTACCTCAGTAGGCTCAAACCAAACATCTGGATTGATTGTATCTCCAAACCGATAATATGACTAAAATTAACAAGAAAACGTTGAGTTAAAGTGGAATCATGTGGGGAAGCCAATTGTTTACATCAAAAATAGGAATTAGAAGACAGACCTTTGGTTCAGGAATGACTTTAGAACGGAGACTAGCAGAACGTTCCTCAAGCATTGCTTCAGAAAAACCAGTTCCTACAAGTCACCAAAACTTATTATTAGACAGTTGCAAACAAAAAGGGACAAGCACTGACAATTTCAATGGAAAAACAAAAGATAAAGAATTCCTTATCCTTACCTATCTTACAAATGCTTTGAAATTCTTCATTGTCATTGTCATAACAGGCAAGGAGGAATGCGCCATAGACACCTAGGAATATATATTACAGGCATAAGAACAACATGAACTTGTGCACGTGACACATACATGCTTGCGCACATATAGGTTGGATAGTACAGGAAGAGAGCCAATTGATTTAAACTAGTTATTTCATATAATTAGATGTCACGTGCAATTATTGCAAGTATATGCTGAAACTGCTTTCTAGTTATTTTACCTGTACGCTTCCCACGGCCATGGAAAGCAGCAATTGGTACCAGATCAAGCGAATCCCCTATGCTGCAGTGTACAGGCATGCATAGTCATCCATAAAACTGGGTTGAGACTATCATACAACATTTATAGAGATATACATGAACTTACCTGTCTATGTAATCCTTCTTCAGTTTTAACCAGTTATGTGACCTCTTGGAAGGCTCGTAGGTAGCATCCCGGTTCAATGTTTTGATAATTAAACCCTCACAACTGCAAACTACGATTAATTAGTAGAACACAAGAAGAATAAAATAGTCATACAAGAAAGAATTAGAAAACACGATAAGATAAAGTTATGAAGCAAATACACAACCTTCAATGCATAAATAGTTACTGCATGGCAATTTCAGCTCAAAATAGATATTAGCCATTTATCACCGATGAGGTTTTTGAGATCACGGTCTACCATATAGCAGAAAGACATTGAATGAATGTAAACCTTGTAGACCAGGAAATGAAAACCCACCTTTGATCAACAGATGCATCGAGGAATTTCTGTATTTCCTCAAGATCGTTTGTTGTTATTGCTGTGGCAAATTGAAAATATCCAGGTTCTTCCATAAATGAGTCATAGAGAAGCTGCAAAGTACAGAACCTGAGTTTATAAATGAAACGGCCATTTGCAGAGACCAAAAGAAAGCATGTTAGAGATCAGCATATTAGTTGAAGGAAAGAGGGAACATTTCAAGTCATGGCCATGTTGCAATACTTGGCCGTTTGCAGAAAACATTTCAAGTCTGCAAACGGCCGTTTGCAGAGACCAAAAGAATGAAACGGCCATTTGCAGAGACCAAAAGAAAGCATGTTAGAGATCAGCATATTAGTTGAAGGAAAGAGGGAACATTTCAAGTCATGGCCATGTTGCAATACACTTCAATCTCAATATTGTAATCCAAGATAAAGCCAAACATCTTTACAAGAGAGGGCAACATGCATCCATCAGTTCACTTGGTTAATCAAGTTATTCATGCTCCAAAAGCATCATTTAAGAAAAAAAAAAGATAATCTTGAATGCAAAACTATGTGAGGCAAATTGAATTGGTGAAAATTCCACGTTCAACGAGATTATTTATATACCATCCCATCAAATAGAACATTGACATATAAGTTGATACCATTACTATCTATACTATAGAAAAATACCAGCCGTGAATCTATAAGTCTATCTATATGTATATAGATATATATGATCCAGTATCCCCTTTTTGTAAAGTAAAAAAAGACTACCCCTAATCCCATGCATGCTAAAGTATTAAAAAAGGAAGAAGTAAATATAGAATCAAATAGATTTATGGTAAAATCCCTCCATGATACATTTTATAAAAATTTTGGTTGGCTCGTAAAGGGATCAAATGGTATATTTTGTTGGTAGATTGGAGGATTAGAAACATGACTATTGCTTTCCAATTGGTTGTTTTTGCATTAATTGTTACTTCGTCAATCTTACTAATTAGTGTGCCCGTTGTATTTGCTTCTCCTGATGGTTGGTCATGTAACAAAAATGTATTATTTTCCGATACATCATTATGGATTGGATTAGTCTTTCTGTTGGGTATCCTTAATTCTCTTATCTCTTGAACCTTTTCGTTCTCGATACAAAAATGAAACGACCTTCCCCTAATTATTTCGAATTGTGAGACACATTAAAATGCAATATAAGTCCTAAAAATTAAAAATTCAAATAAAGAAAAAAATTAGAGGGAGGGGTCTCTTGCTTGTATTGTCACAATTTTATATATCCCACATAATTCACATAAAAATAATATATCTTAAATTATATTGTAATAATTGGATATTGATAATGGAGAAAATATATAAATATTATATAATAACTATATAATTCGTTAAATCTATATATATAAATAAAAATAGCCCAGTATACTCTAACCTAGTATTAATAGCCTAGTATAATAGGCTAGCTCTGCACTGATGTACAGATAAAAATCCATAAAAATTGATCCTTAATATCCTCAATATAAAGAAAAACAAAAGATTACTAAAGAACACGGCAATACTGAAACATTCGCAATCATCAATGCAAATTCTGCAGCACCCATGCACAAACACACAAAGAGAAAGGAACAGGAGAGAGAAAACATTAGTAACCATCAATGCAAGTTTTGCAGCATGCACATATGAACACAAGAAGGAGAGAGAGGGAGTCTGTAACTGACAAAAGCAGTGCAAAAATTCTACCTCTCGGCGAACATTAAGTTCTCTCTGGATAAGTGGTTGACCATCAAGATACAGTAAATCAAAAGCAAATACACAAACTTCAACCTTAATATCACTCACGGCCACATTCTTGCGAGCTCGGGTACTCAGAATCTGTCACAAATTTCAGGGGTCACCGTTACTTCCATAGTGACTTTAGAAGCTAGAGATGAAAGACCAATGTAAAAAGAAGAGGATGTCTACAATAAGTGGTTTTAAAGCAGCTCTCCTGGAAAGAAAATTGAGAGGGCACGTTCTGGTGAAGTGAAACTTAAGATGAAAACCAAGAATGAAAAAATGCTGGTTTCTATAAGAGAATGATGAATGTGCTTAGAAATGTTTATATTTTAGTAGTAAAGAAAGTGATTTCAGACTGCATGATCGTTTGAATCTTCCAAGTTCTGGCAGTTTCATGTAAATTTTTTTTTATATCTGATTTTTATGGCATAACAGCTGCACAAAGATACTCAAAGACCAAAAGCAGATATTAATAAGGAACCATTCCATATTTAAGATTAAAAAGACAAAAACCATAGACAGACATATCCTGTCATATTATATCAACCAGATGACAAATACAGTATACCTGGAAAGGCAGAATCTTTTGTTTTCCACGATCATAAGCAACAAGCTCACAATCCAAAATAAATGATCGTACAGATGGTTTCTTTATTCTGAAAAAATGCAGTAAATTCAAAAATTAATGGAATAAATAATTGTGAATGGAGAAATAAGTGCAGGAAATCCAACTTACTGTAACTGGCCTCAATTAAAAAATTAATGAAAAACAATACAATAAAGGATAAAAATAAAGGATGAAATGGAAAAATCATACTGAAACAACCAAAGTGAAATGGCAATAATCAGAGAACTTTCTAGTGTTTTTCTGTTCAGCATATCGAAGAAAAATAAATCTTAAATGTATTATGCATTGCTTCTAAACTGGAATTAGACATTTAAAAAGCCATTTGACTCATTATAAATGAAGTGAGCATTGCCAAGTCGCTCCACCTTGATACCGTGAGAACAACATCAGGGAACTTTCCAGTGTTTCGTTCAGCATTTCGACTATATATCTCAACTGAACCATCTTCCAAGTAATGTATCTGCATAAAGTGGGTGAAACCATGCCATCATATGAAATATGTAAATGGCAGCAGAAAACCACATGTTTCAAGTTGTTCATTCCGTCACCTGGGCACGTTCCCCATCATATTTGTATTCACAAGTAAATTCCAAACCCTGAAATTTATTTAAGATCTCGGACACTCCCTTTGTTGGTTTTGCCAGCATGGGTCCAATTGGAATTCCCGGTGTAAAGTTGCATGTTTTTGAAAGATTCCACAGACCACCACTAAGAAGTGCAGGGACAAGTTTATCATAAACAGGGAGTATAGAATACACCTGCTTTACAATCTTAGCAGCCTGATGAAAACACAACATAAGAACCTTTCAATTATTAAGAACATCTTAGAGCTCAGTAGATGACACTGCACAAGTAAACCAGTTACCAAAGCAATGATATTACGCAAGTAAACCAGTAACCAAAGCTGTGTAGGAGTAGTTGAAAACATGATACTCAATGAAAATAGCTTTGATTCTAAGAATTATACTAATAACATGGGACAAAGAGTTGATAAAACGACAGGATTAGCAGAATTATAGCAAGTGTTCCCACAGACAGGGAGTACATGAAGTTACCTCTTCTAGAGGAGATTGAACGTTTGGTGGTGGCGTTGAATGTTTTTCAGCGTATACAGCAGCTTGCCCTAGTGCAGCTAAAAGAGTCTGCTCAGCCAATCCAATCCGCAATTTTGTCTGCATGACATGAAAGAAAATTGGCAATAGAGAAAAGAAACAGACAATTTAATTTTAACAAAGCTGAGACATAACCTGCAGTAATCTGATCAGGTATAAAGGTTCGCAGTCAGTGGCAGCAACAAGCAGTGACTTGATATGGTTCTTTTTCTTCTCTTGACTATCCTTGCCAGATTCCTGAGAACAATTCCATAATGTCGAAAGTAAATCTTCAAAATAAATGACTTTGTCACCACAAAATTTACAGCGCACCATAGATAGAGGAAATCCAACGCACCACATTACAGAATCAAAGAATGCCATAATAATAGATAATCTTTATAATTGAATAAATTAGGGAGAAGCTGAATTTACTAGATAGTAACTCCACTCCATGTAGCTCACAGTCAAACTACCCACAAGTGAACCCTAGTTACCGATTGTGCATTAAGCAATTGATATCACAAGCCTAACACACCTTAGCAATCAGCCGAAATGTGTCAAATACTTTGGCAATAGTTAAAGCATCGGGCTTTCGCATCATAGATTGTGATGAACGGCTCGCTTTGGCAACAAGACCTAAATCTCCCAATTCCTGTCAAATAAACCAGGGAAGCAAACACCTGAGCCCTTGTAGGTCCACATCGTGAAAACATTTTAATATGAAAAAAGGAGCTTTTACCATCCATCCTTTTCAATTATAAACTTTGTACATCACATCACAACGAAAATCAATCCAAGACTAGGAAAATCCGGATTGTTATCCTAATTGTTTTCTGTTAATAATATCTGAATCACCATGTAACGCAATCGTTTCCAAGAAACAATGGTGTCGCGTTTCTTGGGATCTTTATTCTAAATTTAGAGGATGGAGTTCAGAAGCCACCTTACCTTGTACTGTTTTTTAACCTGTGCCTCTGTCCTCCCAAATGCCTCGGAAAGAGCTTTGATAATAGAAGCATCCCCAATCCCCAGTTCAAGCCCTTCGTGTGCTGGTGCAATCTTATTCGCCAAAAGATACACAGTGGCTACCAGGTCGTCAGGTGTAGTATCCATGACGGTCCTCAACATGTTGCACACTATATCAGTGATAGTAATCCTACTAGACTCCTCCGAAATCATATCGAAGCCCAAACACAGAAACAAACAGGGAACCCGTTCGCCCTCTTTCCAACATGCAACATTTTTCGAATTGAAATCCTTGGCCTTCTTTTTCAACTCTGGAATAGAGCTCTTCAATTTCGCAGTTCTTTCTTGAACATTAGTCGCGTACGTCTTGTTCACCGCCGCCCCATTTTTGGTTCCAACACCGCCACCATTATCCTGACGCAACTTGGTTTCTCCCAAATTTACAGCGTCCTCGGACTTTCCCAGATGAGGACCTCCATGATTGTCCGAAGTTGAGGTAGAGTTGCCGCCCTGCGATTCAATAGGCGGCGTTGACTCCAGAGCAAGTGAAGAGCTAGGTTTCGGAGGAGGGTCTAAAGAATCTAGGGCTTTACGCTTCTTGGGGGAAGAATTCACAGGCTTCTTCTTGGCAGCGGCCCGCGCACCGGACATGAGAGCATCGAAAGCAGAAGGGCGAGAAGACATTGCTGAAACAAATTTCTGAAAGATGGGTTTGAAAGAAGGAGGTTTGTTGGAGAAGATGAGATTCTTGAATTGGGGATGAGGCAATGTGACGGGGCGTAGATAGTAGCATGAACGCAGTGAAAGCATCAATTGTAGGTATTGAAAACGGAAAGAATCGATTTCAGAGAGAGCGGAGATGGAAAGAGAAGAACAGAGCAGCCGGAAAACTGAGAAATGGCGGGAAGAGTTTTGGGTTTTGGGTTTTGATCGGACTGTAATCGTTAATTACAGTCGTTTTTCGCTCTTCAGCCGTCGTCGCTGTGAGTTTGTTTTTCTTTGATATCCATTTTAGATGGAGATGAAATCCTTAAAATTGAGCTCTTTGAAGTTCGAACTCTGGCGTGGCGGAATCTGAATAAGATGTTCGCTTATTACCTACACTTCGCGCCACTCTGAAGCGGAGATCGTGGGCCGGATTTAGCCCATCAAATAACCTAAATGGGCCTGTTTTCATATGGGGTCTTCATGTTTTAGGAATTTGGGCTGGGCTGAGAAAATCGAACTTTAGCTATTTCATTGATTTTCTCTTTTTTGCCATTGCAAAATAAATATATATTGATGACCATTCTTTAAGTTAAGCAATGGTTATTTTTAAAATATTAATATATTCTATGTGTTATTTTGCAAAAATTTATAGGCTTACATATACCCGATCCAAAATCTTTAAGGTAAAATTATTGGTGAGTACCAAAGATTGAAATGTCAATGTCGACAGAAATATCGAAGTCATAATTTTATGAAAATGTCGATAAAATGTTTGAAAATATATTCAAAACAAATAAATTCAAATAAATATTTTACATTTTTTAAAATAAGTTAAAATAATTATTATTACTATTATATCCATATTTAGCTGCATTTCATTACTTTTTTTTTAATATTTTATCGATTTCTTATCAATATAATGAGAATGTCGATTCCCTCTCATGTCGACGTCGAACCCATAGACATGTTGAAATGTCAATGAAAATGTTATCATGTCAACGGAAATTTAATACATTAGTGAGCACAATATTTCGTTCAAAAATATCTCCAAGTTCACTTTTGAATTTACATGATTAAGACATTAGATTTAATTATCAGGTACGATGAGTTTAAAAAGTAAAATGTCCTAAAATCAACCATTTGTAGGATGATTGTTTATGGATTGACCTAGACTTGGACAATTATCAGTTTCAAATTACTAATTTGTGAAAAATCGTGGTCCATCACTCACAATTCACGAGAAAGGTGAGAAATCATATGACAATTCGCATTAGTTAAATGTTATTGACTAAACTCTTTTTTGATTTAATTCCACCATTAGATTTAAGTAAACGCAACTAACCATTAATTTATCTTTTCCAAAATAAATAAATAAAGACTATTTGTCTTTTGTGCTTAAAAAGGAAAAGAAAGAAAAACTACCGGTCTTCGTGATTTAACTAAATTTGTTATTATATCTAATTCAAACCAGAGACATAGAAAGTCCAACTAGGCAATAATAGACATTTTCCATCCTTGAAGTGCTCAACTTTTTTGATATATTTTAGAGTTTCATTTTTTTTTTTTTTTTGTTTTTAATGTCAAGGCCATTATTAATAATTATGAAAGGTTAAAAATACAATGACATGTGAAAGCTGAATCAAACCTAATCTAACGTTAATTTTAATATAAATCAGCTAATTAAGATATGTAGAAAGTTCAAATCCTTTCATTTTCACATGCGGTCAATTTAAAAAAATAATAATAATAATTAAACATAAACAAATATATTTTATCATTAAAGTATCAAAATTTTATCATATATTATATAAATATCGGTTGTATTGTTTGTTATTAATCATTGAATATTAAAATAATGTCATTGTCATGTAATTACATATTGATGAAACAACACAGACACATGAATTGATAGCTCACCCACCTTTGTTCTGAAGGAACCTACAATTAAAAACTCGATACTAACTTTTATTTTCGTTCTTATATTTTTCAAATATAATTTTTGTTGTTATAAGAGTCTCCAATATATTTAATACAGAATTTTCGTCGCCTGTTTTTGTACTTTGAAATACAATGATGCCCGTCAAGTCTGTTTTTTTTTTTTTTTTTTTTTCAATGAGAATCGGTATAATTTTAAGTTATAAATTTTCGTTCAATTTTTCTAATCTTTGTGTTTTAGAATTATAATGTTTAATATTTAAACCAAAGTATTATTTAGACAAATCAATATTCATCAATGCAAAAAATATAAATAAAAAAACAAAACAAAAAGGATGCCACACGGACTAAAACGAAACAATATCTTCATAGTTCACTCGGAAATTTACAAATGTATATATGTTTTTCAATATAGAATAATAACGAATGAAAAGTAAAACTATGTAAAATTTTAAAAGTAAATTATTAATTGTTATTTCTTTGGGTTAATTTATGAGTTTATTCTCTCAACTTTTAAATCTATATCCGTTTGACGCTTTAATTTAAAATTTGTCTAATTGAGTGTTGAGTTTTCAATTTTAAGATTAGCATGTCTCTAGATTTTAAAAAGTGTCTAATTGACCATTAAATTTTAAAATTTGTGCCAAATAAGACAATTCAATAATCTATTACATAGAATTTAAAGTTTAGGGTTATATTAAAACACACACACAGTTGTATGTCAAATAACTAGTTCTAAAATGTCCGAGTATGTTGGAGATCTATTGAACACGATATTGAAAATTCGATGATCTATTAAACGTTTTTAAAGTTTAGAGACTCATTGGACAAAAAATTAAAAGTTTAAGAATTTATTATAACTTTTTAAAGCCCAAAGACCTATTAGACACGATATTACAAGGATTGAAGACTACTAGACATTTTTTCAAGTTCTAACATCTAGGTAATCAAATTATACATTCACTTTAGGAACTTTAATGTCAGTGTCTATTTTCTTGACGAACTTTAAAAAGTACTATTTGTCTCTCAACTTTAAATTTGTATCTAATATGTCATTGAAATTTAAGAATATCTGATAGATTTTTGAACTATTATTAACATATTCAAATTTTTTATAATTTAATCAATCTATTAAATATAAAATTGAATTTTATGTTTAATAAGACATAGACTTTCAATCACCTCTCTTGTAGATCAATGAATTAAAAAAAAAACAAATAAACAAATAAGTCAAATGACCAATTCGACACAATTGAAAATTCAAGAATATATTATATATTGAAATAAAATTGAAAGTTGATCCAATAAATAGATACAAGTTTAAAGGTTTTAAACTTATAATTTAATCTAAAATCTATCTAATATAAAAGTGAAAGTGTAAGATTTTTTTATTTATTTTTAAATAGATTTAACATTTTTTTTTTAAAAAAAAAAAAGAAGTGATTGAGGTGTTTCTTTGAAATATGAAGAGAGCGTAGACCAGCGAAATAAAGAAAATACAGTAAAAGGTGGAAGCTGTGAAATCAATAATTAAAATAAATAATTTGAATAATGCACGTCATTTCCCCGTCCTAAAACTGCCCCAAAAGTAGACAAAGGGGACCGCCCAAAATGCCGCGATTATTGACCGTGAGTTGCCCAACTGTCGGGAGCAAGAAATGGAAACACAAACAAGATGAAGAAAACATATATACAATGACGAGGACCATTCATTTTTAAAGTACTTCTTTCAAGAATATATTCTTGCTATAATTCAAAAAAAAAAAAAAGATTTTGTTTTATTAAAAATAAAAACTATATATATCTGAATGAAGCTTCATTTTTATTAGCCATTATTATTATTTTTAGAGAAAAAAATTTAATTTTTTCCCTTTAAAATCGACGACTTGTATCATCCTAAACCACCGATGTCACAAGACTACAAATTAAACCTTGATGACAACATTTACTTTAAATTTGAATAAATATTGCAAATGGTACCTTTTACTAGAGTTGCAGTTTAAAAAAAAAACGTTAAAAATTATCCTTTTGTGTGTTCAACAAATTATAAAACACATGATTTACGAAATTTGATAGAACCTCATAGACAAATAAAGTGAAAGTTGAATTTTTGTTAAAATTTATAAATTTTGAAAAACTCATTCGATATTGATCTTGTGCATTAATCGAAGTCAATTTTATCAAACATGAGTTTATTATTGTTGAAATTTATGGATCATGGAAGGTTTTTGCTTGCTTTTTACAAAAACCAGTGGAGTGAATTTATAGAAAATCAAATAAAGGTACAAATGATATTATATGTTTCAATTTGGTGTCAGAAAATATATATATATTTTTTTTAAGGTCAGAAAATAGGAATTTGAAAATCAACACCCGCTGAACTTTATAATTACCACAATAATCTAATTAATTGTCATTTTTATTTTCACTTTTTTTTTTAATTTTTTAAAGGAAATATATGACCTTAATTAAAGCATTTGGAGAGTGGTACTTTTTTAAAAAAAAAATAATAATAATAAATAAAATAGTATGAGTAGTACATTTGTGTAGCAGCATAAAGTAATAACTGAGAAGCAAAAGCGAAAACTGGTCCATTAAACATCGTCCATTATTTAGAGCAGCATAGTCAACTGCCCTACAAATCTCTGCAACCCGATTACGTGCATGTAGCCATCCCACAAACTTATTTTTATGGACTTTTACTAAAAGACGAAATTATATACGGCCCCCTCAACTTCATATTTATTGGCCTTTTCCCCACCAATAATCCCAATCTAAAATAATGCTACCAAATATTCCATTTTTAACTTTAATTCCATAAATGTAAATATTTGTTTAAATAAATAATTGTACTCATATACTATTTTTTTTTTGTCAAATATTAAAAGTTTGATGATTTTCCCTAATTAATCTTTGTAGTAATGGATAAATTGTGTAGACAATAATTGTGAAAATGACTCTTGTGGTTAAATATATTTAGAGGTTATCAAAGAAGATTAGATTTTGTAGGTGTCAGGAGGATTTTACTGCTGATGATTTGGCAACCTTTGTGGCAATCCTATGATCTATATGTGGAACAATAGAAATAAAGAGGTTTTTCAGGACAAATGAAGCTTATCACCAACAAAGCTACGACCCTATAGATTGGGCATCTGTGTACATATCAGAGTTCATGAAAACCCAAGCTAAGCATCATGAAGACTATCGAGACTGAGAGCGTCTGAGAGATGTTTGATGATTCCAGGCTGACTACGTGGATTCTGCCACCCCAAAACCATTTCAAGCTGAATGTGGATGCAACACTAGCAAATGGAGATACGGGATCGGACATGATCATCAGAAATTCAAAGGGTGAATTGATGACGACGGTAGAATATTTCAGGAGAACGAGTTGCTCAGTAGAGTGGGCAGAAGCACATGCTCTTGTAGACGACATTCAGCTAGCGATGGTGTCGGGACTATCACCAACCTAGGCAGAGACGGATTCCAAAATTGTATGGAATCTACTTCAGGACCGCAACAATTATCATAGTGAGATTGCTCCTCTAATTCACCATCTCAAGCTTTTGGCCGCAACAAAGCACATCATAGGGTTTTTACTAACAAAAAGGGAAGGCAACAAAGCGGCACACCAACTGGTTACTCATGCTCGCACAACAAAGCATTCTGAAGTTTGGTTAGAAGACCATCCTTCTTGGGTTCACAACATTGTGGCTCAATAAATGCCTCAAGTGGAAATTTCAAAAAAAAAAAAAAAAAAGCCTCAAGTGGACGTTTCGACATTTTCTTATATTTTTTGTTTCCTTGTAATCTTCTTGTGTTTTCCCTGAACACAACTTAATTGGTGGATAAGACACTAATTTTCATTCAAAAGGTCGATAGACGTGTTTGGTAAATCTCAAATGTAAACATGAAAAAGTAGGATGAAATAATAATTTTTAAGATCTACAATTGATTGGTACACTTGAGTTATGCTTGTTTTTCAAAATTATATTTCAATCAATACACTTAAACATCAATTTTGAACATGGCAATTTCTACCACCTAATATCCACAAAATTGATACATGTCTTGACCAACTAATATGATATGGATACATGTTCACTCGTTGGCACATCAATATACATATTCGAAACTACGTTATTTGGCTATTAAATAACCACCAATACTTAGAGGAAAAACGACGTGAAAGCTTAATAAGGACAAAAAAAAAACAGAGTTATAAAATCTAGAGTTGTTTTTATCTTGAAAATTGTGGTGGGAGTTAATAAGTTTGTGGATCTTACTCACTTACAGGTCCTTAAGCCAAACAAAGAGTAAAAACCTTCGATCCAAACACTCTTAATAAAATCTAGAATTCTATTTTTTTTTGGTTGACAACATGTGGAACAAAGAGATTAAAATCACAAATCTCTAAGTCATTAATATAAAGTTTTATGCAAGTCAAGTTAGGCTCTCTTGGCAGATTTTACCTTTCTTACTAAATCAATAATTAGTTTATATGAACATATATTTCCAGTTAAACCTATGCTTGTGTTTGGCAGCCCAAAGTTAGTTCTTAAAGCTCATTTTTCTACTTAATGGCGGTATACCACAAATCTCAAAATAATTAAGCATAGGAACGTAGACTTTTTCAGACAGAATCAAAGGCCTCTGTAGAAATTTGAATTGAACAGCAGCAACAGAACATTACACGGGGCACTGAAGTTTCAGCAGAGCAAAATCGAGTGACCCACGATATTGTGCAGTATTTAATGAGCCCAATGTAGAAGAAGAAGCTTGGTTCCTTGGACGAAAGGGATCAATCAAATTCAAGGCGATCGTGCCCCCTGCCGTATCCGCCATGTCGTTCATCGGCGTGCCTCTTTCCTGACAATTATTCCATCATGCCCAGCAATTGTATTGCTAAAGCTTTGCTAACAGAATCATTCAGTGACTCCACTTGGGGCTGCTCCATCTGGGTTCCTTGTTCTTCCTTTCTTCTTTTCGAGGAAGGTAATGCTCTCCACCTGTTTGTAAAAATTCCCCTGCGTATTTCATGATCATTTTTCGTGCTTTTCGAGTTAAGTGGGTGCTGTATGGTTTTCAAATCATTTGATCTGGTAATGCAAACCTCTGAGATTGAAGTTGTTGGGTGTCTTTTACCCGTATTTCGTTTGGTTTCGTAGGATCCAGAGAATACATCCATACCCATATGATTATTTTAAAAAAATTATGGAGAAAAACTCATCATATTCGTTTGGGAATCGAACAATTTTGTAAATTTCAAAGGTACAAACAAAACAAGTATATTTTAAAAGTGTACTTATGGTGATGGAGTTGAATTTTTTCACTATCTACAGTCAACTCCTGTACTAGTTGTGATGGTGGTTGAACGGAGCGGAGTGGAGTGCACTGGTTGTTTCAAGTTTAAATTTTTACCTGACAGTACAGTAGGCGTCAAGGAGAAGTCCAAAGCTACTGGGCATTTGACAGAAAAAAATTAATAAATTTTGTATTTTCTTTTCCCCCAAAGTCATTAAGAAGAGGCAAGAAGACAAGCAAAGCTAGCTAGCTTATGGCGTTCCACAGAATCAGCCAAAAAAGAGAAAAAGAACGTAAAAAAAGAAGCAAAAAGGTAAGACACCAGAAAATGAGGAGGGTAAGAGCTTCTGGTTTCGTTTCCGTCGTGTCCCTCTCAGTCCCATGTCACCACGTCTCTCTCTATCTGTAAAGTCGACGTCTTATGTGATCCCAACTTTCCAATGTTTATATTAACAAGCTGTTTCTGTACCATTGAGCAATAAACGCGGGCGAGCTTTCCTTATTCTTCTTCTTCTTCTTCTTCATTCTTACTCTCTACCTGTTCTCTCGACCTCAAAGATTTTTATTTTTCTTCCTTATGATTGACCCTTTTTCACTTTGGCTGCAATATAGCTGGAGTTTCTCCTTCCTCTGTTCTCAGATCTGGCAATTACTTCTTCCAATTTGTTCTGCCATTTGTGTTCATAGAGCCCTCTTCACACATCTGAGGTTGACTGATCACGACTGGTGTCTCACAGGGTTTCTGTGATAATTGTTCCTAAGGAAGCTGAAATCCTAGAATCTGCTCGATTGGCAGCCGCTTTGACGAGGGATTGATGTATTATTGAGGTACTATGGAAACGAGAATGAAGAAGTACAACCAACTGAGCCCCGAGAGGGCTAAGGTGTGGACTGAGAAGTCGCCCAAATACCAACAGACTCGGAAGGTGCCTGTGATTTACTATCTGTGCAGAAATAGGCAGCTCGAGCATCCCCATTTCATGGAAGTTCCACTCTCGTCCCCTGAGGGATTGTACTTGAGAGGTATTGCTAAGTCGAAATGTATAAGAATATGTTGCCCCCTGCTAATAACCTCCTCCCCCTCCTTTCCCAACGATTTGATATGCTTTAAAGTAGTTTTTGCCCAGATGTGATTAACAGGCTCAACGTTCTCAGAGGAAGAGGCATGGCTACCTTGTACTCTTGGTCTTGCAAGAGGTAAACTACTTGCAATCTTTACGTTTTTCATTCTTATCTTTTGGATGCTGAGAAATATTGGGGGGAAATCAACAGAAAACTCACAGATGTTTAAGTTTCTGAAATGTCGAAATGTAGCTTTATTCTAATAATGCAATCTGTTGGCCCCAATTACGCAGAAGCTACAAGAATGGATTTGTTTGGCATGATCTCTGCGAAGATGACCTAATTCTTCCGGCTCATGGAAATGAGTACGTCCTCAAAGGTTCCGAGCTGTTTGAAGAGTCCACTACTAGTAAAGGTTAGTAAAAAACTTGGTGATGTAAAGTTTTGAAGACATAATAGGCGGTTTAAATGCATATCTGACATAAATCGAAAAACTAAACTGGGAAAGAAACATACGGATGGTTACTAGGTTCTGCTTCTCGTGGCAAAGAAGTAATGAAAAAAATTTGAAAGTTGGATATGTTCTCACAGACCCTTTCAGTTCCATCGGCAATGTGAATATTCAGCCATTGAAGCAATTACCTGATCCGGCATCTTCCCAGAGTCAGGATGATTCTTCATCATCTTCAAGCATGAACGGGAAAGAAATGAAAAATTCTCAAGAAGATGATCTCTCATTGTCCGTCCTTCGACCTGGTTCATCAGGCATGTCTCCAGATTCTGGAGGTGGAAAGAGTTCATGGGGAGGTTGTCTTAGCTTGACAGAATACAAGGTGTACAAGACTGACGGCTTGTCTGATGCATCGACTCAGACTGAGGAAAATATTAGCAGACCTAAAACACGCGAAACCTGTACAAGGGGAGTTTCAACAGATGATGGGACCCTAGAACCTGAATGTAGTCAGACTCTTAACAATGAGGCTTCAAATAAAAAACAAAATTTTGATGCCCCTCAAGATTCAGTTTCTCCACCCCCATTGTCCTCTAGTGCTTCCTCTTCAGGTGGGAAGACTGAAACTTTAGAGTCTCTTATCCGAGCGGATGCCAGTAAAATCAACAGTTTTAGGATTCTTGAAGAAGAAGAAATTCGGATGCCAACTAATGCACGACTTAAGGCTACGAATGTGTTAATGCAACTTATCTCCTGTGGATCAATATCAGTGAAGGATCATAGTTTTGGACTCATTCCATCATACAAACCAAGGTTTTCTCACTCCAAATTTCCCTCCCCATTATTCTCTACTACAGTAATGTTGGGAGAACTCAACTGTCTGACTGAGAATCCTAGGATGATGGGCTTGAGGTTGGAAGACAAGGAATATTTCAGTGGTAGCTTGATTGAGACTAAAATGCTGCAAGGGGATGGACTGACAACTTTAAAACGATCATCTTCATACAATGCTGACAGGTTCTTTTTATGTTCATATACTTTGCTAATGTTAAATGTTCTAACATCCACAATTATTAAGCAATTTATCCTTTTCTATTTGTCGTCAATACTCCTCATATACTTTGTGGTTGGTCATGACTTGGGTAATAATAAAGATCAAGCTTGCTCAATTAAGGCCGTAACATAAATGAAGAAAAAGAACCGTTATCATAATTTTAGTGGAAGGGGACCTAATTGTATAATGCACATCGCCCTTAACATGCTGAAGACTATTCCTTGTTTTGATTGATGAAACCCACGATCCTTGCCTGCGCTAGTTTCAGCCTGTTAATTTTCTTCGCCTTGTTTGCATAGGAAGATAAGAAGTTAAAAGTTCCTATGCTACATTTTTAGGCTGTATAAAGCTTAAACCGTAATGAGAGATCATGAAAATTTGGCTTCCCAAGATTGGTGAATCAGCATTTATGTTGAGGTCTTTTACATTTTGAACTCGTACATAATGCTCATAGGTGCAAAATTCTCGTGTCTTGCTTCTTACGGTTACTTGTTTTACCATGTTTCTTTTGCTAATGTAAGTAGATCCTTTGAGGCTACAACTTCGTCTAATGATTGAGATCTCATGGTATGGCTGTTTTAACTTACCTCTCTGCTCTACCTATAAAATGAGGATTTTCAGGATTTATCAAATCGGCTTGGGATGGATGTGAACATTGCACTGATTTACATAAAACTAACGATAGAATGCAAACCTTTCATATCTTTTAGATACATGTTTGTACATGATGTTTGTGTGCAGATGTATGGCAGGAACTCAATTACTTTGGTTTCAATCATTATATGTATATCAGTATATGTATGTCGGTATTTTCTTATTTTCTTTTATACAGTGCACATCAAAAGTTGTCTAATAGCAGAGAGCTTCTGCGATATCTGTGTTTATTTGTTCATAATGCTTGTAGTTTCAGTTAATTTATAACTTACAATAAGCTAATACTGTAGGACATGTAGGCAATTGAATTCAACTGAAGACAAAGATGAGTCGACCTCAGGCCGCTCAAAGTGCATTCCACGGGCTATCAAAGCTTCACTAAGCAAGCAACCACGAAATGAGCCAATGAAATCTCCTACTTCTGATAGACCAAGAACTTCTTCTGATGGAGTAGATAGCTCTCAGACCATAAGCCCCAGTGCTTCCAATGATAGCAGTAAAAGGATTACAGAGCCTTGCTCCAGTAGGAAACAGTCTAAGAGGCTAGATTCCTTTCGAGAAGAGGAAGAGGACGTGATCAAGATCGAAGAAAGTTGAGTGCAAACTTGCAATTTTCTTATTAGATTCTCAATGGGGCACTATTCAGCCACTATTTTGGTGAACCTTGGTTGACATTTAGTTCGATTTTCGTTTCACAGGCTTGCTTCAGGAGCTCGGTTTATAATCTGGTCAAAATCAACTTGCAATAGCATGGGTGTTGGCAGTACTTAGAGCACCCTAGGGAAAAACAATGGACGCCTCATCTTTTGGCGAAGTTGAAAAAGCTCGTTCCCGCCAAGATCTTACTTTTAATCAGATCTTCATCGAATTCAATTGATGGTGATAATTTGTTGGTGGGTCCCTGATGATTCTGTATATCTCTCTGAGTGTAAAAAGAGAAAAACCACCACTCTTCTTCAGCTTGAGGGGCGCGCAGGTTGGCGCTGGACCAACTCAGAGATCTTTTGGGTTGGTTGCTTTGCTTGTCAGGTCAGCTAATATTAAATGATAGAATTGTAACTTTCCTTTAAACTACAGTTACAATCACTTCTTTTCATGATCCCTTCTTTAGCTTTAGAATAGTTGCTGCAGACAGAGTCTGTAACAAAAAAGCTAGGGAGGAGTGTCGCCCCCTTTAATATTATTTATATTTATTCAGTTCTTTCTTTGGAAGGTTTCAAAAAGTCAGTTTTTCTTTTGTTTTGTTTTGTTTTTTTTTTGGGATAAAACCTAACCTACTCGCTACAGTAAAAATGACTGTAAATGATTGATCTCTTGGTTGAATGAAATGGATTATGAATCCCTTTTCATTTTATTTTATTGACACACATTGGAGCCAGCCATCCTCCTAGGCTTCTTGAGGATATAAAAAAAATAAATGGGTTCACTCTCTTCAAAGCTAGATGAGTCTCAAAAGCCTCATTTTGGTTATTTTAAGAGATGCCCTTCAAATGTTTCTGCTAATTTAATGCATCTTTATCTAGAATGGAGAAGTCTGTTCCTTCCTAGAACAAAAGAAACTTGGCTTCACGTGTGAGAAGCCTTGGAAAGCGTGGGGGTTAGGTATAAATTTAAGCCCAGAAGAAAAAGACTGAGTAGATATTCAGCTGTCCGTCTGTCTGTTTGTAAATTATGGAAGCTTTTCTTCTGCATCGAGTGGTGATAGTTGTAATAGGCATTCTGTCCTTACTGTATTGAAGGTTAAAGTCTAAAGGCAAAAAGATGCATTATTTGAACAGAGATTTAAATGCAGAAAACTTAGGGCTCACTCACACAAAGCAAAAGACAACCATGTCAGGATAATGGAGGTTGCAGCATGCAGTAAACTGGACAGACAGCAGAACTTTTTTAGCTAACACTATATTGTCGTACTACATAAACATTTTGAATGTTAAAATTTCAAAATTTGTATTTTGAGTTGATTTTTAGTTTCAGTCTCCCATTTATTTTTCTTTTGCTTCTCTGTCATCTCATTTCCCTTTTTCTTGATAATAATGAAAAAGTTAGACAGAGAGAAGGAGAAAGTTTGAAAGAGTGGAATGGGAAAATTTTTGTAGGGTAGGTAGACATCATAAATGTTTCACGTTAGTACCAATTATAGTTATCACTTTATTCATAATAAATGGGATTCAAAATTTTCCTTTATTTAGTTTTCCCATTCACCTCTTTATACGCATCTTTGTCTTCTTCCTGCTCTCTGGTTATTGCTCAAGAAAGATCACCATGAAGATCATGATGATGTTGATGATATATTTTTTTCCCCTTTTTTGAAAGAGGCATGATGATGTTAAGTTGTTAACAGTTGGATGTAATTCGCTGTTATCATTAAACAAAAAAATGCAAAAAAGCAAAAGGAGGAGTGAAATCAAAAGTAAAATGGCGAGAACTTATGTCTAAAGTAGACAATATCGTGATATTGTGTAAAGATTGTCCCTTGTAGTTGAGTGAGCCAGCCCTCTTGCATTGGCTGAACAGTTATATGGTGCTATCAGCAGCCTTTGTTTTTTTGAGTAAATATCAGGTCGCATATCTCACAAAAGACTCCATAAAGAAACTAATAAGGAATAAAAACACATTTAATTTCATCTATGACCTTGTCTGTCTATGTTTACACCTACAACTTCTTAAATTCAATCTCTAACCAATGAACAATCAGAAAATATAAAAAAGTTGTCCAACCCAGAGGTTGCATTAGTACTAGTGGGGCGAGAGGAGCGTTTTTATGCAACCAACCCTTCACCATTTCATGCGGCCATTTATTGCACTGATTTCTTTTATGAATTTTAATAAAGTGTATTATATGATGTGATGCAAATTGGAGTTATGATTACTCATTGGTTTAGGGCGGGACACACTCCAATTCATCTATTTCCACATGGTAAAATTCATGTTTTCCCATATGATTAGTCTTGCCTGCACATCGACTAATCTCACGGAACAAACTGCTTGATCCTACTACAATTTGGTTGTCACGAAATACGTAATATATTAAGCTCTTTATTTTTTCCATGACCCTTATTGACCACTAAGCCAAATCAATTTAATCCCTATTTTAAAATTTTCATCTTAGTCTTTATGTTCTAAAACGGTGAAGGTATAGTTGAAACATGTTAAACATAAGGGACTAAATTGAATCTTTTTAAACATTAAGAATTAAATTGAAAAACACCGGAAGTTTAAGGGCATAAAACTATATTTAGCCATTTCTACACTTAAAAATAAAAGAGAACAAAAATACTAAAGAATGGAATGATGAGCCAAGTAGACATTAAACCATATAATTGCAACAAAATTTCTATATACATAAACCATGTGAAATGGTGGATTTGTTAGCTTGATCCCACTCTAGTCTTTAGAATCATTGGACCAAAATCTATCTGGTGCAATAGTCGTAATATAGTATTATGGTTAACTCTCCCATAACCATTAGATGTATAGCACTATTTTGTATTGGAACCATGCATCTAATAGTTATGAGAGAGGTCAACCACAATGTGGCGAGCAGCACCAATAATTTCTCCTTCTAAAAAGTCTATCTCACTATCTCAGGCACCGCTGTCGATGAGCAAGAAGCAGTAGGCCTTCTTCCTCTTGTCTGTTTGGTGTTGTAGGACTTGCAGTCCAAGCATTTATGAGCCACGACATGGAATTGAACTTCACCTTCTGCACCACAGTCATTGCATAGAATCCACACCTGCTTGAATGTATGCAGAGTTATGTCATCATCAAGATTTATAATTGCCATCTCTCCATTTGCACAAAAAAGCATCATTTGTTACATTTTATCAATCTTCAGAATTTTATTCTGGTAAAAGTGGAGAGTTTTTCTCATAGCATTTTGACGTTTGATCTTCATTTTTCAATTTCATCTCAATCAGTATGGTCTTATGTTTTGTTTTCAGATTCAAGCAATACCAAGAAAGACTCATCGATTTTATTCTTCAACTCTCTTAAGAACAAGTAGTTGAAAGGCTGTTACCTTCTTCTTTTTATACGTATCAGGCATCGGGGTCGAAGCAATCTGCATTTATAGTTTAAGGAAAATAAATCAAGATCTTGATGAATGAATTTAATTCACATTACTTTTTGGAGAGATTAAGAAAATAAGTAATATAATCTGATTACCACTTTATCAAGCTTTTCCCACAACCTAGACATGTCGCAGATGGACTTTGAGCAAACAGGGCAAGAGTACCTGAGTGAAGATGAACACATTGTAATAACTTGTATAAATCACATTCTACACAATCATAATTGAAGATATTCAAACTTCTTGACCTTGCACCCGCTTCATTTCAAGTGAGACTGAGCGAAAAGTATCGTAAGAGTTTCCATAGTGATTTCAACTGATTTTTTGGTATCATATACAAGTTTTTATGGAGTTCCCAACAATCCCAAGGATATAAGAACTGTAAATGCGATGTACTTACTGGAAATGTGACTCCATCTCTTTTGCACATTCCAAATGTATTGTATGGCCACAAGGTAAGACACTGATGTCTTTTGTTGTGTCAAATAGAAACTGCAGTGAAGAATTCAGACATATTGAATCAAGTTATGTTAAACCAATAGGCATTAACATAAGATAGTTAAGCATGGATTTTCCTTACCTCAAAGCAAACGGGGCAACTATGATGCATTGCTCTTTCGATGCAACGATGGCCGTCTTTCATTAATATGGAATAACAACATCCTGTAACAAACATTGCAAGATTGAAAAAGTAAGTTTCAAACGTTCTCATTCTGTTTCAAGCTTGAGTTTGAGGTTTTTCTCTCACTCACCACATGTCTTACAGTGGAAGAAATTTTCCTTGCCCCCAGTCCTGAAAAATAGAATAAAGATAACATACTGAATGAGCATAACCAAAAGATAAAAAGGTCCTTGAATTTAAGCACATTTAACAAAGTTTGCAAAACTTATACCTGCAAATTCCACATTCATCACAGTGGTATTGATTCTTTGAAACCTGAAAAGGAAACAAAGCTGAAGCAATTAGAAATCAAACATAGCATTAGAAAGTGACTAGAAGATGATTCTCAACGAGTTAAAATTCCAGCAGAAACTTGAATTACTATGCTTGATAATTAAACTCACGTCATCATCAAAGAATTTGCATATGCTGCAGAAGTACTTCCCAAAACAGACTCCACAGTTAATGCAGTACTGCTGAACCTGCTTGAAATAAAAAGGAACTCAGCAAGTTAATTATACCCATTTAAAGTTGTTACTTAGTATGTGTTTATTACAGTGTCAGTCCCAAGGAACTCACATCTTGTTCTGTATCACACAAGGAACAGATAACCTGCAAGGTGCAATAAGACAACATCAGTAAGATACTAGAGGAGAAAATATGAAAGTGACGCGCACAAATTTTAAAGACGTGGAATTCAACATTTTCCTCCAGTAGTCCAACTCCAAACTAAACATCGTTAGGACCATAAGGCCGGTTCTTAATACCCCATTTGATAACCATTTAGCTTTTAATTTTTAAAAAGTAAGTTTATAAACACTACTTCCCTTCTTTCCATGTTTTAAAAAAACGAGTCAAGTTTTGAAAACTACAAAAAGTAATTTTCAAAAACTTGTTTTTGTTTTTGGAATTTAACAAAGAATTCAAATGTGTCCTTAGAAGTTAATTCGACCTTAATAAAGATGAAGACCATTATAAGGAAATTGAGAGAAAAGAAGTATAATTTTCCAATACTAATGGTTATTGAGAGGGACCTAAATTTTCTAAGTCGATGCCAAAATGAATTTACTTTTTGACTTTATATAAAAGGCACAAACACTCATAAAGGAACCATGCACAATTGATGAAACTTTATAGTTGTACTTTCTTTAAAAAATAAAAGTATCATGTTTGCTTCAGAATTAAGTTATGGTTTTATGGAAATACCATCTTCACTAAGTCTTGTCCAAGCTTTTCTAAAAGTTCAATAATGCCAAACCCTCCACCCACCAGAATAAAAGTCATCTTTTTCAAGTTCCCCAACTCAGATTGATTAAAGATCCATAATATCATCTATGGCAGATCGTACCATTTAACATTCCTAAGCAATCAAATCTAGAACACTATTTCCTTCAAGATTATCATCTCATCAATTATGATTATCAGAAACTTTTCTCGAACAAAAGACTCGAAGAACACACACCTTCTGAACTTGATGGCGAGGAACGTCATGTGAATCAAGAGTTCCCGATTCAAGAGAGTTCTGATAAAAAAACAACAGGACAATAAGAAGATGAAGAAGACCAACAAGAAACTCAATTGCTAAAAACTGCTTCAATACAACGAACATTTAGATTAAGTTTCAACCTTAGCTTCATTGTGGCAATGCCTACAATCAAAGATCTCATCGCAACAGGGTGCTCTAATTTTGCATCTCCTTCGATAATGCGAGCATCTGAACCACAATAATCGAGACTTGAGAAACGAGAAACAAAACCCAATTTGAAATCAAAACGTAGATCTACATTTTCGAATAAAAATTAACACAGACATACCCCAAATTCCCAGATTCACGATCCGTCGCATCTGTATTTTGGGAGGCAGAAATTTTAGATTCAGATGAAGAAGAAGATAATGAAGCCTCAGCATGAGTATCCATTGTATTGGGAAATGAAAAAGAATACAAAAACAGCACTGTAGCTTCTTCGATGTTTTGTGAAGCGGAGAGAAAAATCCTTTGTCACAGAGATTTGCACTGAAAGAAAAGAGTTCGAGTGGAGTTTAAACTGTCAGCGAGGGCATTTTGGGGATTTCAGTTTGTAGGAAGCGTTAATTTTCCACGCGCCGCTCCACGTACCGAAACGATGAAAACAAGGTTTCAACTGTCAGCGAGGGTGTTTTGGGGATTTCACGCGATACAAAGCCGGTAGAAGGTTAGCGTGAATGACACGCGCGTCGGGAAAGCGAGTGGGAGTTTGATTAAGAGTACGCCGGAGGAATTAGAGAAACAGCTGGCGACCGTTGAAACGCGCGGCAAAATTGGAGTTATGCTGGAAGACAGGTTATTTGGATAGGAATCTGACTAATTGCTGACTAGGTTCCCACCTTATCCTCCAAGCAACGGATGCGGGTCCCACTTAGATCTCGGAAGGAAAGGAGTCCAACTAACTTATGAGTGTCTTTTTAGCCTTCATTTAAATACTCTCGAGTGATGCTAACAACGCTAGCAAAAACGATGAAACATAATAATCAAGGATTTGTCGAGGTTGACTCTTTGCTGATGTGGTATCTTTTCGACCATTACAATTAAAACTCCAAATTCCTTCGTCTCATTTTCCATTTTCTCTCTGTTTTTATCTAGATGAACATATCCATTCAAGTTATATTCGAATTGGATTTTAAATTTTCACATTCGACATTTAAACAAATTATCCACTGAAAAAAAAAAAAAAAAAACAGAACTAGAAAAGGTTGATGGATAAAGTTGCAGTAGACCGTTGGAAAAACTGGCCGTATTTGTTGTCGGTAGACAGAACATAAAAATTCGAGCACGCAACGGAACGGAACAGTGGTCGGATTTTCAGTTCCCATCAACATCCCAAAGGAAAATGCACACGTGAAAGTAAATCCAAAACAGCCAGCCTACATGGGCCTTGCAAAAGCAGGCTCCTCAAATGGGCTGGGCTACAATTTGTTTGGGCCTAGTGGATCGAAGTAGAGTTACACGGCCCAATTAATAAACAACCAAAACGACTAACCACACGTAAGCCGAAGGTGGTGGGCGTTTAAGAATTAATTAAGGTCGTGACTCAGCGAATTGACAGCGTGTCATTGGCTTATGGCACGTGGAGACATACGTCGGAAACGGTATTTCCACGTGGGAGTTGTGTGTTGAACACAATTAATTAATTTAATCGATTTTTTAATTAAACTCACACAACAATCTTAACATTAACGACAGAAAATAATTATTTAAAAAAAGAGGAAATGGGTTGTGCGCCGAAAAATGGATGGGCCGGCGGCCAATAAAAGCCCAGAATGATGCAGAGGATGATGAAACGTGAAACCCATACCAATTCATCCATTTCATTTGAAGATTCTGTTTCATGTCAAAGCTAAGAGATGACAGGTGGCATGGACGTCCCTCCCTTTATTCATTTTTTATTTTTAATTTTCTGGATAGGGTTTAATTGTTTATTTAATAATAGTCTAATTAATTTCTATTTCTTTTATAATAATATAGTTCGACTTTGAATATATAAAACATATTATATATATATATATATATATATATATATATTTTATGAAGGATGAATCTAGACACGATTTGAATGAATAAGACATTTATTATTGTTTTTAAAGATTGATGGTTTGATAATCCCTCAAAATTGTTGAACTAAAAGAAAATTATCTTATTTATTGTTCAAAAGTCGTTCTTACAATCTATAGTGAACTTTTTTCATTTACATCCATCGCAAAAAGTTTTTTTTTTTTTTTTTTTTTTTTTTTTTGAAACGATCTTGTTTAGCTTAATAAAACTCTAGGGAGAAAGGTTTAACTCATGAGTTAAGCCTGTATAATATCAATTAAAAAATCAAGCCTATATTTAGCAATGAGATTGTTTATCTCAAACTAGGAGACTCTTTTTGGTTGAATAATATGATTGAAGATTAGAACATCTCACATATAGAATATATGTATCGTTAACCATTTGAATTATGTTTAGGTTGACTTAAATTACAAGTGTTACCAACTTGAATATGTATCAACTGATTAAAACATTATAACCTTAATAAAAAAGTTAGATAGTCATATTTTCAAGTTTGTTGCATAAAAATCAATTGGATAAATATGGAAATTTTTTACGATATGACACAATTAGGTAACATTTTTCGAAACTATTTTACCATATGACAAATCTGGTACAATAGTAAAAATATATATATATTTTTCAAATCATGAATTCATGACGTTAATACAATTTTCCCTATAAAATCTTACCAATATAACACATGTTACATCCATCTGTGTTTCTTTAACATTGTTTTTTTTTTCACTATTTGAAGATCGATTTAGACTTCTAAACTTTTAGACTTCATAAATTCAAACATATTTAAAATAATTAGCCAAACACCTAAATTTCGTTGAAGCACGCCATTTGAAAAAAAAATATAAATATTTCATCTTTGATTAATTTCATCCAACAACAATAGTGGTTCCTTCCCCAGATTATACCTCCCCAAGAACAAATCACACCAATTATATAATTAATCCCGGATTCCCCTTTTAAAAATGGCCACAATTTTAAATTTTAACATAGTCAATTAATAATAACCATTCATTTAGAGACACAAAAATGACCAAAGCTAAGTTGACCTTTAGTTAACAACTTAATTAAGTATTTTTTTAAGTTGGAAAATAGTTGAGATATGCATGTAACCTTATGTCATTAAGATCTAATCTCTGTTAATTTAATTTAAATCTTGCTAATCAACTAATCAGTACGGATTTATATGATTGGTTGAAAAAGTGCACGTCTCTTAAAATATTAAACTTGTTTCACAATCAAAATTAAACATGCTTATAACTTATATCCATCCAATCAAATGCTAAACACTGTTTTGACATTTATTATTAATTATGTTTTTTTAAGCTTCACATGTCATGATTCTCCCATTTTAATTATGGAACAAAACTTGGCTGCACAATGTATACTCCATTAAAAAAACAAAATTTGGCTGCATATCGAGATCTTCCTACATATCCTATTAAAATCTTGATGAATAAGAGAGAGGAATGGAGAAAATTAGATTTTTTTTGTTATCTCTCTTAGTTGTTAATGTTTTAATGGTGCTATGTAGGATCCGGTATGGAGTCAAGTTTTTTCCTATTAAAATCCTGACAACTAAAAAAGAGGAAAGAAGAAAATGATAAATTTTTTTATCCCTCCTAGTTATCAACATTTTAATGGTGGTATGCAAGGAGATTTTTGATATGGAACGAAGTTTTTTCCTTAATTATTTTTTCACACATAGATTATCTGCTTTCCCTTGTTTATAAGTCAGCTGATTAATCACTTTTTCTGATCCATCTATCATTTGCCAATTCAAAGTACCATAATGTTTGATATGGAGCAATTTGGGAAGCAGCATTTAATGATGAACATCAATGACTTTGAGCTTCAAGATTTCATCCATGGCGACAACCTCGATCTGGTCAATCTCATTCGCAGAGAACACGAAAATTCAATACTCAACTTTGATCTTGATTTCATGAATGGTTGCTCGGTCGACAATCGTCTCGATCCAAGCGCCGAGTACATTCTAGATTCCAATTTGGTCATGAATTCTGATCCTAATTCACTGTTTAGTACATTGGAGAGTTTCAACAGTATCATGAAAGAAGTCGAAAACGAAAACGAAGACGAAGACGAAGACGAAGACGGGAACTCTTCCATCACAATGACGACAACAAAGAAGCCAAAGGTCGATAGATCAAGAACTTTGATTTCCGAGCGAAGGAGGAGAGGAAGGATGAAGGAAAAGCTCTATGCATTGCGTTCATTGGTTCCAAATATAACCAAGGTATGAAAAATTAATACCCACATCCATAACACTACGATTGGAGCCTGTTTGAAATGACTTTTTAAGTGCTTAAAAAACACTTGATTCTCACTAAGACCAAATTTACCGTTCTTTGGATGATGATTCACTTGTTGGGGTTGTGCTAATTCTAACAAAGTATTTGAATCAAATAGTAACATTGAATCTAACAAATGCAAAAATGCAGATGGACAAGGCTTCCATTGTTGGGGATGCAGTGCTATACGTGAAAGAGCTTCAAATGCAGGCCAAGAAGCTCAAAGCAGAGATATCAGTTTTGGAATCCTCAATCAATGAAAAACAGACACATCATCGCCAAACCGATCAAACCCACAAGAAGATTCAAACTTCACGTTCAGATCAATTCTTCCCCACCAAAATCATTCAGGTACTTTTCAACTTGTGACAAAATTTCATGTTCTGTAATGAAGTTTTTAAGCTGCTAATCTGCAATTTGGGGATGTTTTTGTGTTTAGCTGGATGTGTTTCAAGTGGAGGAAAGAGGCTTTTATTTGAGGCTGGTTTGCAAGATGGGTGAAAGAGTAGCCATTTCTCTTTACAAAGTTCTTGAATCCCTCACCAGTTTCAATATTCAAAGCTCCAACTTGGCCTCTGCTTCTGACAGATTCATTCTCACTGCTACAATCAATGTAATTACTTTCTTGTAATTTGAATTGAAATGACAAGTTTTTGTTGAGATGGGAGTTTTTGGTTGCTTCTCATTATCTTGTGATTTGACATTATGATGTTTTTGCAGGTGAGAGATTGTGAGGTGGACATGAACTTGCCAAATCTGAAGCTTTGGCTTACTGGGGCACTTCTTAATCATGGATTTGAGTTTTAATTATATCTTAATCTTTTTTTTCCCCTTTTTCTTTCTGTGTTTAACCGTTTAAACCAATACAGAGATTGTAATTATTTTAATCGGCAACTTTGTATTGTAAGGTACACATTGATGGAGGGAGTTACACTGCATCAATGTGTACCTCCTCCTCTTAAAGATGTGTTTTGTTAGAGATTAACTTCTTAAATAATAACATTTTCTTCAAATCCACTTGACTCGACTGTGAACTTTGCCACAAATCGAGATTTAAACATAAAAAAACATAAGACACTTGTTCTCTTTTCCAATTGTAGATTAAATCCCTACTTCCACATGTGTGAAACTAGAACGAACAAAGAAAAAAAGGATTTTGAATATGAAACAGACAAATTGCAAATCCACAAATGTCAGATATGCATTGCTTTAAAATTTTTCGTTATCTCTTTCTGTTTCTATGAAACTCTCAACAGTTTTAATGGGTATGCATTGCTTTTTCTGACGGATACAAATTGTCACTGACGGCAGAAAAAGCGACGTCAGTTTCAATAGGTGAACCTAGCAAAAATAAGATATAAAGTCTCTCTACCTTTCACATATGTTAATGCCTATAATAGTCATCTTTGTTGATTAAGAAAACACATTTGTAGCTACTACAACAATCTACTAATCTCTAAAGATTAATTTTCACCAGCCACATTTGATAGGAATCTCTTAAATCATACATTTTTTAGTTCAATAATTGTGGAGGTGGAGTGAACTATCGACCTCTAGGATGATAATTGATGTCATATCCACTAAACTATACTTAGATTGACACTCTCTCAAATTATGCATTTACTCTTACAAATTACAAATCCACTAGTGAAATATTGCCTAGACATGCTTGATCTTTTATAAATTATTAAATATACAATTTAAATAAAGGAAATACAAATCTAAACTTGCCAACTACAAACTACAAAAGAACTCAAATTTATTGAATCTACAATCAAAATATCCTTGGAAACAAAGTAGCTCTTGGGTACTAGCTAGTATGAAAACTTTAGGATCTAAATGAGAACAACTTGTTTGAAATATACTATACTCCGACTTGTTTTGTTTAATTTGAATTCGTAGATACAATATGCAGTGAGGGGAAAAAGGCTGGCGAACTTTCACCAGGTATTAAAGCATCTTGTGCAGCATGGGGGAGTTCTTGAGGAACATGGTTGGAGTGGCTGCTGCACAATTGTGTTTCGGGGTGAATGGAAGTGCATTATTTGGGAGGAGGATTCTGCAGCACTGGGGAATGGTTCAGCTTTAGATACAAGTTGTTCAGTTCTGTCCCAAGAAAGTAAACATAACGACGATCAGCTGTAATATGGAAAACCAATCCTTACCAGTTCTAGAATTGTATAATCCATCGGTGAATTTTATCCCACATGTGCGATCCTCTCATTGCAACTGTCAAGGATCAACTGCCAGACTCTCTGGTAACAGTAGAGTGATGGATCAATACAAAATCCTTCCTGCAATTGAACCATGATTTATGATGATAATGTATAGTAGACCAGAGATATTACGTTATCTCAAAAATTTGACTTTAATACAACAAAACATTGCATTGCTTAAACGACAAGAAACAAAAGGTCAAAGCAAAAAACCCGCACACCTCATTGAGAAGCCAATGAGAGAAGCCACTTTCCACAAGGCCCGGGAAGGAACTATCAATTGGAACAACTTAACATTGACAGATAGTTCCAAATTTCCAATAAGAACAGGAACCCGAGAATCACCATTTACATAAAAACTGCAGAATGCAATACCTGGAAACAGCTTAATACCCTCTGGTCATCCGGTCTGGAAGAAGCAGCCCACTGTAACCGGGTATTCAGTGTATCATAATGATGTCCACGAAAGAGAAGTACAGGTAGACAATTCAAATTCTACATCTGCAGTCACCACTTGAGATAACTGTTGGTGAAAAATCACAAGAGAAGTCTCCACGTCAGAAAAACTGAAACCATGCAACCAATGTCAAGTAAGCTACTTATAATCACTTTAAAATAAATACTAAATTATGCAGGAGTAGTACATGCAGATAACAGGAAGTCAGAAATACTGCGGGAGGAAATGAACAATAAAGTATAAATACTTGGGGTGAACCTGTGAATAAATAAAAGAATATGAGAAAAAAAAACTAATTGGCATGAGAATTATTGTCTTACCAACACTTTGATGTAACTTGTAACATATGTGCGTCTCAATGTGATTGAATGATCGGAACCCTTCACAGATGCAGGTAATACAGATCAAGTTTCCAATGTTTAAAATTTTGATTATGTTTGAGATCCCTCATCCAGACTGCCAGACTTTGACAGGATCTGCAATGTTGTGCCCCCAATTATCCACGCAGTCGCTTCAGGTTGATGTTGAAGAGGGTTAAGAGGGTGAAGACTTCCATCTTCCAGTTGCACACCATAAACAAATGGAAGCCTAAGTGTCAGAAAACTCTCAGGGGGCAAAACTACTTGACATCCGAGTGTGAACTGCAGTTTCTGCTGTCGTCCAGGAACAGAAGGTGGCAGGCATGATTCCTGCAAGTAGAAGATCAGTCTAGGGTGAAGTTGCAGCATATATCTCCATAACAACAATAGTACCTTATCGGATGAGTGCACGAAACATGTGAGAAACTAATTTTGATCAGGCTTGACCGTGGAAAACAAAATGTTCGGATTTTTTTTTTTTTTTTTTTTTGAGTAACAAATGTTCAGAAAACTCTCAACTCTCAAGTAATAATTATGTAACACCAGGAAAAAAGATTCTGTTCGGCATGTTGTAATTAGAAGCAATTACAGTTAACTTCTTTCAAATGGTAGATAGGAGAAGCTAGTTTCTGTAGCTCTAATAGTCCGAGGTTTTCTATGGCAAAAATTTAATGGGTTGTTGAATGTTGATATTACTATCAAAGCAGGTACGAGAAATTTTGGTTGGGGGGGCTCCTTTTTGCATCTCCAATTCCTCGACCTCGATGGCATAACAACTAAATTCAAAGCTTTTCTTTAGACTGTGAGCCTCAAATGGTTAAATATTTGTGACAAAATCCAACACACAAGTCCTTACAGATGTAACTCCCCTTGTTGGTGCATTCTCTGCAAATGCAGTGGCAGGGCAGATCAGCTGTCCTTAGTGACCATTCACTTTGAAGTTTTGAAAGTAGTGGCTGGCCACTTTCAGTTTCTGTTTGGCCATTCCCTCAAGAATCTTAGATGGTTCAGTGCTGCTTTTGTGTGGTCACAGGTTCAAGAACTAAGTAAAGATGCTTTAGCTGAATGCTATTTGGTCTCTTTTGTGGGAGGTGTGGTTTGAGAGAAATAGGAGAAGTTTCAAAAGGAGAAGATCTAGCAAAATAGTTGGCATGTGATTATTTTTTTGGCCTTCTTTTGTAACTCCCCTTGTTGGTGCATTCTCTGCAAATGCAGTGGCAGAGCAGATCAGCTGTCCTTAGTGACCATTCACTTTGAAGTTCTGATTGTAGTGGCTGGCCACTTTAAGTTTCTGTTTGGCCATTCCCTCAAGAATCTTAGATGGTTCAGTGTTGCTTTTGTGTGGTCACAGGTTCAAGAACTAAGTAAAGATGCTTTAGCTGAATGCTATTGGGTCTCTTTTGTGGGAGGTGTGGTTTGAGAGAAATAGGTGAAGTTTCCAAAAGGAGGTCTAAGCAAAACAGTTGGCATGTGACTATTTTTGTGGCCTTTTCTTGGAGTGTTTCATCTATTTCTTTTCATAACTATTCTTTATCCTCCATTCAATCTAATTGGAGAGTCCTTTTGTAACTCCTTGACTTTTTGGGAGGGCGGTTACCCTCCTCAGTAACTTCATTGTTCTCAGTGAAATTTTTTGTCTTATTAAAAAAAAAAATGTATTGCAAAGGTGTGGGATTCAGTCAACAAAGATTAGAACCACCTTTGAAAAGCTTTTGAATAATTGGAATTTTCCAAATTGGGCTAATCTGGCTGCTATACTGGAAGAAACCCCTTGAATGAAACTCCTTTTCAGAGTTCGGGTCAGTGGAGAATAATGGAGATTTTTCTTGTAAAGCCGAGATTAATCACATAAATGGGTTTCCTAGGCAAAATTTTGGTCTCCTCCTAAAAAGATTTGGGAGCTAAAGTTGCTCGAGAAAGTGAGGTTTTCACTTCAACATTATATGGAAAAAGGAAAACCAGCATGTTGGACAAGGTTCAAAAAGAAACCCCAACTCCCACCTTTCTCCAAATAGGAATCCTTTTCATTAAGGAGTGAGAAAGTCAAACTTGCGTCTTGAATATTTTAGCAATGCACAAGCATTGTCAAACTCGAGGAGAAAAAACACAGGGAGGGCCTGTTCAGCACTCTTGCAGTGCAGTTTAAAAATGGTAACATGTTAGGATGTGCTAATTAATACTTTTCTCCTTGTCTTTTAAGATCACAAACCAAAGAAGTGACGTAGACTTTGATCAAATTGGAAGGAATTGTTTTTTTCCCTCAACTCCTAAAATCAGATATTAAAGAATGAAACAGACAAAAAATTCCACAGATCAGCTTGAACCTATTTTAAACTCTAATATAAAATAATATACAGCTCAACATTTCATGTTCTGCCCTAAAATAATTTGGAATGCATATTCATAGAAAATTGGGACAAACCTCGAATTGTATCACTGGATGTGTAGCCAACACTATTGGAAAGGGAGGCGTCACCTGCGATCATATTTCTTGAGTTATTTTTTGGTTATTGGACGATCAAAAGAAAACAATATGATAAATAAGATGCTTCTTTACAATATGCTAGAAACCAAAATTATGAAAATATTCATTTCATCATGGACGATCATTAAGTGCGAGAGCCAAGCATGCCATGGTTCAAAGTTTAAAAAGTTTTTTTTTTAAGAAAAGAAAAAGAAAAAAAAAAGAATCGACCTATAATTTTATTTTAAGAAAGTAATTTCAGAATGAAATTTACGGAGAGGGGAGAGGAACAAAAACAACTTCAGCTTCAAGCCAAGAAGTTATAAATGACTAATGTATGGGAGTGCATCCAACATGGCAAGAAGGGCTTTTTGCCATGCCCAAAAGCATTTCTGCCTGAAACCATCATGTTCGAGAGTAACATAAAGTGCTTTTGGGAAAAGTTAAAAGAATTTATAGAGTGGTTTTGATCAAATGTCTGACTAGGAAGCATTTTAAGAGTATTTTGAAGTTTGAAGAATGTTAAATTAAACATCAACATGGTTTGTCAATAAGCACTTTAGAAAGTGCTTATAAATTTATAACTCAAGTACATTTTATAAGGCTTTTGAGTCTAACACTTCAAAGAATACCTTCCAATGAGGCTCAAATTCTACGAGAATGCACCAAACTCAGAGTCAAGTCTATTAAAAAATAAAGTTCATGTATATATGTAATGATAATATACTATAGGTTATGGTAATTCAGCAAGGTATAACTTTTACCACCTAGACTCAAAAAAATACTGAAGACAACTATTTAAAGGATAAATTGATCCTATTAGTAATAATGATTTTATGAATGAATTTCAAAATGTTTATTAGAGAGAGTGAAATTAATAGATCACTTTTTCTTAATAACTTCTAATGATGATTATGTTTAGTAATATTTTATTATATATTTTTATGCTTATTATCAATGTCATTTTAATTTAAATCAAGGCTTATCCCTCATGATGCCTTGAGGCTTATGTCTTATCCCTACTGGAGAAAAAGCCTCGAGACCATTTTTAGCCTTAAAAAACATTAGCAATAATAGAAGATCAAGACAAAAAGCACCCAGATAAGACTGCAAAAATAATAATCTCCCAAAGCTTTTCCCCAATTCACCCCAATGGTTTCAAAGTATCTTCTGTTCTTTCATGTCCTCGAAGGACCTCCATAAAGCAACCAATTTAAAGTTTATTGCATCATCAAATGAAGCCAAAACTTAAGAAGGATAACCATTACCAAAGAATACTTTAGAGAGAACCAAAGGCATTACAGAAAAGACTTGTAAAATAATAACGTACCACAAAAATCCTTTGAAGTTGAGATATTGTGCCAGAGAACTTAACATTTGGTGGATGTTTCCCATTCTCTGATAGCTTGCAATGTGGGCAGTTCATAAAAATTGGTAGGTCTCGATTCAAAATGAAGAAACCAGATCCATTGTCCTCAATGCCAATAGACTTAACACCTTTTTCAAGGTCTTTCACAGAATTGGAGACTGTTGCACTAACAGATGTCAGATTGTTTGCTGTCATCCTTCTAATGCAGTTTGACTGGTCATCTGAATAGAGGCTGCCACCACTCGCTGCATCCTTCAACTTATCTAAATTTCTCTCCTTACTAGAGAAAGTAGCATTTGCTGCATTAACACTATCATTAGCTTTACCATGATGATCACTTTTACCAGATTTCGAAGGATCAGACAGATTGCCTGCAGCAACTTTCACAGGAGTATGGGATTCTCTAATTGTCGCATATGATGATCCCAGTTCCTTAAGATGCTCAGGATTTAGTAGGAAACGGTGCCCATGAGGGCATTCATGCTCAAAGCCAATATATACAAGTGTTTGCTTGAGAAAAGGGCTTGTTGTTTTTTCAAGACTATTGACATTCATAGGAACTACATTAGTACCTATCCGCAGAAAGGAGTCACTATCTGAATGTTCATTGCTGCTAATCTCATTTGAGATTTTTGAAAGATCAATAACATTTTCAGAGTTCTTTGAGCCTCGGCTATCAACAGTAACATAGCCTCGTTCATAACTATTAACGACCTTATTTTGTTTGATGCCCTTATCCATACCTGATGAAGATTGTTTCTTCTGTTGGAGAGGTGGAAATCCAACTTCTGGACCTGACGATCCAGCCACAACCTCAGAAAAAGGTTTTCGCAGGGTAAAGTTGGGAACACCTCTACCACTTATGCTTTTTTTATCTTCAGCTTTAATGTTCTCGGAGAAAGTTCTTTCATTACCAATCCCAGGCTGTAAATCCCTCGACTTTAGTTGTGCTACATCTTCCCTCTTCATATTTACATTTACATTAGGTTCAACGTTAGACTCTACCAGTGACTGAATTAAAGAGCCATGCAACATAACATTTTCTGTAAAATCAATTGGAGTTTTCCTTATTCTGGTACTAATTTTCCATTTAAACAGGAACTTTTGAGTGGGATGAAACCCACTCTGAAGTAAACCTTTTGAAGGTTCATAGTACTTTGCACCACCAACACGAATCATAGTCCAAGATGATGGCTGAATGGGTCCTGTTATGCTTACTCCTGATAACTCGACAACTGGAAGAAAATTGTCACAGTCAGCAAAATGGTTGAAAGTAACATTTGCTGATTCAAAATCAAAAGGATCAGATCGTAGTCGTCGTGAACGGCCACAAGCACAAGCATGTAGGAAGACATATCCACTTGAATGAGATTCTGGCACAGTCTCTGAAAGTGAATCTCCATTCTCGGTGTCATGTCTCTGATGCATACATGGTTTTCCAGTCAGACTAACGGCATCACATAGTTGCCTCCCAGAATTCCAAATGGATTTGCATTCTTCCTCCAACCTTTTTGCAAAATGTTGAACTGCAGGTCCCTTGACCATTGAATGGAAAGAAAGCAAAGCTTTCTCCAGGTGAGCTTCATGCTGTGAAGTGGGGTAACAAGCAGGTAAATCTCTTAGATAAACCTCCTTTGCAGCTGGTAATGCTCTTTCACACCATGTAGTTGAAAATTTCATATTTAAACCTTTACCACTTTCCAACCAAGATACAGCAATATCTAAAGGATCCAGACTCTTCAAAGCATTTCCCTCAATCGATGCAGAAGGCATGTGTCGGTGCCGTTGTTTTCGTTTACTGAATTCCACTTCCTCTATGCAACCACCTTTTGCAGAGAGAATTCCATGGAGAATTTGTTGACTTGAAGATAACCAAATTTCCATACTTGGAAGGTCAGGAGTAGTAAAAGTTTTTCCAGATGCAGCTGAAGCAGCAGCTGCAGCAGCTGCAACAGCAACCATACCAACCCCACCAGCTGAACCACTGCTTGCACTATGGACCAGCCCCCCTCGACCCCTTAGAATGTCAGATTGCCGGTAAATAAATTCCTTTAGAGATACTATATCCTCTTTGCTAGCACTTTGACCATGACTTTCAAGAAGAAGAGAGTCTGAAGTAGCTTTTCCATTCAAAACATCCTCCACAAGGCTAGTGGCAAACTCCAGAGACTCAGCTGTCCTATTTGCAGACTTGTCCACCAGAACAACGGCCTTAGATGCATCAAGTGAAAACAAAGGTGCAGAACTTGAGGCACCTCCACCTCTAGGCCCTGCATGACTGGTCTCAGAACCAGTAAGAGTTCGACATTTCTTGATTAGAAAGCGAATTTGTGCTTCAAGAGATGACTGCAATTTCTTCCTGAAACCACCTTCTGATTTGCTCACAGGACGGGCAAGCACAACTACAGATCCAGAACCTTTAACTGGCAAATTTGGCCTGGATATACTGTCTGAATTTGGAGGCTGATTAAGCGACATTGTATCTGTTCCCTCCACATTGGAACTAGTCATCGGGCCATCTGAGAAGTCGTCAATAAAAATAAAAAGTATGACTGGAGTACACTGTCCAGGAAACAATGAGGTATATGAACCTAAACCTGACATGACAGAGATGCCAGAAGCATTGCGTGTTAATATAGAACCACTTCTAATAGGAGAAGAGTTGTTAGACACAGCTGCTGAAGCAACAGACCGTGAAGCAGATGAAGAATGCAGCCTAGATGGCAACGGTGGTGTAGCTCGAGATTTTACAAATGGAGTTAATACATGCTTAGCAGATTGTAGCGCTCTAAATTTTTTCAAAATAGTAGTATCAAACCGCGACCCCTCTTGAATGTATATGATTACATGGCAGACCTGCATCAGTAATTGAGTTAAATGTTTGACCACATATCATATGTTGAAACTAAAGGGGGGCAGAACCAATTGCTTATTTATCAAAGCCCTACAAAACCGACCACTATCTAAGAACTTGCAATAATGTTGTGTCCAGTCATTCCTACCTGGGTAACCAACGTTAATAAAATTAGACGACACTGAATCAAAACATTGTCCAATCTCTGTTTCACTTTCTAAATAAGCAACTTAATATATTTAAGTATACATTTAGAGGGTTTCATTTGAATGGTAGGAGGAAAACGTTTAAGATAAAAACGCATATTGAAAGCACGACCTTAGCACAGTGCAGCTCTGTCCAACCTATGAAGCAAGAAGTATCACGGGAACAACCAATTTTCCACAATAGATTCCACATTTTAATTTGATTGACGAACGCGAACCTACAAATTATGGCGTCTACGCGTTCTCACAGTAAGTAGATATTTGAATCTTCTTAAAAAAAAATAAGAAGTAGATATTTGATACAGCTCCATATCATGTAAATAACAACAAGATGAACGTCTGAGATTTCAAAACCTAGAGCTGACGCAAATTTACTCAGCCATTTCACCGAACGCTCCATTTAGGATACAGACGAACAATCCAAGTTAAGCATCTTGACGAACCCAGACGTCCAAACATGAAGAGAAAAAGAAAGAGGAGAAATGAGAAATTGACGAGAACTCACAGAGAACATAAAAAGCATTCCCTGAAGATCCCCAAAATCATGCTCTTCAATCACCGAATCATAATCAGCTTCGGCATCGAACACAGAGCCCCTACGGGAAGCAAACTGCAAAAAGAGAATGCCTCTTTCCTCCTCGTGATAGTAACTAATTCTTCGCCGCTTGAACCAGTCTCTAACTTCCTCTTTCTCGACATCCAATTTCTTATCCAATTTACCGGACCCAAAGACATTGGAATCGATAATCCGATTGATGAGTTGAATCGAATCGTCGGGTCTCCTCCCAATGAAACCGACGACGACGACAGTGTCGGAAAAACGAGGAACGGATAGCGGCGGCGACGGCGACGAAGGAGAAAATGAAGTAGAGGGATCGGGTGAGACAGTACGAGGAGGGAGAGGCGGTTGCGAGGCTGAAGAGGAAGTGGGAGTTGATAGCGGTGGCGGCCGGACCAGTACTCGCACAGAGGATGAATTGGGTATGTCCATGAATGAGAGAGATTTGAGCTCCAGATGCAACTGGAACTGCTTCAGTTGTTAACTTCTGATGACAAGCACAATTCCTTCTGCCAGCGCCGAGGCGGGGAACCCCCTTTTTTCTTGCGCTTTTGCCTCTAAATTATTTGGCCTAAATGTGTTTTTTTCAGTTTAGTTCTCGTTGTTCTTTTTTTTTTTTTTTTAATTTTTTTAATTTTTTTAATTTAATCGACTGTGTATATATATATATATATATTAGGATTTTTTTTTATTTAACATTGGGATATTCAAACCTCCGACCTCATGGGTGAGGGTACCTGCCAATTACCTATGTTCCCTTTGGCTATAATATTTTATAATTTAGTTTTTTATTGTGAGTGAATTTATTCTGTTAATGATCAACTTACATGTGATACAGTATCTAATAAATATGCAAAAATACAGCAAAAAATATGCAAAAATTTAAAGATACAAAAAATAAATTTATTGTTTAATCAAAAAGATGTAGGATAAGAAATTGAATCACTTTTTTTTTTTTTTTTGAGACAAGAAATTGAATCACTTTGGAATAATAGTTGAGTTGCACGTTAAGAACATTCGAGTAAGATTTGATCATTATGTCTCTTGGAGTGCTCGACTCCGATAACATGTTCTTTGTATGAAGAGTTTTAATTTGATTTTAAGGTAAATCATGTCTAGTAACCTAAACCTTAAGATTGAAATCAAATTTATTTGAGAGTTTTAGTGTTCGTGAATTAGGAGTTCACATACTCAAAGAGTCCCTAATTCCAATTTTCTAAGGCTTTTATATCAACACTTTTTAAATTTTGTGTATAAAATGTCTTTTTTTTTTTTTAATTCAAGAACATCAATCTTATGTTTAACACGACTCTAAATTCTCGATTGTACATTTAATAGGTCTGTAACTTTTTAAAAGTGCATTCATCCAAGACCTCATCCCAAACAAAATTCATAGTCTAGCAACCGTTTATAAATAAAACTGAGAATTCCAAGATCTATTGTATGCTTTTAAATTGCCAATGTGAGTATAGTTCGATCACAATTGACATCCACCTTCTATTAGAAGATCAAATATTCAAATCCGACATTCAAAATATAACTAAATCTATATTTTTCAAAAAAATAAAAATAAAAATAAAATTATAATTTAATCTCGTTTAATTTATTTTATGTTAAAAATCACTTTTAGTCCCTAAACTTTCATGAAAGTAACAATTTGGTCCCTAAACTTTGATTTGTAACAATTTAGTCCATGTACTTTCAATTTTGTAACAATTTAGTCTCTAAACTTTAATAAGTAACAATTGAGTCCTATACTTTCAAGTTCGTAACAATTTAGTCTTTATACTTTCAAATTTATAACAATTATGATAATTTTTTTTTTTGCAAAAAGGACTAAATTGTTACAAATTTGAAAGTACAATGATCAAATTGTTACAAATTTGAAAGTATAAGGACTAAATCGTTACAAATCAAAGTTTAAGGACTAAATTGTTACTATCGAGAAAGCTGAGGGACCAAAAGTGATTTTTAACATTTATTTTACCAAGTAAGAAAGAAAAAAGAAAAAATCAGCCGTACGGCGTACATACAGATAAAACCTTTCAGGCTGTGAGGGGTCGGGACCAACGAGACACACACAGGTAGTTACTCTTACTGCAGAGTGGCGCACATCTACCAGAAGCCTCCATTTCGCGTTATCTCTTTACCCTTTACCTTCGACACTTCTCCATAGCAAATGCAAGCACTTCTCGCAGCTATGGCGGCCCAAACCTTTATCTCTGCTTCCCCTTCTCACTACATCGCATTGCCCCCCTTCTCAAATTCTTCCCCTCCGCCTTCCCTGACCTCCTCCTTCCACGGCGCCTCTCTCAAGCTCCCTCGCCACTCCCTCTCCCTCGCAGCCTCCGTCGCCCCCAAGCCCCTCGCCGTCGTCGCCGCTGCCAAGAAAGCCGTCGCCGTGCTCAAGGGTATTTCCAATGTTGAAGGCGTCGTCACGCTAACTCAAGACGACGATGGTATGTTGACTCTGTACTAATAAGTCTTTTAACTCTATGGTAATCCCGAAGTCTTTTTGTCTCATTGTATCGTAGTTTACGGGTTAGCTGAGGGTCGAGGGTACGAATCGATATCAGTATTCGTTTTTTTTTTTTGGGTGATTGAGTTAAATGGCCACGGAAATTGGAGTACCAGTGGGATTTTGAGGTTCTTGGCGCTTTCTGATGTAGATGTTGATTTTGATTGGATTGTGATATGTGCTAAGTGGGTTTTTTACTTTTTGACTGGATTGCTTTCTTCTTGACAGTTGCGTTGTCTTTTGGTCCTAATGTATTAGTTTGCGCATTAGTTGACTTTCAAACTTCAGGAGGACAATTGTATTGATGTTATGACGTTTCCTCCTCGTAGGATTCTGTTGTCTTGTTGGCTTATACACTATGGCTATTCTAGAACCAGAAAGCTATGGAGGATACTTCCCCATCAGAAAATTACAAGTAATAAGGCAATAATATTAGCAGTGGCAACAATGATGATAAATTATAATAATGAAAATGATAATGATAATGATAATGGTAATGATAATGATAATGATAGTAGTAGTAGTAAGATTGTGATGCTAAAAATGGTCGTGTTGTTTCTAGGTCCAACAACAGTAAATGTTCGCATTACCGGTCTGACAGAGGGGCTTCATGGATTTCATCTTGTAAGTAATTTAACTTTGGCGGACATGATCTATTGGCTTTGTTGTAACCAGCTAGTTGAATTTCTGAAATGTTGTTTTACTCAATCTACCTTCGTATTTCCTTCTGTAGCATGAGTACGGAGACACAACAAATGGATGCATTTCTACAGGTAGTGCATGATTCCATGTCCATTTTGAGCTTGATCTTTCTGTATCAAGAAGTTCTTATCAGTGAGGCTGTAACCTTTGTACAAGTGCATCTTTGTTTCTCTTTCGTTGTTTATGTATTATTTTCAATTGTAGGAGCACATTTCAATCCTAAGAAATTAACACACGGTGCTCCTGAGGATGAAATCCGTCATGCGGGTGACCTGGGAAACATAGTTGCCAATGCTGATGGTATATGCCTTTTCTTTCTGAAAGGTTCTTTTCTTTTATGTTTCATAGATTTGTAACTTCTAATGCGCTATTGTTTTGGTTCTTGCTATACAGGAGTAGCAGAGGCAACCATTGTAGATAATCAGGTGCCACTTTGAGTATTATTATTATTTTATCCATATATGTCAATTGTCATCATCGCAACCCGTATGCTCAGAATTATTAACGTCTTTCACCATGAATGGCATCGCAATAACTATAAATGTGGATGGTGGCTGTGCTGACTGCTGATAAAACTTTTTATGTATATTGTGCATGCATATGTTCATGATTGCAGTTACCTTAGTATTGACAAGTTCAAAGACAAAATTATGTTGAAGCCTTTAATTTAGATTAGCACCTCTAACATACTCAAATTTCTCAATCTATAGATTCCTCTCAGCGGCCCCAATTCCGTAGTTGGAAGAGCCTTTGTGGTACATGAGCTTGAGGACGATCTTGGAAAGGGTATGTTCCATTCATTGTTTCTAATTAGCTACATGTTTCACCCCTCCCTTTCTTTCCCTGTCACTTGATCAACCTACTCAAGCGATTTATTAACAGAGGTACAGATAAAAAATATTGAAATAAGAGTTTTTTTCATCCGTGCTTAGTAGATTATAAAAGCGTATTATTAATTAAATTGTGGAAAAAGAATTTAGTTCCCTTTATAGATGGACCTGAACTATTAGCTGCTGATAGCGATGTTCTATATCACTTAGCTGGACTTTTCTTTTCACTGTGTGTGTGTGTTTTTATTATTATTATTATTATTATTATTATTGTTTTTATAATTTTTAAATTTCACTATCAAATTTCAGTCTCTCTTCTCATTTTCCTGATTATGATTATGTAGGAGGTCATGAACTCAGTTTAACCACTGGAAACGCTGGTGGAAGATTGGCATGTGGTATGCAAACTATAGACATTATTCTTCTTCCCTCCCAAGAGTCCAGAGTCCTTTTCTTCCCCATGCTCGACATCTATATTCATATGACGGAATTTTTCCCCCTACTCGAACTAGATTCATATGATGGATTTGGCGATCAATTTGTTCGATTTAAAAAGAAATAAGTGATAGACACGTCTTTGCGAACTATTTGGCTATTTTGATTCTTTTCAATCCCTGATGGATGTCAATTTATATGGATGTTTTCTAACAGATTATTCATATATCATATCATCCTAAAATACAAGAATTGCAGATTTCAAAAAATGTTCGGTTTCCAACATCTTCACCCCAATTTCATTGATTTATATGGTAGAAAGGACTAAGTTATTACCTGAACTAAGTTGTTACTGGAGATTTGGAGCCATACGGTATACACTAAAATTTAGGACAGATTGTGTAATTTACTATTCTACCTTATTGAACACTGAATGTGACTTACCTCTGGCTCTAAGATGCAAGGAGATTCATAGCTTTAATTCAAATTCTCAGTCCGGGGCTTTCCTATAAACATTTTGCTGTTATGTATGTACTTCATGCCATGTGGGCACTTTATGATCCAAGGAAGCTGAGTTATACAGTATGTTTTAATTCAAATTCTCGGCCATGGACATGGACCATATGGTTCTTGTATCTATATTTTCTTATGAATTGCACTGCTTATTTCGATTATCAGATTCTTTGTGTAGAGATGTGGTCCAAAAGTCTGGCTATTGTTTCGATTTGCTGGCATGACACATTTTTCCACCTTGTTGTAGAAGACATACTTTTCAATAGAAGCTAGTAACTTGGAAATGGGAAAGAGTTTTGCTGACTGCATTAGCATAGTAAATGTATAATTGTTGCAAACACTTAAATTAGCAGCTAACCAAACTGCTAATCTATTGCTTTGCTTGAGTGCCATGATAATACAGGCAAGAGTAAAAATCCAGACATTCCCTATGAACTTCTAGCTACCTAAATATTGTTAACTTGTAAAATTGAATGTGTAAAATTGAGATTCTCAATCTTATTTTCGTCTTTGCAGGCGTCGTCGGGCTGACTCCCATGTGATGGCATGGCAACAAACAAACTATATAGCCTATGAGGTTGGTACGAGCTGTGCCATTGTCTACTTGTTGTCACCCGCTTCTCCACAGGCTTGAGTTTCTTTTCTTTTGCCTAGCATATAAATTGTAGTCTTGGGAAGACGGTTCTATTGTACTCATTGATATCTGTTACTGTGCTTTCCATCAGCTGAATAAAATTGACTTGCTGCTTGAGCTAATAAGTTTGACATAAAGATTTGTTGACTTTGGAAATTTATGAGATATCACTTGTGAAATCATACCCGGTTAACTAATTATAGAAGTAACTAAATAGAAAAGTTGTTCCATCAACAAACTAGACTTTTCAACACACAGAGACTAGAAACAGAACAAGTTTGCTAATTGTTAAGTTTATGGATCCACTTGCATTTCAATTTCATGTGGGTTTCAATTCAAGTACTTGGCTGCAAGTTCATTACATGTGAAGGTAGCAATCCATTGTTGTGGATGGGACACGTGGAATGAGCTTTTTGATGCCATTGTCATTCTTGTTGGAAAAGCCAAACAGAACCATAACCTGCACTACCAAGCAACCTAAATTTCCAATTACATAAGAAGAAAACAAAATGGTAATAATAATTCAAGCAACCTGATCCTAATTAGGCAACCACTCATGTCCCCTTCATTTGTTCATAAACATTCAACAATTTTATAGCACCAAAACCCCCTTAATAGCATTAGGACCTGTCCCAATCAACCAACCATGCAGCACTCTTCTGCCCTCTTATCAATTTCTTTTCCTTTTTGTTTCTTCTCTCTTCTTCTACAACCTCCTAACCTAGTTTTATGTAGCTGCATTTTCATTACCCAAATTAGATTTTAGATTCCTTTTCGGGGTTAGATTATAGGTTCCATATCTGAACTTTAAAGTTTGTGTCTATTTGGTCCTTGAACTTTAGGTCCTTAAACTTACGATTTCAATTTTGTCTAATAGAGCTTAGTTCTATTTGGCATTTTTAAAGATTCACAAACCTCCTAGAAACAATGTTGAAAGTTTAGGGTCCTATTAAAATAAAGTTCAATTCTATATTTAATAGATCAATTAATTATTTGAGTTTCAAATAAGTCAGAAACTTATTATTTATTTGATACAAAATTGAAAGTTCAAAAGCTTATTAAACATTTTTTAAGTTCAATGACTTATTAAACACCTTTTAAACTTCAAGAACTTTTTAAATACAAACTCGAAAGCCTCATGGACTAAATTTGTAATTTTAGAGCATACTTTCAATTGGTCAAGACATCGATAACTCGTTTATATCATCTATCCCAAAAAAAGTTTTGGAATAGAAGAACTAAACCCACGAAAAGAGTAGAAAATAGTTGTGAGTCCCATTGAAGAGCAAATTGAGTGTAATTTTTGTAAAATGGTTGCTTCATGATAATATGTGGTTGGAGTTGCACTTCACGAGGAGACATGGAGTTACATTCACGAACTGATACACAACCAAAGCCTAACTTTAGGCTTCCGGTTGGCTTCCAGTCTTTTTCTTCCACAAAAAAAATGCCTTCATAAGTCAATTTTTTCATACCATTCATTTTTCCTTATAATTTTAAAAAAAAAAAAGTTATTTTCTTTAAAATTCACTCAAAGTTCATCTATAATAATAATAACTATTAATAAAAACCATAATTAATTGATAATAATTTTAGATGGTTAAAACCATAGAACATAAAAGAATAATTTATGACCCATCAGTCAAATTTTCACTATTACTAAATGGTTTTTATTTTTACCCATTTGCTGAATTTTCTGTGCCTAATACTAAATATAAATAATTTGCATGTAATGTTTGGGATTGGTTATAACTGCCCCAATCTAATCCTTCTCAAACTCATCAATATGACCACTCTATCACACCAACACCACTAAGAATAGAGAGAGATGGGATTTAATGGCATAAAGTGTCAAATTCAACTTCCTCATTATAAACAAACAAAAAAAAAGTTATAATAATTATTATATGAAAATACATTATTATTCTTCTTAATCCACCAATTTGGGTACATTAGAGTTGAAATTTTTAGTTACAACCTATGGTATATGCTCAACAAATCTTGAAAAGCAAATGGTAAAAAGATTTTTTTTTTAATCACCAATTTGGGTACATTAGAGTTTTAATTTTTAGTTACTACCCTATGCTATATGCTCAACAAATCTTGAAAAAAAAATGGTAAAAATATATTATATTATCAATTTTTTTAAATCATGACTGTTCAATTTCTCTTGGGGCCACCATTTGCCAACCCTCCTAGGTATAGGCTTTAAAAAGTACTCTAATTTTCCATGTGATGAGTCAAGAGAAAATATGAGCTAATTGACAAGTTGCTCTCCAAAGTCCATTTTAGATTTTATTTATAACAACCTCATGAATTTGAATTCTCAAAAATTATGATTTTGAAAAGGAAAAAGAATTAAAAATATATAAGTAAATACACCTTTTTTTTTGTAGTTTAAAAATAGAAAAATGATTATTTTCTCTAGCTAGAACATTTCCAAAGTAGCTTTTATTCATAAAGTTGACCACTTTAAAATTTAAGATCAATATGATAATACTACCCTATGGAATTGTTGTGAGCTTTATTTAAGTTTTATTGACTAAATTCATTTGAGACTTTTGTGCAAAATCTTAAATAATAAAGAATATCTTTTTTCTCCATTACTAATATCAATATCAATATCAAGAGGGTTAATTTAGGTTTAGTGATAAATCAAAGTTTTCAAATTAAGTAGTTGAGATCTAGTTAGAAGGAGAGAAAGTGGCTTGCACAATACTCCCCTTCTTTGGCTATCTTATAAGATAAGATAATGCTTTTGAGTAAAGAATGAACCATTTGAAAAGGGTTTCTCTTCTCTCTCTCTATTTATTATTTATTATTTATTATTTATATTTATATTTATATTTATATACACTCACACATATAGTGAGAAAATTACATTATTGGATTGGTTAAGTGTCTATGGATTAATGATTATAAAATTGGGTATGACTTTGTTACAAAATTTGGTCCTTTTTTTAGAGGTAAGCAAAGTCTCCATCCATGCTTGAAAAATAAGATAGAAAGTAGACACCCACCCCAACTTTTTTCATTCCATATGCTTTTTTATTAAATTAAATATCTACGTGCATGTTTAAAATTTTACTCACTATTAAGCAACAACCCATTGGAAAACTTTGGTCAAAACGGTAAAATAATAGCATCACTTACGTTCGTTAGTTTTTAAATTATATTTGGTAGCTAACTTTTGGTGACTTTCAAAAATACGATACACATTATCACGCATACTAGTACTTTTCTTAATTTCATTTTTATTACCATTATGTAACATATAAAAGATTGTTCGGTTCATGAACTTGAAAAGTCTATATTTGTAAAATACTTAGGGTTAGGATAAGTTTGGTCTTATATGTACCATGTGTGTATTTAAACGACTATACTGTAAAGGAATTTTATATGTTTAAATTTATATTTAAATTGTATTTGGTTTGTGGGGTTTGTGAATTATTACAGGAGTGTTCATGTATTGACTAACCAAACATCAGGAAAAAATGATTATTTTTTTTTTCATTAGTTAAAACCACTACAAATAAAAGTCCTATCAATAATCCAATACCTACCACTAAAATCAAAGCAATTTTACATACCAATATCCCAAGCTATATGTAAAAAAAAAATCAAGAGTAATTAGTGTTATTAAGTGAACGACTAATCTAATGAGGAGTACATATATTATGTATGGTCAACTAATTAGGAAAAAGTAAAAAATCTGTTGTGAAAGAGTTTGAAACACATCAATAAAATAATTCCCACATATATATATATAGTTTGGCTAAAATAAAAAGGTATAGCATTTATGTTTGCCCATAGAATAAGTGATTAAACAAAACAAATGTTAGTTGGCCTAAACTAAAAGTTATCTCCTTTTCCCATATGCCAATATACTCTTTGAGCTGCATTATCTGAATACATATATACATATATATATCCATATATAAAATATTTTATATAGTGATTGATAGTCAGTTAAGTGACAGCCAATAAAATTAAATTTATTTAAAGAGAGAGAGAAAGAGAAAGAGAAAGGGAAGTGGCTAGCTAGTTGCAAGGATGGTTTTAGTGACAAAGTGTGGCTCCCAAAACAGTGATGTGAGAACAGTTGGAACAACTTGCCATTTCACACCAACAAAAACTAAATCAAATTATCAATTAATTTATATATATATATATATATATATATATATATATATATATATATATATATATATATATATATATATATATATATTATTCTCTTACAATTTTCCTTATCATTAATTATTATCCTTTTTTTTTTTTCCTTTTTGAAGAAAATGACTCATTTCCCATCTGATGTTGCGGTCCCCTAATGGTTATTTGATGCTTAATTAATGGCTCCTTTTTTTTTAATACTTCATTTTAAAGTGTTTTTGGTTTTGAGTTATTTATTTATTATTTTTTTTTTGTTAATTTTGGTCCATTTTTATTTTAATAATAACATGTATAGTTTGGTTAAATCTTTGGAAATATCTATATCGTTTATAAGATGTGTCGTTAATGATTATCTATCATGACTTCTTTTTCTTTTTATACGTGGCAAAGAGAGATAGTAAAACTTGTGATTGATACTAAATATATACGTGATGGTTAAATGAGTTGAATGTAAGATTATTAAAAAAAAAAAAAGAGAGAGACAGAGAAAATCAAGTGGAATTTTCAAATGAATAGAAAGGCAACGAGTTGTGATGAACTTAAAGTGGTTGGATTAAGGGGTTGAACATCTTCAAAAACCTTATTCTCTAAAATTCATTCACGGTCTCTTTTTCGATGTTGTCTAAAAATAACATAGCATGCAGAAAAATTATATAGCACTAAATCACGACAAAGACGTTTTAAAACTACATATAGATTGAAATAACGATAAAACTCGAATTATAGAGGTCTAAAATTATATATATTTAACCTTTTTTTAATTAATCAAATCTACTCAAGAACAAAACTACCCCAATCTTTTCAAAAGGAAAACCATCAAATATTTTTTTTTCCTTATATAATTTTTAGGTTATGGTCATCTCTACCATCTCCAATTTCACCCACCTTATCTTTTTCCTTCACTCTCTCTCTTGTCATCACAATTAAAAAAGAGAGAGAAATAAATTGAGAAAAGGATTTTTAAAAAAAAAATCAAATCATCTTTGCAAATTAAATCCACACAAATATAATGATGGTTTCAAATCCTTGAGAGGAGGGATGATAAGATCCATAATAAGAATAAAATTAAAATGATTTTGACTTCTGAAATTTTATCTAAATTATTTTCAAATTGTCTTTTATATATATATATATATATATATATATATATAGTTTTTAATCTACTTTTACTTTTGATTATTAAATTTTATTAAGCTAATTAATCTTACACATTAATTGTAGCTTTAAGGATTCAAAAAATTGTGCCAAAACTTAATTCAACTAATTAAATTAAGACATATAAGTTAAAAAGTCAAACGTTTGAATCTCTATTTATGTATTTGTTGCTGAACTAAAAAAAACTCGAAATATTACAAATATATAAGACCATAGCAAATCAACCACATAAAAAGCTAATCAAGATTTTTCCTTCAATTCCATATGCCTCACACACTACACTTAGAACTACAACCACTCTTTATTATTAAATTCACTTCAACCAAAGAATAAACCCAACCTTCTCTATTTTATCCTATCTCAATATAGCCCAACCAAATCCCTTCTACCATCCATATACTTTTTTTTCCCTTTCATTAATCACTTGTTAATCTCACCCCTTAATTAAATTATGAACCACCAAAATTTGCCCATTTAAAATTGAATAAGAATTAAAAATTAAAAAAATAATCATGTTCATTTAATTTAATTTCTTGCTTACATTTTGGTATTAGTTCAATTCATTGCTCAATTGATTTGACTTTTTGAGAAACCAAACCCTCTAAGGTTTTTTTTTTTTTTTTGGATGAAAATTATACTTTTTTTTTTTTTTTGTAAAATTGGATAAAGATAAACTTCAAATTCAAAGGCAACATGGAGACTAATTTAAAGATTTATTAAAAATATAAGAATTAAATCTATATATTTTAAAAAATAATGACTAAAATACAACAAGTTTCAAAGTACATGAATCAAAATATTATTTTAACCAATTATATGCGTACAAACTTGGATTTATATAGTTTATATTTTATTTGTAAGTTGTTTAATTATGATTTGAAAATGTGTGTAATTAAGTATTCCGTATAAAAAGTAGATTTCATAAGCTTGAATTTATGCAACTTTTTACAATTAACATATCCACATATCAAGTATCAGCTCAACCTCTTAATCTAGTAATACAAATCTAACCCATGGAAAAAATCGGCGAATAGATTCTTTAGACCTTTATTAATCCAAAGTAACCCTAAGTAGCAAAGCCTTGAAGCTATTAGCTTGGGTTGGGTGAGCTTTGATTCTAACCCACTCAAAGTAAACCCTCATTTGGCTGTTAGGCTTTGGGAGTTTCTAATCATTTTTATATATTTTCTTCCTATTATTCTCCCACAACCACCAATTTATTTGGTCACCTCCCCCATCAGGCACAATTTATAATTTAATATATTTGTTATTATAAAGTTTTATTCAATACAACCCCTTGAAAAATTAATCCATAAAATCATAGAAATATATCTATTTCTAAGAAATTATATACATATATATTTGCCTAATTAATTTTCTAAATATATATTTGAGTAGTAGTGGAAGTAAGGTGGAGCAGCTTAAAGTCAAGTGTGAATTAAATTTATGTTTATGTACAACGCATCCAAACGATTGGGGAGACTTAATTAAATTAATTGGTGCCGTCTAATCATGGGGTTATGATATCAAATATTGAATCAAAACACAATTTTCAGTTCATTTAATTAATTACTTAATTAATTTTAATTATGATGGATCAGATGAATGAAATAAGTGTAGGGACGAGTCGACCCGACCTATTTATTTATTTTTTAAAAATATATATTAATTGATAAATTAATATCAAGACAGTTTGGTAATGTAATTAAAACACATCACATGTAATTGCCCAATCTTGTGGTACGTACTGAAATGAAACCAACCAATATTACCTTATTATTGACTCCACTCGGGGCTAATTAATATTTTGGCTTCAATTTTTATATATATATCATCGTTTTAAAATTACTAATTAATCCATGTGTCAGGAAATTATTGGTTGGTTGCTATTTTGTATTTTGTTTTTTAATTTTATTAAGATAATTAGTTGGTTGGGGATTGACGAGTATTTTGTTGGTTCGAATTGCAACTCGGGTCGACCCGATCTAGAATCGGGTTTCCTACCAAGCTTTAGGTAAAGGAAGAAAGAGTAAGAAAGAAAGAGTGAGCCAGAAAAAGTAATGAAATATATTTTCTTTTATATATATAGTTTTTTTTTTTTTTTGCTTGAAAATTAATTCATGAGATGATGAGTCTCATGTAAATAAAAGTTTGAATCGTGGGGTTTTCTTCTTCAAAAGTGTGGAGTGAAATAGGCATGGTTTAAATATGTCATTTTCTTCTTCTCTTCTTAAGCATTTATTAATGGCCATATCTTATTTGTGTGGCTATTGATTATGACTTGCCTTGTGCATTGTGTGAGTTTATGTGAAATTCATTTTTAAAGACAAATTGGAAAATAAAATAAATAAATAAATAACCCACACTTAGAAGGAAAAATAACTTTTTTTTTTTTTTTTAAAAAAAAAACAACTATATATATAAAGAATACACTAGTACTCCCCAAAAAAACAATTTTAAACTCTTTTAACATGTAGTTTCTTATTCTATTAAAGTTTCAAACACAAAACTCAATGGAAGAATATCAAAAAAAAAAATTAAATGATATTACAAGAATTCCAATGCAATACTTATTGAGTTAATAGATTATTTTACGATGTATATTATTTAAATATTGATCAATACATATTCTCAAACCTTTTTGATAGCTATGTTGCGTCTTCCATCGTTCTTAATTGGAAGACCTTCATCCAACTCTTTGTATGTTTCTCACATACGATCCTCGATAAAATATCCTCTTTTTTTAAAAAAATACATATTCTCAAACCCCATGTGTGTCATATATTCCCACTTTAAATTTTATGTTCATGATCACTATTTACACTCTAAAATAAGATTATGCAAATCATCACACATTCTTACCTTAATTAATAATCCATATGAAAACCCAAGATGAACAAAAGTTCAAATTTCCGCCTCACAATAACAACGTTGTGTTCTTTAACAAAAAAAAAAAAGAAGTTATAAATACGATTAAAAAAAAAAAAGAACGACAATACGTTTAACGAATTAATAATCCGTATGAAATCCGAGTTTGGTTCATTTCATCTAGAAAGACTTCACAATTTACATTGAGAAAGAAGCAAAGAATATGAGTAAAATTGAAAACTTGGAATAGATTCAATTGGGTATAGAAAAGAAGGATTGAAGTGGAGGGTTATTGAAAAATGAAGGCACCAAAGAAAGAAGAGCATGAAGTATTAGTAAGTCATACGTATGGAACTCATTCACACACACACAACCAAACCCTCAAGCAAAATATATATATTAATAATTATTTATATATTTATTTATTATTATTATTATTATTTTTAATTTCTTCTTTTTGATGAGGTGGCGCATCGAAAGGGCGTGAGAAAGCAGAAATTAAAAGCCATCAAATTCAGAACACAAACAGACGACCCCTTCAAACCAGTCCAACTAGCTTTTCTTGTTTCTAACATTTTGCCTTCGCCAATTAAGGTTGACACTTCAAGCAAAAAAAAAAAAGATTTGTAGGTACCAAATAAATAAATAAATAAATAAATAAAAAATGCCACTCTTTTATTACATTACATCGAACCCCTCTCTCACGAGTGGGCGGCTTTCAACCCCTCATTACTAATAAACCCATCCCTATATATTTCACCCATTTCCCACTCTCTCACTCCTCACTTCTTTCTCTCTCTTTCTCTCTCTTACTTTTCTCACTTCTTTACTTCCAAAGTTTTGATTTTTATTGCTTTTCATGGAAACCCCAGAAGACTTTGTGGCTTCTAACGATCAGATTCATCATCTCGTTTCTGTTAAAGGCCGCCGGAACAAGCGTTTCAGGCTTCTTTGTGGCGGTGCTGATGCTACTTCCTCCTCCTCTTGCGGCGGCGGCGGCGGCGGAGAGGAATTTGCTGCCTCCTCTTCTGTCTCCGGCGAGATTGATAATATCGTTGATCATCATGAGATTAGTACTGAGGAAGAGGAGGATATGGCCAATTGCTTGATTCTTTTGGCTCAAGGAGACGGCCACCGCCGCCCGAGGCAAATTCTTCAAGAGGGTGTCAAAATCGACAGACTTTCTGCCAAAAGATTCAATTTTGAGATCGCTAAAAGTGGATTTTATGTTTACGAGTGCAAGACTTGTAATCGGACTTTCCCTTCTTTTCAAGCCCTCGGCGGCCACCGTGCCAGCCATAAAAAGCCCAAGCCGATCGCCACCGTCGAAGAACCAGAAGAGCAACAATCCAACAAGATCGTGCCAATTGCCACTGCCGTCCAAGTTCCAACCAAGACGGCAGCGACGAATTTCCAAGCCCAGAAGGGAGGGAAAATTCACGAGTGTTCCATATGCGGGTTGGAATTCACTTCAGGTCAAGCGTTGGGAGGGCACATGAGAAGGCACAGAGCCACCGCCGTGTCGAGCGCACAACAAGTAGTTGCAGCTACGAACACGGAGCATAATCATAATCATCATAATCATCATCACAATCATCATAATTCATCGAGGTCGACGGCGGAGGCGGAGATGAAGCAAAGGAACATTCTAGAGCTAGATCTGAACCTACCGGCGCCGGAGGAGGATCTCCGGGAGACAAAGTTTCAATTCACGGCAACCCCACAAACAATTGTGTTCTCAGCACCAACCCTGGTGGATTGCCATTATTGAAAAACAGAATCATATTGAAGAAAAAGCAAAGAAACCCCAATACGGGGTTAAATGTGAATCGTGTTTTAATTTAGCTGATCTTATTATCTTCTTTTTTTTTTTCTTTTTAATTACAGTTACTTATTATATATAGTGATCATTAAATATTCTTTGAAGCTATATATGAATATTTGGTTATCTACCCATTGAAGTTGAATCCAAATACTTTGAGTAAGAGAGTGGTTGGCTGGATGTTCTCATTTGGTTACCTTTCATTCACGAAAAGTGGGTGATTTTTGCGTTACCTTTTTCTCTACAATTTTCTTGCCACTCAAACTTTTTTTACCCATAAAAAAAAAAAAATGGTAAAGATTGAATTTTTATGGAAAATTTTAGTGAAATACAAAAACCCATTAATTTTTTTTGAGTGAGAAAAGAAGAAGAGTGATGGCTTGGCTAGGGTTTGGCAGCTTCACCACCACATCTAAAAGCCCCATTGGATAGGTTCTCTCTTTTCATATGCTTTGCTTTGCTTTGCTTGTACATATATGTCTCTCTCTTTCTCTCTCTCTTCTTTTTTTTTTTTTTTTTTTGAATTTCTCTCTCATATTAAATGACAAGAAATACATGGATGGCAGGCTGAGTTGGTAACTAAGCTATGCCAAATGGATCCACCTGTCTCTTTCTCTCTCTAACTCTAACTCTGGGAGTCTGGGTTTTCTTTTTTAAAAAAATAAAATAAAATTATTATATGTTTTTTTTTTTAAATTTTTAAATAGTACAGCTCAGTTTTAGTTCTAAGCCTAACAGTTACACCTAAGTGAAGTGACCAACTGTATTATCCCTTATTTTAGAAGCTACTTTTTAACCAACATTGGGAGGGGAGTGGGACCCACCGCTGCGTTTCTTTCTTTCTGTGTCTGGTGGGACCCACTCCCGATGTCCCCTTCGTTATTCCCGATAAAGATACTCTGAACTCTTGCCACAAGCATTGGGCTTGGATAAGTGGGCCTCCTCTCAGGTCCATACCATTTGGGCCCACATTCTATTTTCCTTTTTCCCTTTTTCCCTTTTTCCTTTTTTTTTTTATTTTTTTTTTTATTTTTTCTCTGGTTGTGCCTCACTGTGTATCTACTTCTTCATCTACTACCACTAATATTGCAGCACTAATTCTCGTATTTTATTTTTCTATTTTATCCATGTGAACAGTGTTTTCTAATTTCTAATTTTTATATATTAAGTTATTTATATTGGAAATTGAATGGGTGGAGCCAGACATGTGACGATAAGCCAAATGAAAAATACAAAAACTTAGTAACAACGACAAATTATTGGGAGTCGTGGTCCTTATTTATGATTGCCTCTTTACTCATCTCATTAGATAGAGGATAGTAGGAAAGTACTACATGTAGAGAAAAACTCAAAAAAAAAAAAAAAAAGTGTGGTATGTCAAAAAAATAGATATGATTAAGCATGCATATAACTCGACTTTTTATTACTAAATTAATATATACTTTCAAATTGTTATTGTCCATTGCTATTTAAGCATAGTTCAACTGATTAGGATATCCAACTATTTTTCAAACCTATGTGAGATGATTGGACAAACACCTATAAATAGAGTAAAATTTGAATTTATTACGTGCACGAGCTTAGGTGAAAGTTAGGAAGCCTAACACATATGAATGAATTGCACAGTTTAGGGAGGGGGGTCCAAATAAAAGATGAGGTTCATGATTGGCACATGCTGCATCAAGCTAGCTAAGCCATCTTGTCACATATCAAGTTTAGTACTATAGATTTTACAGAACATAAAGGCACTATTTTGGAACATGATTTGATTTCGACATAATTTATGTAGTGGGTGATATTTAGGGTGGTGAAAAGAATTTTTTTCAAAAAAATAAAAAACAAAAAAGCCTGCAACAGCAAGAGCAAATGAGAAGTTGACAGGTGGACAGTTTGAAGTTGTAAGTTGTAACATATCTGAAAAGAAAATTAAAAGCTTTGTCTGGTGGGCTGGCAAATGTGAGTGAAGTGGAAGTGGAAGCTAATATTGTGGATTTTTTTTTTTTTTTTTTTTTTGGAGAAAAAATTATATATATTAGTAAATTTTAGAGTTGGAAAATGGAGAAGGGTATAATTGGGATTAGGGTATTTTTATCTACAGGACAGGGGAACTGGCTAAAAGCAAGCAAATGGGTACAATCCGACCGACAACTGCTGTGTGTTTGCCGGCTAATTGTACTTTGGTTTCGATTTGGACATGTTCTGGCAAAAGGCAAGACAAAAGCTTACATTTCTATTTTTATTATTCTTCATTTTCAAAAGTGCTTATTTGTTACGTTTCTTTATATCTTTCTATAATATTATGATATTAGGTACTTTTAATGTCTAAACTTAATTACCTGTCAACTTGAGTATTATTCGTTTATCGATTCAAGTATTAATAATATCTGTGGATGAATTCTATGGTGTTAAATTCGTTTATTAAAACTGTGCGTATGTTAACCTTATGTTGTTTCAAAATGTTATTGTTGTCACTAGCGTTATGCTATATATATCTAAATCATTCAATTCTGTCATCATCCAGTTGCTGTGGTGTAGTGGTTATCACGTCAGTCTTACACACTGAAGGTCCCCAGTTCGATCCTGGGCAGCAACATTTTTTTAACACATTTTCAAATGTATTACAGTTATAAACAATGTTGAAGGCTAATCTCCCAACAAGTTGCTGTGGTGTAGTGGTTATCACGTTAGTCTTACACACTAAAGGTCCCCAGTTCGATCCTGGGCAGCAACATTTTTTATTCTTTTTTTTTTTAATCAAACTTTTATTGAATTTAGAAAAATAGTAATGAAATCTTGCATCCGGTTCCAGTTTCTGTGATATAAGTAAATATTTTTTCCCCCCTAAACCAGATATTTTCCAAATTTACTGTAATCCAGAGATGCTTTTTCTACATAATGTCAAACACAATGTTTAAATTTTAAGCCGAAACTCTTTATTAAGTTATTAACCATAGCTCAGTGAATTGGTTACCCATGCAATGTCTAAGAATACTCGGGTTGTTAATAAGTTAAAATTAATTTTTTTTGCCTTAACAAGTTAAGATATTTAGGGTTTTTTTTTTTTTAAAAAAAAAAAAATAGAGATATTTAGGTATTTTGATGCTTAAAAATTAAGGAAAAAGTAAGGTGGAATTTATCATTTAGTTCAATATGTCAGTAAATCCACGTTTGCATACCTATAAATTGAAAAAAGAAAAATAAATCACATAAACTTAAGTTTATGTTCTATATGTTTTGTCTGTGAATTTATAACTGATAAAAATAAATATGTAACTTGAAAGATGTACTCATGTAGCCTGTGAATGGTGTAAGATAAATAGCCTTGTATTTTCCGGTTAATGTGAACTGGGATTCTTCTTCCCATTTGTAGCTATTCTTAAACAGATTTCTATATCAAGTGAACAATTGTTTCTCCATTAGAACGACAGAGAATTTCATGTAGTCTTCTTCTACTTTGAAAATGAACTAGCATTAAACTTACAAGCAGATTATTGATAAGGAAAGCAACAGTCAAAATAAATCACTTCTTGGTGTAAGTTTGATGGTCGGGTCCGACGTCTCGGGAACCAGTGTTTATATAAGGACCTCGAAAAGTGGCCTGCGGTGGAAGAGGCTTTGCCGGATCTATAACTGGCTTTTTGGAAGACCTGGATGATAATCCTTTTCTACATTAACTTGTGCAAATTCATTCATTCAAAGGCATAAATTTGTCAGTAGCAGCCATGAGTCCGTTTACTTACGCCATGTAAAAGGGAAATGCTAATCCAGCAGATGCAAAGGCTATCAATCCAGTGGCAACGATGATATTCCGACGCCGTGTCATTGGGTTTTCTATCTGTGATCTGAATGCAAACCTACAAAATAAGAGAAAATTCTGCCTACTTTTCAGAAAAATTATACAGAAAATTCCAATATGGTGAAATTTGAGTAATTCTAATGGGAATATGGGTCCGCTAAAGTAAACAGGGCAGAAATAAACAAGTTGGCAACATAGCAGATTGCTTCCTTTTTCATTTTTAACAAATAACAGATCTTTTGGTTTAGAAAAGTGCAACAGAAAGGGGCCTCATGTGCACATCATCAGCCAAAAAGAAAAAAGAGAGAACAAAACAGAGCAACCCAGACAGTAAGGAAAAGAAAGAGGAACATTTTAGAGCCAGAACTGTAAGGCAGACAGCAATTAATATTCTGTAAACTTAACCTACAAAGAACTTTATCTTACAAGAAAGCACTAACCACCTTGAATTGACCAGAGGAAGGAAATGCTCTACGGAAATCAAATCAAGGCTCAACAAAATACCACACATGCTATACCTGACCAACGAGGTCACTTTTACCGACACCAACTCCTTATGATGAACAATATTCAATTGATAAGAATAACTTCCAAATTTTCTTGCCGACAATATGTTTATATCGGGAGACAAATGTATCAAATACTCTAACTTTGATCACAGTATTAAAACAACCGCATCGAACAACAAAACAGCGACAATATCACAATGACCAGATTCCATAATTATCAATACACAACACAAAATGTGAAATGCAAACTTCTATAATCATGCAGCATTTTCAGTTAATAACCAAGAAAGCAAAATAACAATCCACAAGTACTAGCAAATCATAACACTTTTGCAGCTATCTTAAACTGGGAAACTTAAGCCTCCATCTCCATTTATTCATTCATAGACATAGTCACAAAAGAACAGATACTTGAGCACCAAGTAGCGCATTCTTCCACTATTCAGCAATGAAACGCAAATGCAAATAACTGGAGATAACGAATAATATAACTTATAAACATTTGTCCACTTCGTCCATGATAAGTAATGAAATCCATAAATTTATCAGGCACAAAATCTACGCATGGGGCCTAAAACCATTGGAATCAATCCAATATGTTGATAGAAACTAATGGCAAGAAAGAACCACCTAGGGAAGCACGAAACATCAGCAATATATATATAATTGAACAAATCTGCAGAAATGTATTGTAAAACGAATACGAATTAAGAAACGAAAGGAAGTGATTCGTTGAAATTGTTGGGCAAAGCAGTAAAGTAGAAACAAAACCCTAACTGAAAAAGAGAAGAGGCCGTCCATTACCGTGGGAGTTGCAAAAGAGAGTGGTAGCGATTGAACTGAAGAGGAGCTTCTTCAAAGAGGAAACAAAGGGAACTGATACTCAATTTCTTGACCTGGTTATCTGAGGAGCTAAGCCTTCAACTATCACTATGGGCTTCCAAATAAAATTTCGAAATTACTAATTGTCGATAAAATGTCAGATTTTTCATTAGAAAAAAATTCCTCGCAAAGAAAAAGAGTTGACGATGATATTATATATATATATATATATAGACGCATGTTTTAAAAATTTAAGGCTCGTTTCATTATAATTTTATTTTATTTATGAAAATCAATATTACAAAAATTACTTATATCCTTTTAAAAATACTATTTACACTATTTTTTGTTTGAATTTATTATTAAACTCTTGATTAACTTTTTAAATTTTAAGGTAAATTTATAGCAATATTTTTAGAATAAAAAAAATTAATTACACAAGAAAAAAAAATGCTTTCAAAATTCTAAATAGATGCGGAGAGTAAATATGATTAGGGAGTAAACACAATAGAGTGAGAGCAAGGACTACTTGCTTCAAAATTCTAAATAGTTGCGGAGAGTAAATCATTCACTATCTTTTAAAAGCTTCCTATTAAATTGTTATGAGATTAGAGTAGGAATTCTCTAGTGAAAAAAGACAAATTTATAATGAAACGTTTTTTTAGTTCAAACTCAAAATGAATATTTAAGGTCCCGTTTGATAACCATTTGACTTTTTGTATTTGAAAATTAAGCTTATACACACTTATTAATATCTATGAGAGCATTTTTGTTTTAGTATCTACTTTCTTCCTTGTTTTTAAAAACCAAGTCAAAACTTGTTTTGTTTTTTAAATTTGGTAAGGAATTCAAATGGTTGCTTAACAAAATGAAAACCATTGTAGGGAATTTGAGAGAAAACATACATAATTTTCAAAAAACAAAAACCACGGGACCTAAAAAAAAATAATAAAAAGGAGTCTAGTTGCAATATTTATAGTTCAACAAGGGTATCCAAACTTTAAATCTTTGAAATAATACATAATACTTCATCTACTAAGATGAGTTCAAATTGACGGTCTAATTGCATTTCTGATTTGCTATGGACAAAAATTTTATAACACATTAAATTTGTTTCTATTATTCTTATTTTTCGCCTTTCTTTCTCTATAAAAATATAAAAATTTAATGGTGATATTGGAAAACATAGATCGAAATATTGTTCTTTTCCATCTCCAATGAAAATGAGGAGTCTCCGCGCCATTGGAGCTGACCCATGGAGAGATTTGAGATCCCCAATCAAATTTCAATCTCTAACCTTTGTCTGCCATTGACTCTGACTCTCTCTCCAAAACACAAAACAACTTCAATTTACTCCCAATTCCCATCCCTTCCCCATGTCAACGCCGCCGCCGTCCAACGCCTCTCCCGGAACCCTAACCAACGATCAACTTCAAGTCCATTTCACCGACGAAGACGAACTCGATCTCCTCAATTGCTACCTCCAAATCGCCAGATCCGCAAACCCCGCCAAGAATTCTCAGCCCACTCTCGATTCTCCCGCCTTGGGCCGCATCGAGGCAGCTCTCGGCCACAAATTCAGCCACTCCCACATCGCCGATAAGCTCCACAGGCTCAAGCTCCAGTACCACAAGTTCGCAAGAACCAAGTCCTTCATCAAAACCCCCCACCACCGTCGGATTCTCGAGACCGGCCGCAGCATCTGGGGAAAATCCCTCACGCCCAGGATAAAACCGCAGGTAGTTTCACGGGTGATTTCACGCAGAATCAAAGAAAGATCAGTTGCGAGGAGAGAAGGGGCGGTTGATCTGAAGAACTTTCCTGTTCTTGTGAGTGAATTTTCTCGGCAGTTCCCGGGAAATGGGGTGTGGAGAGAGGGGCTGAGGGGAATGGAGGAGAGGAGTTTGAAGGGTATGAACGAGAAGTGGGTTTTGTTGCATATTGAAGAGGCAGAGCTCAAGGCTAGAAGGGCTGCGTTATTACAGCAGCAACTTAGAATTACAGAGACTTCTCAAGATGTCAAATCACATTACTAACTGAAGATTTCTCTTACAAAATTTCTTTTCCGATTTGGGAAAATTGTTCTGTACCATACAGTTAGAGAAAGAGAACGTTCGTTGTTTAATAATGTCAGTGTTGATCTTTGTATTTCGATTGTGTTGCTAATGGTAGAAGTTAGAACTTAGAAGCAGGTGTTGTGTGCAGTTGTATTGTATGTCAAGTCATTCGAATGTCATTAATAGAAACTTGCAATTTCAATAATTTTTACCTTTAGTTCAATTTTTGTTAATTCACCAATAGTTTTAACTAATAGCAATGTAAAATTTTCAGAAACCCCACCATTAAATAACAGTACCAAAACTCAAATTACAACAAGAAAACCAATTCTAATATCTTTGAAATCCTCATACCAAAACATGTGCCACATGAGAATACTTGCATTGACAATTCTTCCATCGAACTTGAAAGCCTGTCCAAGAGGTTAAAATTACCGCACTTATTTAATATAAGGTAAAGAGGGAACAACCAGAATGTCCTATTTGAGATGAAGATGAAATGAACGAAGAGGCTTAAAGTAAATTGAGAAAACATACTAAATCAAGAATTGGAAGAGATCTAACCTTTTCAAAATTCTGACCGTTGTTTAAATTATCCAAATCTCTTTGTACCAACTCATACCAAGGAATTTAAAACAAAATCTACACCATCCAAATGATTGCTGTATGTGTATGTGGTAGAAAATCTCACATTTTCTCCATATCAATGCAGGACTGATGTCGAATTATACCACAGTAGCAAATAAATCATAGGTTCTTATCCTCCACAAGTAAGAAGTCCATTCAAGTGGTATAAATTCTCAAAGTTTGGATCTTGCAAAATGAAGAACTAATAAAGCCACATAATGAAAAGGAACAAGATCATGATTCATAATCGATAAAACCCATCTTTCGTTTTAAAAACCATAAAATTGGGAAGTCACACAAAAGATGAAGCATATATAATAATTACTCTGCACAGAAAGTTAAGGACCAAGATCCATCAAACCGACACCTTTGGTTCTAAATCCATTGAATTGCAGAGTCCAGCTATACAGAAGCATATATATATATAAGCCACCTCTACAACCATACAGAGTTCAGGGTAAACATAGAAACTCCTGCAAATTTTTTAAGCAGGAGGATTGACCACAGATATACCAGGAAAGTGGGCACGGTTTTTCATTTTAAAACCATTATAGGACTGAATATTGACTGCTTTCTTTCTTGCCAGAAGCATTTCACATAATCAGTAAAATGAAACAGTCATTTAGCAGCAAGCACGTTTTGTTGAGCGAGGTTCTCCTGCTGCTGTTGGTAGTTCAGGGGCCTCCTGAATAGCATGATGTGCGGCTCGGGACGATGAATAGCATAGTGCACCCACCCACGACTCTGCTGAACTCCAATCGCACGCCACTCGTTCTGCACAAAGGATTAAAGTGTTGAGAGTACAACAACACGATTCCAATAAATGAGCACTCAAACAGATTTGGGAAGCACCCTTTTGCTTAGAACAACGATTACACTTAAGTTCAAAAGGAAAGCCAACAAAATCAGAAGGCATTGATTGCATAAGTTTTAAGCCCTGGATTCTCAAACCTATTTGATATATCTTCCATGCGAAATATTCATAAACACCGTTCAACTTTCATACAGCCATCAGCCAAATCAAACAGAGAATATCAAGATCATATGGAAACTTAAAAAGACTAGAAAGAAGGGGGAAAAAAACTGTCCACGCTTCAATAACAATTTCTAACAACAGAGTCTCGAGTGTGATGCATTTATTTTGCTTAGTCTCGGGTCGACATACAAAATAGAGAATAGTGATACCTAAACCTGATTTCCAAATGCAACTATCGGATTCGATTTTTTTTCCAAAACAATCAAAGAAAACCTCCCTTTGTAACAAAATCAATAGACATAAATTCAAAATTAGGAAGTTGCTTACTTCCGAGAGCAGGCGATTCTTGGGAAGCAACTTTGCCACTTCGGGTGGGAGCACCACATGCCTGTATCAATCAATACACAGTTAGCCATTGAAGAGAAAGGATTAAACACTTCCAAACAATCCCCCAAGACTGCGAGAAACTAAAGAGTTGAGAACTGAGAGAGCAAGAATACAATACCTATACTCGTAAGTGTCGTCGAAGTACTTCTCAGAGTACTGAATCTGACCCATCTAACAGTTCTTAATCTTCGACTTTCAGAGAAAACTACAATACAAAGCCTCAGCGGATTCAATGGTTCCGATCCCTAAAGTGAAGGAAGAGCAAACTGAAACTGAACGAACTAGGGCTCGGGGACTGAGCGAAATGGCGCATTATATACGATTGGAACTGTAACGAAATGTAAACTCGGCCAATCACTTGTAGCCACGTGTAACTTGTTTGAGGAATGGCCAGCATGGAATTCCTCTGCCGTGCAAGATTTTAAGGAGTATTTGTTAAATTATCCAACATAACTCTAAACTATGAGATTTGTTTCAATTATATTTTGGATTTTCAAAAGTTTCATTTTAGTCTTTAGAGTTTGAAATTTGTTTCAAAACGGCCCTCTAAGACATTTTCCGCTAAATTTATGCACAAAAAATGATGTATTCGCATGTGTTTTTATTATTTGAATATGTTCATATAAACAACAATTACATTTGCAAACATGTCATTTTTCATCTATAAACTTAACAAAAGAAATGCATTAAGGGTTGTTTTAAAACAAAATTCAAACTTTGAGGGTTAAAATGAAACTTTTTAGGATAATAGTCTCCGGTAAATTCACACGAAACTAAGCATAAGTATACAACAGAATTTAAACCCTCAACCAACATGTGATATACTATTAAAAATTTATATATATAATTTTGCTTCATTTAGAGAAAAAAAAATGTTCAATTTTGTTTTTTGAACTTCTAAAACCCCGTTATTCATTTTTCTTTTTATTTATAATAGACTTATAGATCCTTAGTAAGACGCCTAAATATTGTAAAAAGTTCAAATCTCCCCCCTTATTGAACTAAAAGAAATGGCATATTTAAATATTAATTTAGAAATAACAAAACTTAGCCATTAATCTTACCAACAGAACGGATCTAAGAAAATCTATTCAAATAATCAACATTAATGTCTCCACCTACGAAATTGAAAAATTGAAAAGAGGGAGGCCAAATTTATATTGAATAGTAAAACAGAAAAACCTGAGTATTTTGGAATGCCAAACACTAGACAAGAATGGTTTCTACTTGTAATTTCAATATTGATTGATATTAAACTTGAAATCAATCATTTGGTTGCCATACTCTCTACCCAAATTCATGTTCAGAAACTAAAAACTCCATGACCAGAAGCTGAGAGAATTATCCACCGGATAATAAAAGAAACGAAGTCATAGCAAAATACTATGGAATTATAAGGCCGAGACAAAATTTTGGAAAGCTTCCTTCCTTTACCCAAACACTTTCTTTCTCCAAACTAGCTACCATCCTCTTTCTTTCTCCATTCTTCTGTACACTACAAAAAAATTTGATAACCCATCATATTCCTCAGGGTTGTAGTAGGGCTGTATGACCATTTTTTCTGTACACCCAAAAAGAAAAAAGAAAAAAGAAAAACAACACCCCTCCCCCTCCCTCCCTATGTATAGATTTCATCAGGGCAAGTGGGCTTTGCTTGATTGCTTTCCACTGCAAAAGAATTTCATTCACTGTCAGTCACCTAAGTTCTACTGTGATATGTTTCTTCTTCAGCTCTCTGGGTTTGATGCACTACTAATTACACGATATTGTGGTACCGGCTTTTGCAGCACCGACGTCCCTTGGAAGATCATCATCTGGTAATGTTTCTTGTACTCCATTACCTGCATTAGAAAAACACAACATTTTCAACACACCAATCTTTTATTTTCATAGTATGTAATCTTCTACTGGAAAGATTGGTGCACCTCTTCAGGAGGCAACTTGCTGAATCCAAACTTGTTAATCCACAACGACTCTGCTTCGTCTGCAGCTGGCAGAACTAGATTCTTCACTTTCAAAAATCCTAAGAACCTCTCAATGCATGAATACAAGGATTGGAAGTAACCCTGAAAATACAGTCATCTTTATGAGCCATGCAAGTTCACTTCTCAAATGAAAGGGGGGAAATTTTCACGGTGGAAAGAGATGATACTTACCTGTCCTTGAAAGTTGTTATCTGTTGCTACTAAAGGAAGCTCCGCTACATCAGTCCCAAATATACGAAATATTCCCGCTGACACAACAGAATCACTACAAGGAGAAACAAAGGTTAACTTCAAGTGATAAGGTTCCATCAATCGAACTCAAAGTTCAGAAATCCTTACTTCACAGTTAAAACTGCACAGTATATCCCACCAAATTCTTGACCCCTGATGTTCCTCCTGCATGGCGAATAGAAGTTCACAATATTTCACAACTTCACAGCAAGATGCAAAAACCAATCACTGAGGAAATGAAAGGAAAAAGAAAAAGGAGAGGCATAATTATTTACCCATAAAGCATTGACGGAATGAAGTCCCTCCCAGAGGCAGAGTCAACTATGGGGTCAAAACAATCCTGGATTCACAAAAGTCAGAACAGTTGGCAAGCAGAAGTCAATAAATAAGGCCCTCAAAACAATCTATTAACAGATACTGTTAAAAAACTGGAAAACTATAGTCTCCCTCTAAAGATCAATTGCCGACTAATCAGTCACTCACATGGAAAATGGAAACGGCCTTCGAAAGCAATGATCTAGTTTCATCAGAAGATGACATTTTCCAATTGAGGACCCGCCATCTAATTTCAAGATTGTTTATGCTTCCTGGACCCTTGTCTTCAATCTTTTTCCGTACGGAGACCAAAACAGACTCGGGCAGTTTCTCTCCTCCCAAAACCACCAACTTCTCCAGTGCAGAATGTATCCTGCTACACTCTGGACAACAGAACCACTTTCCTTGCGGAAGTTCCTGGAAGAATATTTATCAAGATTTTAAACATTAGATTACAATATTAATCACTCACAAGAAATCTGCAGAGAAAGATGGTGTAGGGCAACACCTTGAGATCTTCCATGTTGTGTTCCTTTAAGCAGCCAACATGAAACTCCTTCTCACACTGGAGAAAATATTGACATTTGGTACATTAAGATTAAGAGGATAGTGGTAAAAGGAAGATTAAGAAAAAAAAACACCACACTAGATAAATTAACTTTCAAAGAATAATACCTGATCACAAAGAATAACGGTTCGAGGACCAAAGCCTGACTTGCTAAAGTCGTGGCACCTACAACAGTTGAGACTACCATTTAGAACTCTTGAAAACACTAGTAAGGCAAAACCAAACATGTAACAAAAATATGAAAAACTCGGCTGCTTTCAAGCAAGAAACAAAAACCTGCATAACGCACATCCACCAACTTCCACTTCCATAGTTTTGACAATACGAATGCATCTGGTCGTTATCTGTTCAATAGGATCAACACCAGCAACCCTTCCAGCGGCGACAGCATTTGCATTGTGCTCCACAAATTTTTCCTTTTGGAACAAATTCTGGCAATATTTGCAGTACCAGGTACCAGTTGGGATACACGGTAAAGGAACACAATCTGAATTGGCCAAGCAAACAAAGTCAACCAGATGCATAAAAATAACCGAAGAATGGGTAATATCTGTATTCTGCAGTACCGAGTGTAGTAATGCAAAAATCCAGCACAGTATCCAATTTAATTTTGTGCTCACGATACTTACACAGTTACACTTACGCATTCAAGTTTATGAAAGAGATACTAATCAACAAATCTTCCAACGTAAAACTCGAGAGAGGGGGAGAGAGAGAAACTTCAAATTTTCGTGAACAAACTAACATAAAGATAGGACATTTTCAACAGGAAGTGTAATCATCACCTCTATGAAAAGCCCTCGGGCAGCCATCACAACACAACAGATCCCCTCCATCTGCACAAATGCTACACAAGTCATCGTTATCATTGGAAGAGAACTTTCGTCCTTTTGATAGAGATATGGACAACTCATGCAGAGACACCCCATTTGATGTGTAAATGTGCAAATATCTGCAAAGGAGGGTACACTAGGACAAGTCAAAATAAAACCAATTACATCAACTTAAGTCTAATATATTATAAAGAAAGCTACATTTCTGTCAAAACTCCACGACAATCTATCTAGCTTTTATTCACACGGAGGCATGAAATTACCATTAGCATTAGATGGGTAAGATAAAATAATTACTTAAAAGGTGGTTAGGTGACATTCTTATTTCTCTTTTCCTATTTTTTGTTTTTAGCCCTTTAGAAATATGGACATTTGGTAACTATTTCATCATACTCATCTCTCATTTTTAAGAAACCTTCCCAAAATCATATACAAATTTTGGAAACAACAAAATCTAGTTTCTTGTTCTCATACCAATTATTCAAAAACATAAATAAAAGAATTACTTTATCATTTTTTACATATAATAAATATTAAAATATATGTGATTAACAAAATAAGTTACAACATTTTATTATTTTTCAAAAAAAAAAAAAAAAAGTTACAACATTTTATATTAAAAAAATAGTTTTCATGAAAATTTGATTTTTTCTTTTAATTTAAATTTTTAGAGAACAAGAAACAAGACATAGTTACTTGACACATGTTTTTCTTGATTTTCTATTAAGAAAAAAAGAAACAATTACATTACATTTTTGTTTTCCTTTAAAATAAAAAAATAAAAAATAAAAAATAAAATAAAAGGTAAATGAGAAACTAGAAACAAGAAAAGAGAACATTATCCATTGGGCCCTCATTATTAAGTTAATCTTGTGTTTAAATTTCTAAAAGAATCATATCAAGGATAAACTATAACAAAATGAACTATGCAAATACTCACGGCTTGCGCCTTGATGCCCAACCAGCATGAGCTTCAAACTGCGAGGGACTTACCTACTCATTAAGCAAAAGTCATAACAAAACTCTAGCAAATCTTCAAGATCAGAAATATTTCAGCAGAAGAATACTACCTCAGAGTTGCAGCAGCTACAGAAAATACCAAATCCCTTTTTATACCCAACTAACAATTTCTGCAATTAAAAATAAGAAGAATAAATAAATATATTATATATACATAACATGAGAATTAGTAAGAACTAACTGATTGTTTGTGCATGATTAAAAAGAAAGAAGAAAATACCTGCCCACGGGCATAGTATGCAACTTCAGTTCCATCGGGTAATATATCTTCCTCAAACACTAACTTGTGCAACCGTAGATCCCTGATAGAATGATATCAGATAATGCCCATGAAATAAACTACAATATATTAATTAAAAGAAAAAAGAAATGAAGAATAAGAGGATGTCAAAAACATATCCACAAAAGCAGAGAGGCACAATAAACCTATAGAAGGTACAAATCACTTACTTTCTAGTTAATCTTCCGTGACTTTTACCACGAGTAGAACCACTCTTAGATGCAGTATCAGATGACTTTGGAAGTACATTTGGTTTTGGAGTGCTGCAACAACAGACATATGAAATACATTTTCAAAATCTGGGAGAGTAGAAGTATATTAGTGTTCCAAGATATGCTACATTTTCTAAACTTGAAATTCAATTCCAAGAATCTATAACAGTAAGTAAGGCGATCCACCCAATGCTCTTTCCTGTAACAGTGTGATAAGGATGGTAAATCCATGCCTAGAAATACATGGAACAAATTATGAGCTCAAGGGATCTATACATTGTCAAGACAACCAAAATCAATACATCAATATACTAGTATTCCATTTCATTGAAACCTCTGATTCAGTACAAAGGAAAATCCATCCATTTTCCAAATCATGACAATTTGACAAAGTCAAGTTCGAAAGGATAAACAGAGGTAATACTAGTGCAGGAAGTGACAACAGACGTGGTACTTGCACAATGACAGAACACAGAATAAAATATACAAAAGACATGCTACATTGAGTTTCTATTTAATTTAAGGATTTATTATAGAAAATGAATGACAATGGCAAAAGATAAAAATGGTTCTTATTCAAGGCTCAAGAACTAAAATAGAACCCTTAAAAGTTGATAGATTAAAGCAAAATAAGCATTAAAGCTCATGGACTGAAATCATATTAAAACCTACTACATTTTTTCATAGATGAAATTTTAATTCGTCTATAGAGTGCATGTTTCACACAACCAAAAAACCTTTTGCTTTGCATTTAGGCTCTAGAAAACTATTGCGTGCTTCACATTTATCAATAAACAATAGATAAACCAACAAAAAGCCCAGGGCAGATCATATCACACTGGCCACTGCCAACAAAAATGCCAACTTGCCGTTTCATCTCTCATACTACACAAAGGTTCCACGGAAACATGCTAGACTGCATATACATCAAAGTATTCTTCCCACATCCTAACCAGTTCATACACAAGTTCACAAATTTCATAGATACAAATTTCCAATAGTATTAAATAAAGTTAAAAAAAGCCTCAAAAAGGTTGCAACCCTTATCTCTATTGTTACCAAAAGCTACTAAATGAGAAGGACATCATGATCAGTAAACACACCTTTCATTACTAAAGACAATGGGAACAGGGCTGCTATCACGAGGCTTCTTTGAGTTTGAATCCATGCATGTACAGCAAAGTAACATCGCAATCCCGGGGTCAGATTCAGGGATACGACCTATAATATAACGAATTAAATATATAATCGTTAGACTGTTGGGTCTAGCAACCAAGTAGAGGAACGATATGACAGGCTAACCAGACATTAGAAGCAACCTTTGCAACTCAGGCAGATAGCAGACCTCTTTACCAAAGAACAACCAGTTGCACTTCGGATGAATTCTTCTGTCTGGTCGAAAGAGAAATTTTGGCATGCGTTCATGATGTCCCGGAGGGTATTCCCATTCTCCAAGTAAATATACTCTGGTGGACGTTTATTTGAGCTACCGGCATGTAGTTCAAATAAAGTAGGAGAAACAACCTGCATTATTCAGCGATGAATTAAAGAAATTCCTCGAGCATTTTCATGTATTTGTTGACCATGAACAAAACTCACTTCATTTCCTTTGCAGTTGTTACAGTAACAAATTATCCCGGAGCCACTGATTACTCCTCCAAGCCCAGTTTCTCCTTGTGCTTTAATCTACGATATAAGTCAGAATAAGAAGCTAAGATAGAAACCATACAGATTTATAAAAATGAAAGCAACTGCAATTAGAACCAATACCTTAGAACCCCTAATATATCTCACTCGAAGTCCCTCCAAAATACCCGTTTCCAGAAGGTCTTTTAACTTGGCGGGAAACTTCTTTGCAGACATTTTCTTGAGCTTTGTCTTACCAATCTTCATCGGAGGTGTAGCTAGAGGGCTAGGAACTTCCTCGGGTTTGGTTTCAGTATCATTTGTGATAACTTGCATTGTCGTACCCATATTAGATTTTGCAAGAATTTCTACAGATGTCGTGGGCTCCAGGTTCTGTTTCAATGCCGAACGAGTAAACCTCTTCCGAGGCTGATGAACCATCTTCTTTCCCAACTTACCTTTAACAACGACGATTGATTCCGACCCATTCAGTGCTTCCTCTGAGGGAACATTTTTACCCTTCGTACCTAAATCCCCACTTGTTAAAAGCCCTTCAGGTTCAGTTCTCAAGGTCTCCTTAGACTCCTCCTCGCATGATGGCTCGACTTTTTCATTAACCAATTTCCTGTCCCTTGCCAAATCCACTGTCTCATGGCTGCTTGGATCATCACTGTCCAACAGTTCCTCCTTTGATTCTTCTATACAAAGAGCATTCGATGCCTCGTCCTTTGTTCCAGTATCACCCGTAGATTCATCCACCTGACTCTTGGGTTCTTCGTCGCTTACAAGGTCTACAATATCACTCTTTGCCTCTTCCTCACTCATTGAGTCCGCCATATCTTCCATAATCTTCACCTTCTCGACCTCCCCCACCTCACAACTCCTGAGCTGGGCAGCCTCACCCGATTTCTCATCTTCCTCCTCGCCCTCATTGGCTTCCATCGTCACTGAGCCCTTTAACCTCTTGGGGGTGGGCCTCTCCGGAATCACATTATTCAACCTCCTGGAACGAGTCCGACCTAACGACCCACAAATCTCCGATTGAACTTTCAAAGCAAATGCAAACTCACGCTTAAGACCAGTCCGGACCCGTGACAACACCACGAACTCATCCGGTGCCGTACCGTTCGCCATATACCATATAGATCAATTAACCCCTCCAATTATCCCGCTTCCCGGATTCCAATACGAATTAACAAAGTAAAACAAGAACAAGATATTAACAGTGGCCTAATATATCCCTGTGATTGATTAGATTTCAATGCGTTTCGAATTGGATAACCCCCAAATAAAAAAAAAATTAAAAAAAAAAAACGATTACGATTTCGTTCTTTCGATGAGACAACGGAGATGGAAGAAGAGGCAAAAGCACACACACGCACACAAAGAGGAGAAACAAAAATTAGGGTTTGTGAAACGTCGGGATTTGAGATTTTGGGTTGGGGAAGAAGGAGAAAAGAATGGAGTCGGTTTCTTGGAAGAAGGCAAAACGAAAAGGGGGAAGACGGACCCAACTTTTCATAATACCGGAAATATCCCTACGAAGACGAAGACGGAAGAGATTAGAGCAAATGTGAAGAGGGTAATACGACGTAGTATAGTGAATGTTGTTGAGGGCAATTTGGTACGTGAAAATAAACAGAAACGCAATCGCTTCGACGACGCAGCTCCACGTTGTAAATATAAATTTATTTTAATTTTCTGCAAAAACAAGTTTTTTGAAAAACGAGAATTTTCGCGGCTTAGACCACAGAGGATCTTTACACACACAAAGAATCGCGTGCCAGCCAATCCAAATATATTTTCCCTTTTTTAATTTTCTAATATTCGCCGTTGAATTCGCGGGAGATTTACCGGAACTGGGCCGGATTCACGTTACTCATGTACAAGGCCCATATCATGAATATGTGGACGTGAACCATCGGTTCGGATTTTTTAATACGAAAAAACCGAAACTGTACGATCTATAATGGAGCCCGATGAACCGGACCGCTCCGGTTTCGGTTATCCATGTATTTAATTTGAATAACCTAACCTTCTTTGTTATTATTTATTATAGTAATATCAATTATGTAACGTTTTTTAATTGATTTTTTTAAATGGTATTTTCTATCCTATTTTGGATTTATGACCTATTGTAATTATTATATTAATTGTTCCATATGATTGATTACATTTAAATTGCTATTAAGAAATATATTTTATGTTCATCATTGCGAACATAGTCCAGCATGTACTCTTTACCACATCCAGATTGAAATTGTTCTTTTTAAATTTTTCACTTTTAAATTTCTTTTTCTTTTTTTGGCAACCAACCAACCCTTTGTTATCTACCTATTTGAGCATGAATGTGTTTTTTATGGTAGACTTTTAAAATGGCAGAGAGTCTTTTAATTTTAAATGATAAAAACATTTTGTTTCCAATATCGTTTCAATCCCTATAATCTTAATCTATTTATTTTAAAATATCCAAATTTAATCTTTATACCTTCAATAAATCATAAAATCAGTCATTATTATTAGTTTATAGATAACTTTGTCGGAGAAAAATAGTTTGTATAAGATTTTTCCTCTAGAAATACATCCATATATATATATATATATATTAATGAAATACACTTACATAGTATCATGTCTTGAATTAAAAAAAATATATATTATTATTTCTTCGAGTTAGACAAAAGTTTGGACAATTACTAATTTTAAGATTTCTTGAAAGTATAAAAATTCATTTTGGACATTTTAAAGTACATGGATTGAATTGCAATGAGCCATAGGATATGCATACCAAAATGACATTTCAACCATATATTTTTGTGATGATCTATTTTTCTAAAATACAAAGGCCCATTTATGAGTTTCAATTGGTATGGTTCATATATGTGTGAATAAATTATTAGAATTCAAGTCAATCTAAGCGTATCTCAATGGATGAGATATCAATTATCATTTTGAAGGTTGATGGTTTAATCCCCTACCTCTGCAATTGTTTAACTAATTTAAAAAGGTTCCTACTATATCTTATTTTCTTTCTCGTGTTTTCTTTTAGTTCAGAATTCTTATTGCTCATAATTCCACTGCTTTTGACTTTTTATTTTTAGTTTAACGACTATAGGGGTGAGAGATCAAGTCATTGATCTCTATAGTGGTGAATGATACCTTATCCATCAAGTTGCGCATGAATTGACGACTTTTCAAATTCGACTATACAAATTAGGAGAATTTAATTTAAAATGGATTTTATCTCAATAATTCAAAAATTATTGATATCATTTATGTTGCTTGGATGATGCTGTATCTTTATAATAAACGGCATTGATTCACATAATTAAGGCAGTTGAACTTTGACAAATATCAAGTACTTAATACTCTCTAATCTGTAATTAATATTTATACCACCCCGCCTAGCAATAACTTTTTTTTTTAGTACATCAACATTTGAAATGCGGGATTCGAACCTTTGACTCCACGGTCCATGGTACATGCCAATTATCTCTGAGCTAAACTTACTGTCGCTATCGTACTCCAAATATTAAAATAGGATGATCAGTGGCATTTTTCTACATTTGTACAAGTTAAAATCAGGCTTGTTTTACAATTTTAGGCACACGGAATCATTTTGCACTTTAATTAAGTCCAAGGAATAATTCCTCTTTCCATTGTTTGTTTATTTATTTATTTATTTATTTGCAACTGTTTGATTATCAGAGTCACGTTAACACAAAACATTATCATTTTAAATAAAAATAAATCAAAACAAAAAAAGCCGATCTTGCAAAAAAGGACAAATCGAAGCCCTCCACACCCAAATCTCAGTCCTTTAATTTCCCCCCAATAATCAACCACGCCAAAAAAATTATAATTAAAGTCCAAAACACACTGAAAATTAAAGATCAGAAAGTACGATAATTAAACACAGACGAAAATACATTATTCAGAAAAAAATAAAAAGAAAAAAGCCACTTAAAAGTTACTAAACCTGAGAATCAAGTAGAAATTCCAGGTCCAAAGTATAAAAATGCCAAAAGGATTGAGTTGCCCTGCAAAAATCTGTAGATTCAGCTTGTTTTGCAAACCCCATTTCTCCTCCGCCACCTCCGGCCGCCGTGAACTCAGATTACGACCCCATTATGGCTGACCATAGAAGGGAGGCGACGGCGATGACGGCGGCGCCGCCGTCGTGGGGAAGAAGGGATTTGAGTGAAGTGGTTATATAGAGTTATAAAAGGTAGAGAGAAGATTAAATTGGAGGAGTTGGAAAAGTGGGTTTGTTTTGGTTTAAACTTTAAAATCGCATCTTCGAGGGTATATGCGTCAGCCAGGGCAGGGCAACGGGCGACTTGTCGCATCGGTCACATCTCTTTCTAATTTGCCTTCATTGCAATAGAGAATTAAAATGGTTTTGAACTCAAAAAATAAATGGTTTTGAACTCAAAAAATAAATTAAAAATGGGTTGGAAGGGTCAGATCGGCTCCTCCACCCCTCGGGTTGTGCATTTGTGAAACACAACGTATCCTTAGAAGTTAAAACTTTTAATTACATATCTTATAAATTTCTTAAAATTCAGTAGAGATTAAAACTTGCGACCTTTTGGTTATAAGTTCATATTCTAAGCCAATTGAGTTATGTTTTTATTGGCCTTTGAAAAAATAATTTTGCGTATATTATGTTTTGATTTATTAGATGTAAAATTGATATTTTAAAAATACTATAATGGTGGTGTTAAAATGTTAGTGGGATATGATATTTGAGGGGAACATAACTTATCGTTACAATGGCCATTAGGGGATCGTACTCCTACTCACCCTTTGACGAGACTACTATTGCTCTTTCCCCCTCATAAAATGATTTTTGTGTAATTTTTATTTACTTAATTATTTATTTGTTTTTTTTGCCTTTGAATAGTGACGCAATGAGGAGGAAAAAACGTGTTTTTTTTTTTTTTCCGTTTTAGTAAGTGAAGTTATAATATTAAAAAAAAAATGTAAATTTAAATCTAGATTTTAATTATATCATCATCGACTTAGAAGTTTTGTTATTATTATTTTTTTGAAAATGATTTAGAAGTTTTATTTTAACATCAACTAAAATATACATGTTAATTATCCACAGATCTATCACGTTAAAATATTTGCCACATACATTCTTACCAGAGATAATCAAAGATGAGGTTGTTCCTCTTCCTCCAATTTTTTACCACTTTACCACCTTAATATCAAGGAAGTTCAAATTATTTATTAGTTTAATTTATATTATTATTATCTCATTGTTACTTGTATGAATTTTTTTTTAGTACATCAACATTTTGGGGGGGAATTCGAACCTCTTACCTCGAGGATATATATCAATTACCGCTGTAGCAAAACCCCCACCATGGAATTCTGTTTTTTTTTTTTTTTTTTTTTTTTTTTTGTGAAAAGAGGTGTTAAGTGATTTTTAACATTCGATTTTTTTTATCCAATATATATATTATACATATTCATAATTTTTTTTTCAGAATTTCGTGCTTGCATCTTTCTTTGTAGGTTTAAAACATTTTTTGATAAAATATGATCCTTTTATTTTAATTACTTTCTCAAAATTGATTACCTTTCAAATCTCCCTCAAATTCAAAAATTTTTGTGCCCTACACCTCTAATAGGTACTTCCATATTTGATTTAGAGGCACAATAATAATCGTCTCTCATTTTGTTCTAAATATTTATATTCCGCTAAAATTTTTACAAATATTTACTAGTTTATATATGTATAATTATCCCAAATATACAGAGACATTTAAATATGTATACCATCAATAAAAATGATTACAAAAATATATGGAGCAACTAAAATGTGACATGTTTCCCAAAAAAAGAAAAAAAAAATCCCAACGGAGCCCAAATTGCGTAGTAATTACGAAAATGACACCGAATTTGTTAGCGGCCCATTATTGTAAAGTCTGGATAAAGTATGGGCCGAGGAAGGCCCATATGGGTCTGTCGCACGATAAGTTAACGGTAGTTTCAGTAAAATTACCGGATCGGGCGGTCGACGACAAGACAACATACGGTCTTCCTATGTATCACGGGACTGTCGTAACGTTAGGTTTTTAGGACCTCAATTTAACTCCGTGACTCGTAATACTGTGCTACTACGCAAGTTTCGGCTCCATCATTGCCATTGATTTAGCAAACTAATTCTATTGCAAAATGCAAACAGAGATTATTTAGTAGGTGTAGGATTGATTGAAACAATATAGTACGTATATATATATATTTTAACAAATCTTTAAAATGGACTAGTGGTCTCTTCCACGAGTTTATGATTTTGGTCCTTAAATTTTTATGAGGAAGACAACAATTTAGTCTTTGTATTTTGAAATTTGTAGCAATTAAGTTCTTTAATTTTAGTATATGTTGAGGATCTCATATTGAAAATATTAGTGGATACTTCACAATATATAAGCTACAAGGGTCACTCCACCCATTGTCAATTGGTTTTGAGATGAAATCCCATATAATATAATATGGTATCAGAGTCCATTAAAACCCAAACGGGTATTCGGTCCAATCAGCGGCGGATCCACCTCAGGCCCAGGGGGGGCTCGAGCCCCCTCTGAACTGACGACAACTTTTATATTAGTATATAAAAAATCATCTAAGTTTCAAAAATACGTCCCTGCTCGGTTGGTTTAGGCATTCACAGCCCCCCCTCAACCCATGATGCAGCCCTGGTTCAAGTCTTATTACGTGCGATTTTTTAATCTTTTCTTTTGCGCACGGTTTTTTAATCTTTTTTTTTTCTTTCAGGTTTTTTAATCTTTTCTTTTGCACGCGGATTTTTAATCTTTTCTTTTGCGCGCGGTTTTTTAATCTTTTTTTTCTTTCAGGTTTTTTAATCTTTTCTTTTGCACGCGGATTTGGATTTTTAATCTTTTCTTTTGCGCGCGGTTTTTTAATCTTTTTTTTCTTTCAGGTTTTTTAATCTTTTCTTTTGCACGCGGATTTTTAATCTTTTCTTTTTTTTTTCTTTCAGAAATTTAATCTTTTCTTTTTGTTTTTGCTCCATTCAAGTCTGCATGCACAACTCTCTTCAATATTTTCTTTTTATTAACATTGTTCTTAAAATTTGGACTTCTATAATAAAAAAAAAAAATTATATTTCCCTAAATTTAAATTATAGACTATATTTTCTTTTAAAAAATTATTTACAATTTTAAAATCTAATAGGTGTCTAAATTTCAATTTTACGTCTAATAGATTCACCAACTTCAAATTTTGTTATTAATAAGTCTTTAATCTATTCAACATTTTTTTTAAATTCATGAATTTATTTATTATAAAATTTAAAGTTTTGTGTTCGATTAGACATAGAAATCAATTTTATGTCTAATGTATTTGTTAAATTAAAAGAATGTGTAAATATGTTAGAGATTTTTTATAAAAAAAAAACCGATGACAAGAACTTATTAGACACGAATTTGAAAGTTTAGAAATCAATTTGGCAATTTTAAACTTCAGAAAACCTATTGACACAAAAATTGAAAATCCAGGAATCTATTAGACACAAACATACAAGTTCAAGAACTAAACTTGATTTTTTAACCTAACAAATATATAACATTATATATATATATATTTTTTTATCTTAACTTATTGTTTAAATTTTGTTTCTTTATATCAAATATAAATGAAATGGATACAAATATTTTTAAAATTTTGATATGTTGTTTTTTAAAAATTAATTCTATAATATAAAAAAAATCGTAGAGGACAACCGCGATGGATGAAATTAGTAGTTCAGTTTCATTTATGTTTTTTTTTTTTTATTTCATACTGGTAAATTACTTTTACGAAGCCCCCCCTAAACAAAAATTCTGGATCCGCCACTGGGTCCAATAAAAAGAAATTGGGATCCGATCCAAGAATGGTGAACCCAAAGAGGCACCATCTTGAGGGGGCATGTTGAGGATCCCATTCACAATATATAAGCTACAAGGGTCACTCCACCCATTGGCAATTGGTTTTGAGATGGAAGCCCATATAATATAATAGTATATAACAATTTAGTCAACACACTTAAAAATGTATAATAGCTTAAGAAACTTTATTAAACACATTGGATCATCCTTGATAGTTTATGATATATATATATATATATATATTTAAGAAACTTTATTAAATCTTAACAATATTCTTCACGATAAAATATAAGTTACCACCTACTAGAGTTTAAAAACTAAAATTACATTGTTATAAAAGTGAACATAGAAACCAAATCATTGCACATTAAAGTGCATGAACTAAATCATCAATTGCTAAGCGAGCATAGCTCAGCTATAACTAGCATGTACCATCAACCAAGAGGTCAGAGGTTTGAATCATCCACTTCCAAATATTGATGTAGTAAAAAAAATACAACACAAACTTGAGGATACGACCAAGAATCAGACTCCGAAGAAGAGACATATCGAAGGGGTTGAGCCATGGCCTTGCCCGAGGCCGAGGACCATGGCGACACTTAGCCTATTTGCGTGGGTCGAGTTTCCCTCTCCACTTAGTTCTTGGAGTCTTTGATCACCCTAGTTTAACATGGTTCAACTCTTCATCAACATTGAAGAAGGAAGGGAAAAATTTTGGAAATCAACAAGTTCTATCTAATCTGACGAGGGAAATTAAAAAAAAAAAAATACCACACATTTCTCAAAATTTTAAAATGAAAGGGACCATTTTTTTTCTTTGTTTTTAATATTTTATTTTATGAAAGTTTAAAAATCCATTAAATTATAAAGTACAGAAATTTATGCACCGAGAGGCAGATGAATAGAGCACATTTGGAAACCCTATAAAGCCCTTGGTCTCGCCAGCGACGCACGTCTCGTCGCAAGGGATCGGTCTGCCACTTGTGAATTGTGATAATCGAATCCAGGGAGTTTTGTCGTCAAACGCGTGGCCGTATATATTGCAAACTTTTTTTTGTTTCTATTATTACATATAATCAATTCCTTTTGATTTGACTAATCAAATTACCATTCTCAAAGTATTCCGAAAAGAGCCTTTCAAACAAAAAAAAGAACCATTCTCAATATAATTTCTATGTTGTCATCAATTTTATTTTCTTACAATGTAACGAAACCATTTGGTTTTTATTTATAGTTTTCAAAATTTGACTTCTTTTTTTTAAACATGGGCAAAATGTATATAACAACCCAAGTAAATGAAGGAGGTTCACGAGTTTAATTTTCAAGATTAAAAAAAAAAATAGTTTTTAATATAGCCTTAATTTTTTTTTTTTTTAATTTTTTTGTTTATCGTTAAAGTTGGTGGGTGAAAACATTCGGGTACTCAAATCCCCAACACCTTCCTTTTTTTTTTCTTCAACATGAGAATGAACTGGTTCAGTAGATAAAATACTAATTTTCATTCAAAAGCTGATGATTTGATCCTTTACTGCGACAAACATTGAACAAAAAGAAAATCTCATTTTTCTATAGGGTTGTTTCATTTAGTTGTGGGATGTAAATATAAAATATTAACATTATTTTAGTTCTAGGTTCTTGCTTAGTTTAAGCACATGTGGGACGATGGGGGTTAAAATATTTGATTACTTGATTGAGAAATGAGAATATATGTCTTGATTAGTTGAACTATAGTTAATTAACAAATTGGTTGGTCTATAATTTAATAGACAAAACTGTTGGGAGTGCGACCAAAGTCCCACATTAGCTAGATAATTGGAGGATCATGAATTTATAAGGGAGGACACACGTATCTCCATTGGTATGAAAGGTCTTTTGGAGTTGAACCAAAAGTATAGCCACGAGGACTTATGCCTTAAGTGGACAATATCATACCATTGTGTCCGTTGTCCCTTACAAAAACATCTTGGAATTTATGAAGTGGTTTGATATGTGGAGAAGAAAAATAAAAAGTAAGGAGTAAGGAGTTTATGGTTAGAGAATGAAGGAAAAAAGGAAAATCATATGTAACAGAAACATGGTCATGACCTTATTGTACTCTTCTTCTCTTTTATAATCCATGCATTGTCAAGTCTTGATTGATATGTAGCCTATATACTATACTCACTTTTTATCAACAAATAAAATAAAAACACACACTCAAAAAAAAAAAAAAAATGATAGGATCAATATTAAAACAGGTGGCCAAAATGGCATGCATATAAATAATAGAATGCTCATAATCTTTTTCCTTTTTTTAAATAGGAATATGAAATAATCTATTAAATCAAAAAAAGAAAATTGTTATATATGACTTGCCACGTAATTCAATCCTTATAGTTTGCCCCTCAAACTCTTATCATTAATATATGTTGATTTTTCACCTTAAAATGTGGCAAAAACAGCTTAAAACCATCCAAATAAAACTACATCATTAGATGGAAAGTATTAGTCAGAATTTGAAAAAAAATGTCTTTTAAACCCTAAACCCTAACGAGACAAGTCAGACCGATTAAAGGGAGTCCAGTGTATTACGTACCTTCGATCTCCTGCAAATTCGCAAGTTCGAACCTCAAATTTTGTATTTATATTGTACGATTCTCACTAAGAAAACAAGTGAAAAGTCTATTTGATCGATCAAATTTCTTCAAAAAAATTGCTTTTGTCGACCCTCATTTTTCTCCATCTTTACTGAAACTAGTTCAATATGATTTGACCCACTAACACACCTCTAACGCATCCATGACACAATATATGAAAAAGAACATGATCAACATAATATCAATAATTAATGATAATATCCTTAAGGAAAATCAATAACGATGTTAAATTAATGTCCAACTATATAATATAATTAATTTATGGAAAAAAAACACATTTTTCTTATTTAAATCCCTTGAACATTTGGCATAGAAAACACCACGTTGCTAAAAGAAAACAAGGGTTTGGTTCCTTAACTTATAAAACATCAACAACAAAAATAAAAATAAAAAATAAAAAAAAATCAAAGTTGTCAAAAAAAAAAAAAAAAAAGAATGATATAGTTCTTACTGTAGAAGCCACAAAGAAGATAAAGAGAGAGAGAAAAGAAAGAGTTGGTTGTTGGTTGAAGATAGTTTAGTTTGCTTGCTTTTTTCCTTTCACTTTTGCTTCTTCCCACTCCATTCCTTAAACATCAAATTTTAGGTGAGAGATGAAAAAAAAAAAATGGTTGAGAGAAATTGAAGTCCCACTTTTAACATATGGTTTTAATTTTTGATTTGATTTCTTTTATTGGAAAAAATATATAGGTCATGAGAGTCTATCTATATGGTGTGACAAATTGCTATCATTTTTAATCAATGCAAATTAGGTACAAAATACAAAGAATGTTTTTTTAATTGAGGGATTAGGTCTTAATTCATGGCTATAAACTTGGGTTAGTTTTCTAATTTGGAAACCCCATTTCCTCACTCTAAGCAATTCAATTTGCCAAATCAAAACATATATACACACACACACTCTCTCCAATAATTCACTCAATTGATCCAAAGCCAATTCTTTTGCAAACCCTTTACCTTCCTTACCAATCATTTGCCATTACTCACTTTAATAATTGAATCCCATTTTAATTATATGCATTTTTAATCCCTTTTTGGATCAAATCCACTTAGCTCTCAATATTCTCAGCAAACTATATGACAACAACCCATTTATTTTCTTTCATATAATTGACATTATTTTATTGTTTATTCTTGCTGATCTCATAATGATGAGATAAAAATCAATCAGAAATCCTTATTTGTCTCGTAATTATTGGAACATGATATCAAAGTATATATCATTTTCTCTTCGATTAATATTAATGGTTCCAGTTGTTAGATCTCGTACATGGTAAAGAAAAATGTTGAGGACGAATGAGAATCACATGTTGAGATTTGATAGAATTTGAATGGATCGGACACGATGTTTAAGTAGATAAAATATATATAAAAAATAAGGTGTGGTTAGAGTTGTCTAGAATGAATACAACTGAATGATTTTGATTAGATTTGTCACGGATGTACCTACTCAGTAATGTTCTCTTTAACTTTAGATGAGTTAGCCTCCTGAAAGAGAAGCAAGATGTCTGATAAGCAACTAAGAAGCTGGACATGGAAGAAAAATTGACGTTTAATGGGCCTAATTGGGGGGCACCTACCCTTAAAAAGGGTACCCTACAAAGTTTGTCAAACAAATGAACAGTGTTTGTGCTTTTTTTAAGCAAGTTGCAAAAATATTCTTACCATCTATATATATATATCTTGGGCACACAATTATGATTTGTATTAATTTTCTTTCCAAAATTATGTAAAAGAAATGTCCACATCCAACTGTAAAACCCTTTGAGTTTAGTGGGGGAGTGGGAGGATTTCAAGTACTAGGGGTGTGTGAAAAACTCTACTATCACCCACTTATTATACTCTTTTTATTCACGCTGTGATTACTAGACAATAAATAAATGGAGTATCCATACTTTCTCGTCTTGTCTAGTACCCGATTTTTTTTTTTTTAAGTAGCTACAGGCAACCACAAATAGATACCCACCATTGAGGTTATACTAACGTTGCACATTTTTTTTAACACAAAGTAAAAAAAATTGCAAATATAACACAATGTAAAAAAAAATTGCAAATATAGCAAAATCTATCAGAGTATATTACTGATAGACACTGATAGACTCTGGTTAATTCGAATCTATATGATAGACTTCGATTATCAGAGTTTATCAGCGATAGACTCTGATTAATTAGAATCTATTAGTCTACTGATAGACTTCGATTATTCAGAGTCTATCAGTGTCTATTGCTGATAGACTCCGATTAGTCAAAATCTATCAGTGACTATCACTGATAGACTTTGATAATCAAAGTATATCAATGATAGTCACTGATAGATTTTGATTAATCGAAATCTATCAGCGATAGATACGAATAGAATCTGACGACAGTTTTTTGGTCTTGTACAGTTAATTTTGCTATATATGCAATTAGTTTGCAACTGCGCTATATTTGCTACTAATTTGGTCCAATTTGTCATCTATATGCAACTAACTCTTTGTACAACGACATAACTAATTAAAATATATTCATATTGTCGTTGAACCAACCATTTAAGCTATACACAATTGGTCAATATACACAAGTCAACATATAGAACATAACTCAAATGACATAAAACTTATTCTAATGACCAAGAGACATGTAGTTCAAATACCTCCACTCACCCGTTGTAAAAAAAATTAAAAGAAAAAATTCAATACAAAGGAGGTCTTCAATTTATTATCGTTAACCATTTAGAGAAAAAGTGGAAGATGGTGAGAATTTAGTTTGTAGACCCATAAGAATTTAACCATTTCCTTGTGGGGGTATTTGATAAGAATCATATAAATAAAAAAAAAAGGGCAAACCCATATGGGCACAATGTGAAGAGAGGACAAAGCAAGGTCCATACAATTATCAATGAAGAAGAAGGAAGACTGAAAGACATGTAACCTAACACTCAAATAAGTGTTCTTGCTACCAATTAATTAACTTTCTATCTCTATGCCATTGTCTCATTCTTTTCTAGGCACTTCTTTTCCCCACAACATCTTTGTTCTTTTGTAAATTGTCATCTCTCTTTTTAATAATTTATCACTATTAACCCGTCATATAATAATATTAAATTTTGATACGTGGGAGTAAAGTCAACAAGAAAAAACATTATAGCTTCTTATAAATACACATTTTAAAAAAATCAATTCAATATCTTGTTATGTATTTTTAGTACATGTGTGTTCATCACCATCCTCGTTGTTATTAAATGAAGATAGGAACAAAAATTTCTTTTAGGTTTGTTTAGTATTTTTTTTTTCTTTTATAGTATAATATTTAATTGTGGAAAGATATGTTATAATATAGGTTGTAATTAAGAAAATATCAATTAAAATATAGTACTATAGATTCATGAATCCAAAATGCAATTAATGGAGGAGACCCATCATTTTTTTAAAAAAAATTATAAATGGAGACCGTGATGTTCGATATGCCTTGAATTTGTTGTTTGGCGAATTTGTTATTTGGAGCTCTTAAGACCAAGCACGAGGTCTCGCTGTATGGTTTATTTTTCGTTTTGGATCTTATTTTGGCCTTATTATGTTTAGGGTTAGGACCCTCCTACTCTTATCTACCCTAATCTCTGTATATGTATTTTATCACTCTTCACAATAACAAACTATTCTCTTCCTCTGCCGGTAGACATAGCTAACACATCGTTATTGAACCACACAAATTTATGTCTCAATTCTTCTCACCTCTTTATTCTTTTGCTTGTCGTGTTTTCCTATCATAACACGTCAAAAACTAGATTTACTATCTTTTATCCCTTAAATCAAATGGAAAAAGAAATTTTCACATATCTCTAACTCTATCCTTAATTTAAGACAGGTATTTCCAACTTCATTCATGATAGATCCACAATTGGATAAAGATGTCGTGGATCGATATATAGAACCTTTTCACACGCACCGACAAAACGAACTTTAACATGTAGATAGATCGTTCACTTTTTCGAGACCGCAAAATTAAATAGATTTCATCCCACATGATAGATTCTCAAAATTTCTCGAACGAATATAAAGTGTTGTGTATAATTTACTGGCCTTATATGATACACCTAAATTAAGAACAGTGGATATGAAATTATTTGTTCGAATCAAGCGTGACTGCATAAAAATCCACAAGGAAAGGAGCCAATTGCTAATTTGGGATAAGTGTTGAGATTGTTTTGTTTGTCCTCCTCATGAACATGATCATAATCTCATAATCAATCAATCAGCTGCCTCTCATTTATCCACCAATAATAGCCTCAATTGGTGCATCATAAAAACACTCATAAAAGTTGTGGTTTTAATATTTTGGTTTAAATTTTATCATAGGTTGTTAATTTTGACCATGTTTATTTTTGTTTAAGTCCCTAAATTTTAATTTCAAATATTATATCTTAATGGACAAATTGAGAAAGTGAAAATTCAAACATCTAATCTTTTGGTTTAGGATATGTATTTTAACAAATTGAGTTATGTTCAAATTACATGTTTGAAGTGATATATGTAGTATGTTGAGTGTTGGGTTTAATTTCTAAATAGATTTGGATTTCTCGTTAAGCTATTAAGATAAAATTAAAAGGGCAAGAGCTCGATTAGGTTCTAAAGCAAACTTTAAGATTAAATAACGGAAATTTTTAATTTTAAAGACGAAAGTGAAATAAATATGTGAAAACTAAAAAAAAAATCAAAGATTAGTTATAGTATTTTTGTAACACTTTTTTTTTAGTTAATGAGGGTGGAAAGATTCAAACCTCTAACTTTTGGTTAAGATAACATACTAACAACATGTCCATCACTCTAATTGTAAATCATCTATGGAGTAAAAAATTTATCTTTTGTTTATTCTCCTACGTGTATATCACGATTTTAAAACTGACAATCACATTTGACTAAACAATATATACATAATTTAGCGATTCTAATCAATATAAACATAATTTAGTGATTAAGACACCAATAAACATCTCCAAAGAAGGGAAATTTGAATCTTCACTCCATAATTGCAATGTTATATTTTGGAAAAAAAAAAAACTTAATTAAGCATGACCCATTTATTTAAATTGTTGAATTCAAACCTCCCCTTCCTAATTACTTTTTCTTTTATATACATATTATTAAAAAAAAAAAAAAAAAAAAAAAAGTTAGGGACATGTATTATAAATAAACCACGGCGCAGTTGTAAAAAGCAACAAAATGAATTAGAAAATGCAAATTAAATAAAAACCCAAATAAAGGGGAGTGTTTTAATGAGGTGGGGCCGACATTGTATTTATGGAGGAAACAGAAAGGAGAGTGGAAAGTCACAAATAATTAATATTGAAGCGAACTTAGAATATTTTTTTAGTTGGCGATTAGAGTAAGTAATTAAAATAGTGAAGGAGTGAAAAAAGTTAGGTTTGAAAAAAGTAATTCCTTCGCTTAAAGAATTATCATTGGCCAACTCTTTTTAATTAATTTACTTTAATAATTAAAATCATTATGCAAAACCCTATTATCAACTTTTGGTAGCAGCCAATTATTTATTAGACAGCTTTTGGCTAAACTTAGGATAAGATATTGATTTTGTTCATAGATTTCATGCACTCTATCATATGCTCCTCTTTCTTGGAAAAGTTTATTTTTATTTGTGTATAGGGTTTTGGTGGGACTTTATGATATGAGTTCACTTACGCTGTTTCCTTTTAGGTTAAATTATTAAAAATATCCTTGAATTATGGAGTTGGTTTCAATTATATATATACTCCAAACTTTGAAAAGTTTCGTTTTAATCCCTTGAGGTTTGAAATATTTGTTTTAAAATGATTCTTTTAAGGTTTTTCTTTGTTAAATTTATAGATGAAAAATGACGTGTATTTTACATGTGTATTGTTACTTATGTGAACATAGTTGAACACATGCTATGTAAACACATTATTTTCTGTCCATGAATTTGAATAGAAAAAGTCTTCAAGTGTCGTTTTGAAATAAATTTCAAATTTTAAGTGTTACAATGAATTTGAATAGAAAAAGTCTTCAAGGGTCGTTTTGAAATAAATTTCAAATTTTAAGTGTTACAATGAAACTTTTGAAAGTTTGGATATAATTGAAACTAATAATCCCTTAGTTCAAGGATGTTTTTAATAATTTAATCTTCTTTTTATACATGTACATTTTTTTTTAAAAAAAAATAATGATTGTTTTTTTGTTTTGCTTTTGGTGGAGTGTTGAGTGAGTAAAGGGGGATTGTAGGGTTTTTGGTGGGAAATGAGCTTGCAATAAATAAAAATAAAACTAAATAATTTAATGGGGCAATTTTGCAGGTTATAATTTTTGTTAGTGGAGAAATTAGTGCAAAGAGTTTGAAAAACAACAGACAATAAAAGGGTATTTGATTTTGACCTAAGTTTAGGGGAGTGAATGTGATCGCATTCTATAAAGTCATCATTTAGTGGTTTAAATGATAAAATCCTTGTTACTATTCTAACCATTATTTATATTGTTTAATTCTTGTGGCTAAATTTTGCTCCAACAAAGAATCTTGTGGTTAAATAAGTTCCCCCAATTTAATTACATTTACAATTAATAATGGATTTGAGTTGGAGATTCGAACTTCTAATCATACATGTCAATTATTGTTGAGTTATATTCGTTTTGACGATTAAAAATCAATTAGTTGCTATAAACAAAATTTAGATCGATTAGTGGTTTACTGGTTTTTTTAGTATGCTTTAATAAACCATTTTTATAATATCACATCACACATTTAATTCAAGAATAAGATTTGAACCTAAAATCTTTTACTTTTAAAGGACATAGAGATACTTTCCCAATGAAATATTTAATTATGTGGTTGAGACGTAGTAGAAATTGTTATTATTTTTCTTATTATCATTTATCAAAATATTAAATAAATAGAAAAAAATAAAATTAAATGTTTTGTACTCATCTCACAACAAGAAAAAGTTAAATTTCAAGTTTAATACATAACCTTGTAAACTGCGTGTCTATTATGTCCCTCAAAATTTAATATTTAATATGTTTCTAGATTTTTAAATTTTTATTTAACATAAAATCTCACAACTTTCAATTTTGTGTCTGATAGGTCTCTGTAATATATTTGGTAATTTTTAAAATTTACAGGCCTAGTAGACAAAAAATGGAGTGTTTGATAGAACTCTAACATTTTAATTTTGTGTCTAGCTTCGTGATTTTTAAAAAATGTCCAATAAATCAAGGATATATTAGAAAACAAAAAAAAAAAAAAAAAAAGAAAAAGAAAGAAAGAAACACTCTCAAAATTCATAGATCTATTAGATACAAAATCACAATTTGAAAGATCCTTTAGACATCTTTTTAAGTGTATAAACTTTATTAGTCACTATTATCATCTTTTTAAGTTTAGAAAATTATTAGTCACCATTCTAAAAATTAAAAGACTAATTAAACTTGTAATTTTTTTTTTTAAATGATACAATGTAAAGGGGCTATAGGCTATCTACATGTACAATAATGTATCAATGTCATTTGGCGTAGGTTTGAAACCTTCCATCTTTGACTAGAAGGAACTATCAGAGCCTTCTAATAATTAACCAAACATTTATTATTTTTTTCCTAAAGTTATGTCTTTTTTCTTTTTCTATTGTTTTAAATGTGCCCTTTAAAAGAAAAATATCAAATCCATATAAATTGGTCAGTAATGGAAAATAATAATAATAATAATAATAGTAAAGTTTTGGAAGCCATAATCATAGGGCTAAAATTATAGAGAGAAAAGAATGCACAAACAATACAATAAAATGATAGCCCTAATTGTACCAACGAAAAGGGAATTCAATGACCCTCCCGACAAATCATAAAGGGACAAAAATGGCTATGGCTAATTTCAATGTGCCACTTGCTCAATTATAGTGCTTATATTTGATTTTCAACTGAATTTTCCTTGACAAAAATCAAAATAGACCCCCCCCCCCCAAAAAAAAAAAAAAAAAAGTAGAGCTTGACCTAATTTAGGTGGAGAAATTAATATCTTTGAACCTATATATTTTTTTTTTTTTGCTAAATTATAAAAAATGCCATTGAACTATAGGGTTTGTTTCAAAAATGCCCCTAAACTTTAAAAAGTTTAAAAAATATCCTTGAATTTTAAAAAATATTTCAAAATACAATTGTCGTTAATTTTTTGATGAAAACCATTAAAAAATTCAGTTTCATTAATACTCTCTAACTTTCAAAAGATTTTAAAAAATAATCTTATTAGAAAATGTTGTTTTTCCTTATTCAACTGTAAATTCTTCTTCCATGAAAATAAATAAGAAGTTTTACCTATTTTTCATGTATTCATACACTATGAACTTTTCTTCTCTCTCAACACATCATCTCAAGAGCTTGACTAGATTTTTGGTAATGCTATTTTCAAAACATTTTTAACAGTCTTAACGGTTCTCATCCAAAAATTAACTGCAAGTGTATTTTTGAAACATTTTATAAGGTTCAGGGGTATTTTTGAAACTTTTTAAAGTTCAGAGGCATTTTTGAAAACAAACCTCATAATTCATGGGTATTTTTTATAATCTAGTTTTTTTTTTGGATTTTTTAAAAATTAAATTAATTCAAATTAATATGACAATAGATATGCTCTGCCACTACTACACTCAATATAATCATGTTAATATATTTATATTTTATCATATGGTTTGTGCATTAAAATTTCTGAACCTGGCTGAATCCCATGTGGTATAGCCTTCATGATTTCATTTCGAAATTATTTTTCCGGATTTTGTTTATTACTTATCTCTCAATTATTCACGCTTATTATATAAATAAACAATAACAAAAAGGAAAAAAAAAAATAGTCTGTGACTATACTACCGACAACCCATTGATACCGGAACGACGTGTCGGATGACGGTTGGGGATTTTTCGATTTTATTTATTTACTTACTTTGAAGTTAAATTTGAAAGAATCGGAACGTTTCGAAAAAGGAAAAAAAAAAAAGATAATATTATTATTTTTTTGACCTGGAAGAAAGGGACACGTGCCACGTGGATCGGTGATATGGCCTTTCTCTAAATATTATAGACGTTAGAGTTACGGCAAAATTTCTGGGTAAGAAGAATGAAACGGTGACGTGTTGAAGTGTGGGTTTAATATTCATAAGTCGCCGCTCTTTCTTCTTTCTCTCTCTTAAAATTCTCTCTCTCTCTCCATCTCTATCTCTCTGTAACTTTCTATACAGCTTAGATTTCGTTTCCTTTACTTAGAAACCACAGGCAGAGGGCTTCATTGGTACGTTTTTCGTCTCTTCTTTTTTGCATATCAGCTCTTTTGAGATCACTGCAAACCGTAAGTGTTAGTTTTCGAATCGATTGCGTATGGCAGCTTTGCGTTTCGACGAATTCTTCTTCTTCTTCTTCTTCTTCTTCTTCTGGTGGTGATGATGATGATTATGATTATGATGATGTTTCGCTCGTGATTTTGTTTTTCTGAGTGGTTCGTGAAATTTAATGTGGATTTAGCTATTCTTGTTCTGTTTTTGGTTTTTTTTTTTCGTATTGGCTGGGAAGAAGGGGGAGATGAATGTAACGGAAGGCTTGAATCTTCTTATTTTGATAATTGGGTTGGAAGAAATGGAGTTGACTCTGATAGACAGCGTTGGACTAGGTGTTTGGGTCTCTTAATGGTGGAAATTTTGGGAGTCAAAACCGCGTTCTATCTATTTATTCTTTGCAATTGCCTGGGAAATTGTTAGGGCAGTGTTAGATTGGTTAGGCTTCTGGTTTCGATTGTTTGGGTTTTTTTGATTTACTAAAATGTTCTCGAGTTCGTTGTTCTATGGTATTCAGCTGTGGCTGTGTCTTGTACTCTTTTCTTTTTCTGAGCCGTAAAGCTTTATATCTCGTTGAGGCTGAAAAATAAGAGTAACGAACCTGTGGTTTTTGATGCAGTGAAAACGAGGAAGCAATGTACATATGATGAGTGTTCTCAAGGCTGGTGGATTCGATGCCAGAGGAAATCAACGATGGAACTGTGTTTTCAGAATTTTCTTCTCATATAGAGACTGAAAAGGATGACCGTGTACTTCTTCATGAAGATGAGGAACATGAGGACAATCAATTCACGGATACAACGATTCTGATCTTCTATGAATCATCCAAACTCTAACTTCTAATAAGTTCGTGCCTATTTATGCATTTTCAGTGACGGATTGAAAGATTAAATTAATAGTTTATTGAAAAATGGCTATTGCTGGTCTACATAATGTCTCTGTTCTTGATTCTTCATTTATTAGAGAATCTCAATCTCAAGCATCAAGGCAGTTAGGGAATGAAAGTAGCATAAGCACCCGGGCATCCTCTCTTCTACGTATATGGCGAGGACTTGAGGATGAGCAAGTGGTGAGAGGCACGCAGGACAGGGTTAGTGAAAGATCTACTGATCTCTCAAGAATAGATGCACCTGAAGGGCAAAGTACTGTACAGGGGGGTGATTCAGAGAATATGGGGATGAATATTAATGAGAATGATATTGACACATGGTCTGACGTACAAACTGCTTCACAAAATGATGATGAGGAATCTGGTGAATTTGGGGTAGTTGAGAGGGAGAGGGTCAGGCAAATTTTTAGAGAATGGATGAATAGTGGCGTGGGGGAGCATACACCTAACGTTTCCCAAATGACTAACGGCTCAAGGGCAGAGTGGCTTGGTGAAACAGAGCAGGAGAGGGTGCGAATGATAAGGGAGTGGGTGCAAAAGAATAGCCAGCAGAGAGGCACTCCTGGTGGAAATGGGGAAGTCGAAACTGCTGAGATTGGTACTCAGGTTTCACAAATCTGTGATGGATTGGTTGGAAATCAGAATGAAGGCAGGATCCATCGTGCTCGGAGGGGTATTCGTAGGTTATGTGGCAGACAAGCTCTCCTTGATATGGTCAAGAAGGCTGAGAGAGAAAGACAAAGAGAAATTCAAGTATTGTCAGAGCAACAAGCTGTATCAGGCTTTGCTCATCGTAACCGCATTCAGGTTAGACAAGTCCCTTTTTTTTTTTTTTTTTTTCTTTTTTCCCTTTTGCTATTCGGATTGGTTTGTCGTCCTTTGCATGCATTGTGCAATTTTCTTCTTCCTTTGCTTGTCGATGGTGACAAGAAACCATTTTTTTTTCCAGTTTTTAGTCTCTAAAATTGTTATACTTTAGAACAAAGTTCCTAATTCTTCATGAGCTCAATATGTTTATTAGATGAAACAAACTGTATACATGCTTCTCTCTCACTTGTGAGAAATGGTTTGTTTTTTCTGTGGTTTCTTTGAATGCGCCCATGATTATCAACACTAAGTATACATTCATGGGATATTATTTTGCAGTCCTTACTCAAAAGTAGATTCTTGCGAAACAATAGATTGCCTGCAAATGCGAGATCTGTATCTGTTGCAGAATCCGAGTTGGGCCTTTTAAGGCGAAGACATACAGTCTCTGGTTTGAGGTACTTTTCTGACACTTTATTTCTTTTCAGGTGATTCTTTTTTTACTTTAGATTACCGACATTCTGTAGTATTATTTCTAGATGTTGTACTTGTACCCTTCTGGGGAGTTTTGCTATCTAGCAATGGAGGAACAATCAGACCATTCTCTTAGTGGGGTTCAAGTTTCCTAGATTGGTTTTCTTCACATTCTAACTAGATTATGGGTTTCTCTTAGTCTAAAAGTTGGATTACAAAGAGTGATAATTGATATTTTACAGCCCCCAGTCTCTTTCCTTAACAACTCTACATTAGATCTTACCCTGCTGAATCCTATTTCTTCAATCCTACATTGCCGTGTAGATAAGAGAAACTTTGAGAACGGAAAACTAGTGTCAAATTACTGCCGTAGTGCCGTGTAAATTGCTGTAAGTGTCATCGATGCCACTCCAATCATCATTGACACATAAGATGAAATATCTAATGTCTAGCGACATCCTTAATGCCAATTACTTTATTAGGAGACTAAATTTACTGAATTACCTAGGCATGAAAAATAGGGTTCAATTGCATATGGGATTGTATATTCTCACTCCAGAAGTTATAAGATCACTGATTATTGTGTCTTAATTTGGTTAAACTAAACCTAGAGCTTATAAACCTTCGTTATTACTCACATCTTTTTCTACATTAATTTTAACACTGATGGACGTTGTTTGTTTTCCTGTTGAATTTGAATTCATCACGAGCTATAGTCAAGAAAACACAAACCATTATGGTTGAGGGTCATTAAATTCAACCAAGAAGTCTTAGGTCCAAAATTCGCTATACCTGCTTGGAAGACTAACATACTTTGATTGGGAGCTACCGAATGTTGTGAAGTTGAACATTGAACAATAGTAAGCTACTTTGAAGTTTGTGAGAGTGTAAAAGGTCAGAATTTCTGAATATTACAAAAAAGTCTAAGGAGGCAAAAACTTCCTAATTCACTTGATTCTGAATGAGAGTCGTGTATTGTTTCCTTCCTTGTCAACCTTGAACTTTTACCAATTGTTTTTCACTTAAGATCACTGGCAAGCTGACCTCTTTGCCCATTCTACAATGCTGACCTATCCATTTTGACAATAGCATTGACATTGTGACTTTCTTTGAAGTAGGGAAGGATTCTTCTCCAGATTGGACAATTCTGTTCAAGATCAAGCAAGTAGCCGGCATTCTGACACCACCTATAACAGTGATGATGGTGATTCTGTAACTGACCTGAATCGTACAAGGAGTTTTGAGGTTCTAGATGATCTTCGTGAACATTCTAGGCTCAATAATGTGGAAAGTCATAATGAAGGTTCTTATAGCACTGATCTAATTGAAGTTAGATCTGATTTAGAAGGAAGTTCTGCCGAAGGTAGGGAAGAATCTGTTCATGTGGTAGAAAGTTCACAAGAATGGGTTGTTGAGAATGGTTTAGCCAGCCAAACGGCAGGTATCAACTCTATGGAGATGAGAGAAGATTCAAGACAAGGTATGAGAAGAATTTTACAAGAAACTGCCACAATTTTTTTAAGTCGTGAAACTCCACCAATTGATGCCGAGGATCATACTAGCATACCGGATGTTGAACCTTCCATTCAACAAGTTAATACTCATGAGGGAAATGTCGATATTGGATTATTATCAGATAATTCGGGTAGTTTTCAAGACAATGATCTTGAAAATGTAGATCCACAGGAATCTACTTCTCACGAGGAACTAAATGAAGAACTAGGTATGGGAGCTGAGCCAAATGATCAGCAAGAATCTCATTTTCAACACGATGAATGGGAAAATAGCATCGAAGAAGATATAAACGAAACTCAATTGGAAAGCATTACTACTAACTGGTCTGGAGAATTCTTGAGTACAACATATAGAGGAGATATTCATCTGCAAAATGCCCCTGGAACTTCCCATGAAAATGTTATCTTTGTGGAGGATGTGCCAAATTGGTTAGAGGGCTCTTCTAATCAGGAGGCTACATCCAGCCGAAGGTTAGAGACCTTTTATTTTCCTGAAGATGATAATGTGCATAATGGGGAAATCAGAGAACTTTTGAACAGGTATTAAAAATTTTATCATGACAACATGCCTTGCTGTATTCAGACCTTTCTAAATGATGATGAATTTACATGTGGCCTGTTTTTTTTTTTTTTTAAATTATGCAGGAGAAGTGTTTCTACCCTTCTTAGTAGTGGTTTTCGAGAAAGTCTTGACCAGTTAATACAATCTTACATAGACAGGCGAGGTCCCAATACCAGTAATAGGGATCTAGATGAGATGATGCCCCCTTACACATCTGCAGAACAAGAGCAAGAGCACGACAGGCAGAGTGAAGGTCAAGCGGGTTCTGTTGAGAGCCATTCTCTTGCTTTGCCTCTACCACCTGCAATGCCCTCTCGGCAACTTTGGGATCATGAGTTGAGTAATGATAGTTGGTCACGACGTGATTTCCGTCAGCAATTTGGAGCTGTATGTCTCATCGTTGTTCCCTTGTTCTCTTTTTAGGTGAAGTCAGTAGGATGCAAAGTAAATAAATAAAAAATAGTAAAACATGCAAATATAAATGGTAAACCATTGATGAATAGTGTGATTCTATAATTCAATTTAGAATTATTGCAATTGTCTTTTAGGTGAAGTTAGTGTTGATTATCGGATATGTCGCGGTTATCTCTTTCTAACTTAATCTTCTTGCTGAACTTCACAGGATTGGGAGATCATTAACGATTTGAGGATTGACATGTCTAGGCTGCAGCAGAGGATGAGCAACCTCCAGAGAATGTTGGAGACATGCATGGATATGCAACTCGAGTTGCAGCGGTCGATAAAGCAAGAAGTTTCTTCTGCATTGAACCGAGCAGCTAGTTCAGAAGGTTTGTCTTCATTCTCAATGCAGCTGGATTCTTTAGTTGATATCATTTAGATTTGATCAGTTAACAAGCTGTGCCTATGTGGAACCAAAAAAAAATAAAAAATGAAGAAAATAGTTCTTGATTTGCAGAGGTGACATACCTTAATCTTTAGCGATTTCGGTAGTTTCTGTGTTTCTTGGTTGTGGATATTATATTGACCAAAATTCTCTGTCAAACTACAAATCTAAGATAAAAGACGTGGACTTTTACATTTGAATGTGATTCCTGCCCTGGACCATTAAAATGATATTGTATCCTTTACTCAAATTATTATTTAGCATGGGTGTGATATTCTTTAGTTCTGGACACTTATATTCTACTGGCTGCATCACAGAGATGTTTGAAGACAGTTTGCCAGATGATGAACCCAAATGGGACCGAGTAAGGAAAGGAATTTGTTGTATGTGCTGTGATAACCATATTGATGCTTTGTTGTACAGGTAATTCCAGCAAATTTTTAGTCACTTTTTTTGTGTTTTTCTTTGGTCCCAAGTTTCATTCAACTTTTTACTCTCTCATTTACAACTTGGTAGATGTGGGCACATGTGCACATGTTCAAAATGTGCTAACGAGTTGGTCGAGGCGAGAGGAAAGTGCCCGATGTGTCGTGCGCCCATTCTAGAAGTGATTCGTGCTTACTCCCTATGATGACTTAGATGACAATAAAGAAAAATGAGATTACTAGTGAGATTCATTGGTCTTCATCCTCTTGTTCCGTCCAGGTGCTCTACTGATTCTTCTCGTCCTGATTTCTATACATATAAAGTTTATTGTACGGTGATGGACGATTGAAATAATATATGTAATCTCTATTATTGATTAATCTGGCCAGAATAAATATGTTGAGAGTGAATTTAGAAAACCTTATTTGGGGGAATTTTGAGGATTTAGGTACTTACTAATTTGCCATTTCCAGTGTTGAATCTTGATGAAGCTTACTTTTCTGACTCAACTCCTGTGACAACTGTAGAGCGAGCTCTTGTTGGCTTTCACTTTTTTCTTTTCTCTTCTAAAGATTGTTGTTTATATAATTATTTCTTTTTGAAGAAAAAATTGATGAATCGGACAAATTGTCCTCTCAACAACTCGAGTCCAAAATGTGTACATCTTTGGAATCTTTTTTTTTAAAGAATAAATAAATTACAACACATACAGAGAATATAAAGTTGTAATGATCTGGAAGTGCCAAGTATTTGTGGGTTCAATGCGATCTCATTTGAATGAAAAGCTTGGGCCTGTCTAATATAAGGTGACTGGTTTTGCATAATTTTTCCCCTCAGTATTTAATTCTTTGCTCATATCTGCAAAACTGGTTTTAGATTTTAAGGAGTGTTTTGATTTATGGGTTTACGAGTTTAATTTGCGGTTAGGAAATTGAATCTGTGGCTTGTTCATCTTGAACTACAATCTTGTTAGTCTTTTGACAATATGGATACAAATTTATGAAGCTCATCAAATTCAAATAAAATATAGGTAGTATCTATGACGTTACTTTTTGTATCATTCAAACATAATACAACTTTTCAATTCTAAGCATCATGAATAAAAACAAGTAGGTCGTTGGAACTTACATTCTATTGATGCCAATATGAACATAGTTCAACTAGCATAAGACTTGTACTAATGGCCTACTAATGGCCAAGATGTATGTGGTTCGAATCTTCTATCTCTCCCTACATGTTAAAGAAAAAACATACTTACATTCCATTGAAATAATATATGTCAATTTCAACATAACTCAATGAATAAAGACGTTTATTAAGTCTTAAAATTTTATCTTCTACTCTTCTATTATCACACTAAAAGAAAATAATAATAAATATCCTCGTAGACATGACTTGGGTGGTTAAGATATTACTCACGATAATGAAATAATAGATATGTTGGAGATAGAATCAAATGTCGTACAATAAATAATCCAGAATGATAAATACTTTGTCCCAAAAAAAAAAAAAAAAGAATGATAAATACTAACATCTTTTAATTAAAATAATGAAATAGCTATAAGAATGTACATAATAGACATCTTTCTTCATTATTACTACTGCTATTATTACATGTTTGTGGGAGCTTCCATCTACAGTCTACACTTATATTTTCTCATTACACCCACCATTCATTCTGAAACAAAAATGGTCATATGAACCTTTCCCAAAAAAAAAAAAAAAAAGAAAAAAAGGTCATATGGGTGTAATGAGAAAATTTCTCATTGGTTTTGCTAACTCCAGATTCTATTTATATTTTTCATGGACACGTGTCAAAAGGTCAATGTTCTTTCTAACGAAGCTTGCCCAGCAAAGTTAGAACAACTATTAGTCCTCCTTATGCCACATGTCCCCACTTCCACACACGTGTCACCATTCTCCACCGTCGATCCTCCTCCGGACACCCTCGCCGTTCCACCACCACCACCACCGTCGACGCCACCCTTTTCCTCAAAGAACCGCGTCGACCGGCAAATCGGACAAGACACGTGCGAAAAAAGCCACGTGTCAATGCAATCCGGATGAAACACGTGCCGACAAAACGGTATCGTTTTGACCCTCTCGTTCTCATCAAACTCGCTCAAACAAATCGCACAGTCGACCTGAAACTTGTCGTCGCAACGGTAAGCAAAAACCGGAAGCAACCCAACAACGGCCCGGCCAACACCTTTGGGCGAAGAATCCGCCGCAGTGGGCGGCGGAGGCGGCGGCGGAAGAGGGTGACGGCGTTCGGCGAAGCGACGGAGGTAGATGGAAAGAATGGCGAAGAGAAAGAAAACGCCGAGGAGGATGAGGGCAATGAAAGCCGTTCTGCGGTTGAAGGGTGGGAACAATTGGGAGAATTTGAAGGAGTGAGAAGAGGATTTTGGGGCGGTGGTTTCGAGGGGAAGATCCGGCGATGGGAGATTGATATAATCGGAAGCGTCTAAGAGAAATCGGAGGAGCTTGCGGTGGCTGAGATGGGGTTTCATGGTGGCCTACGGCGGCGGAAGATGGAAAATGGGAAGGCGGTGTGACGAGAGGAGCGGCGGAAATTTAAAGAGGGAATTAGATAAGGGGATTGAAGAGATGTGTGACGTGGACTTGTAGATGAGTCAATGCTTGGGTCCCACTTAAACATGTTTCTAGAGCATAGGTACAAAATAAGTATTTTTTTTAGTACATAAGTGATGGAATTCAAATCTTGACTATGGTCGATTTACATACCAATTATCGTTGAGTTAGACTCGTTTTCACTATTTTTTCTTAGTTCCATAAGATCAGGGGAAAAGTGAAATTAAAAATTTAGTCTTTCAACTTTTCAAATGGGGCAAGGATATAGTCCGGCTATATGCGGTTCAGTGGTCAATGTAGAAAAATCGAGTCCATTAAAAAGCCCAATTTTGTTATTTGTGGGCCATATTTCATAGCTCAAATTACGTGGATTAAAACATATATTTGGAAAATATTTCTCTTCTCCTAATTTAGAATCTTTAGAAAGTTATATTATATATGTATATATATATATATATATATATATATTGTTATTATTACTATATTGAAATTTGTTTCATATTTTTTAATTATATAAATTAAGAAATATCATAAGAATAAACATTATGTTTTTTAATTAAAAAAATGATGTTTTTTATTTTATTATTTCTGTAGTTCGACCTTCCCCACCCTATAATGTGCTACAAAATTGTGTTTGAGATTAACATTCTTAAGTAACATTAATCTTTTAAGCTTTCATTTCTTCCTTTTTAAACCATCTTTATTTTTTTTTTCAACAACAGAGTCAAACCATTGACCTTTAGGTTGTTAATTGGTGTCTTATCCAATAAGATATGTTCAAATTGACAATATCATTTTTTTTTTCTTGCAAGCATGTTTATTTTGTACTAAACATATTATATAATCAATCTAATATTTTTTTAACAACCCCTCAAGCAAACATACATCCAAAGGTAAAAATTATAACTCATTTTCAAGTTTAAGCATATTGAAATATTTTTTTCTTTTTTTTTTAGACCAACAATATATAGGAGCGAAAATTCGAACATCTAGCTTTTTAGTCAATAATATATGTCTCAACGACTTAACCAATTGAGTTATATCGAGTTATACTCTATATTGACAAATATTGAAACACTTTGTTCAAATTTAAGATGCAATTTCATAAAATTCAAAGCTTAGAATAAAATTTGATATACCTTGAATTTAGCGAGGTAAGAGTAGATTTTTAGTCCGATCTCCAAATCTCTTTCTATCTAAAATCAAACATCATGACAGGACGGGATCAAAATATCTGTGAGATAAAAATAGATTTTTAGTCCGATCTAAAAATTGAACATTAAAGACAGATTGAGATCAAAATTTGTTGTAAGATTCTAAGTTAGAAAGAAAAAACCATTTCTCACCCTAAAAAGAAAGAAAAAAAAAATAGTAATAATGTTAGATTCCACCTCATTCCGTTGTCCCAAAACCAAAGCTTAGCTGAGGTTGTCTGTTTTCTCTGTATCTTATGCTGTCCAATTGCGTTTGGTCGTCGCTCATTCTGAACTGCCCGTATCCGATCGTTGTCTTTGTCATTCTTCTCTAATTTCACGTCCTTTTTTAACTGTTCTTTATTCATTAAGATCAGATCATTCCCTTTAAATCAACACTCCACATTGTTTCTCTGTGCAATGTATTCAATAAATGCCTAAAAATCTTCCTCTTATTTAATACCATTTTCAGAAAAGAACAGCACAACAGAAACATCCCTTCAATGGAGAAATCATTAGTTCTTCGTCTCTGCTGCGTTCTGTTTGTTTCTTCTCTATTTCACGTTGGAATTTCCATTACTCAGAAATCCCCAGATGGAACTCAAGAATGGGGCTACGTTCAAGTCAGACCCAGTAAGCCAAAATTCATTTATTCGTTATTTTATTTTTTAAAATATATAATATGTTTATTTATTTATTTTGATATTTTTGTTGTTTTGGGATTGTGTTCTTCAGAAGCACATATGTTTTGGTGGTTTTACAAAAGTCCCTTCAGAGTCGACGGCGGCTCCAAGCCATGGCCGACCATTCTCTGGTTACAAGGCGGACCGGTGAGCCGTATTTTCAAATTAATCATTTTATATGTTTTTTTTTTTTTTTTTTTGAAAAACGTCAATGTTTACTCTAACCATAAATTTTCAATTTAATTGAATATTTTTTTAGAAGTTCAATTTAATTGAATTGCATCCTAATTCATCCTGAACTTTGATAAATGTTACCCTCTATATTTTAAAACTTGTTAAGCGATGTAATTTGTTTTAAAAGCGTTGCAATTTTTTCTCCATGATAGATGTTCCTTTGAAAAATCTTTAATCAAAATATTTTTCTCATGCATTTAATGAATATAAAACACATGTCAATTCCCACATATTAGTGTTTCAAAATATTTTTCTCGTTTTTTTTTTTTTTTTAAATTGGATAAGTTTATTTCGAATTGATACAACTTAATTCCATGCGAGATTTTATTTTTCTAAAAAGAAAATAGTCAATTTGAAGAGGTTTTTTTTTTTTTTTTTTAATCTAAATTAGCGGGTGAATTTAATAAAATCAAAAGTTTGAAGAGAACATTGATATGATTTGTCAAGTTTATGGATAAAAATACAATTTTTTTCCTTCAAAACGATTGCAATTTCGATTAAAATTTTGTTTAAAAAAACAGGGTGGCTCGGGAGTCGGGACTGGGAACTTCCAAGAAATAGGGCCACTGGACATGAAATTAAAGCCAAGAAACTCAACATGGTTGCGAAAAGCTGACCTCTTGTTTGTGGTGAAGTTGACTTCCATCAATCCTTTACCTTTTTTTTTTTTTTTTTTTTTTTCTTTTTTTAAATATATTTAATTATTTAGATTGTTTATTATGATAAAATAAAAACAAAAATAGGATAATCCGGTTGGGAGCGGATATAGCTACGTGGAGAATTTGGGGGAATTTGTGAAAGGCGATTGGGAGGCGGCGACCGACATGACGACTCTGCTGTCGAACCTTTGGAACGACAATGTCGGCCTACAAAACAGTCCTCTGTACATATTTTCGGAGTCCTATGGTGGCAAATATGCTGTCACTCTCGCTTTGTCCCTCCTTCGAGCCATCCAAGCTGGCAACTTGAAGCTTAATCTCGCAGGTACTTTTTTTTTTTTTAATGCATTTTTTTATTACTCCGTTTTTTCTATATAGTTCCAACTCAATAATAGTATACAACTAAAAAATCGAAGGATCAAAATAGAAATCTTCTAATTTTATAAACTAAAATAAACAAATTTGAAAGTTTATGAACCAAAATAATATTTAAACCATAAATTTAATATTTAGATTGAACATTATCAAAAAATCAACTCGTAACCTTTTAAGTCTATACTAAAATTAAAACAACATTGAGTAAATCCAACCATTTAAATATATTTACAACATCAATCAAATCGTTAGGACCAAAGTTCCATAGTCTAAGTATATTTTATGATATAATATTTTTGTATGATTTTTTTTAGAAGAAAATGATATATTCGTTACCAGCTAGAAGGAAAATATAATGATTTTTTTTTTTTTTTTTTGAAATTTGAAAAAAAAATTGAAATATGTCTCTCTCTCTCACTATTAGCATGAATTTTGCAGGGGTGGCCTTAGGAGACGCTTGGATTTCCCCAGAAGATTACACCGTTCGTTTTCTCACTCTCTCAATCTCGTCCGTCCAAAATTATATTAATTTCCCCGACACTATTTTTCACAATAATACATTCAATTTCCCCCTATATAATACAATTTAAATATAATAATTTTGTATTTAACAATCCTCCAGTCTTCTTGGGGCCCGCTTCTCAAAGACCTCTCCCGGATTGGCAGCGTTGCACTCGAGACATCAAATAGGTCAATTTTTTCACCTTTTTTTTTATATAAAAAAAAATAGAACATTTATTTATTCATGATACGATAAAAAAAGGTAATATTAATATATTGATAATTATATCTAACGGAAGGCGTTTGAGAAAAACAGTTTAGCATTGAAGATCAGTGAGCAAATTAAAAACGGGATGTACGAAAATGCAACCATTACATGGAATGATCTTGAGCAACTACTTTTATCCAGCAGCAACGGCGTGGTATGTTGATTAAATTAAATTACGAGTTTAGTTCTTAAATTTTGAATTTTGTGTGATAGGTCACTAACATATATTCAACCATATTTAGAATTAGTAGATCTCTTAAATATAAAATTAAATTAGTTAACTTACAAGTTTAGTCCATGAACTTTTAAGGTTGTATCAATTTGGTCTTTGAACTTTATAAACGATCTAAGAAGTCCCTGAACTTTTAATTTTGACTATAATAGGTCTTTGACATATTTAAGATTTTTAAAATATTAAGCAATCAATTAGATTTCCATTTAAAATTCATCGGTAAAAGTATTTTTTAATATTTTCTAAAGTTTATGAGTATTTTTTAAATGTTTTGAAGTTCATAGGTATTTGAAAGAAAGTTCATAGTTCAAGGTTTTAATTAGGGGATTTTTGCAGGATTTCTATAACTTCATGTTGGATCTTGACATGGATCCGATATCATCGCTAGAAAGTGCAAAATCAAAGAGCATTGATTCATCAAGGCTAAAAGGGTACTCTGGATATCGTAGTTCAAATGGCTACAAACCAGGAGCTACAGCAGATTTGAAAGCTTTGATGAATGGCCCAATTAAGAAGATACTCAAAATTATCCCACCAAATGTCACGTATGTCATTATTTTTCTCTTCCTAAATTTCAAACAAAATTAAAACTAAATGATATATTAGGAAAAAAAAAAAAAGCTAAACATATGTTTTAATCCTAATATTTAAATTGTTTTTTTTTTTTAATCAATTTGATGCATGTTTTTAAAAGTTTCAAATTTAGTCCATTATATTATAACATTTTTCAATAATAACTCTTTTGTTGGTGTGTTAAAATTTGTTTGGATAATTAACTCATATGACATGGTAGCTTAATTTTTTAGTAAAAATAAGTTGAGCAAGAGAAAAGTTGAAATTTATACTAAATTCTTAGAAATTTAGAAGAGGAATGAAGTGATCTAATTTAAAAGAAGAAGAAAAAATCTGCCAACTCACTAAAGTATCATTAATGTAAATTTAAAAAGTTTTTTCAAATTTAGTCCATTATTATGTTATAGCATTTTTCAATTATAACTCTTTTGTTTATGTTAAATTTTGTTTTAATTTGACGTTAAACTTATATCACATGGCATAATTTGTTAGTAAAAATGAATTGAACATTTTAGAAAAGAAAACTCGAAGTTTTTTGCCAAATTCTTATAAGTTTTTAAAAGAGAAAAATCAAGTAATCTAATTTTCTCTATACAAAATTTTTATGCCAACTCACTAAGTATATTCATGTAAATTTATCATTGGTTCATTTTAACATTTTCAAACCATAAGGGTCATAATTGAAAAATATTTTAAAATATAAGTGACTAAATTTAAACTTTTTTAAACAGTAGCCACCAAATTGAAAAAAAAAAATACTTAAACATTTGGATTGAACTGTAAATTTTGTATTTTCATAGGTGGGGTGGTCAATCAGACACTGTCTTCGAATTTTTTACGGGAGAATTTATGAAACCAAGGATTAATGAGGTATATCTATCAACCAGACTAATTTCAATATTATTGTCCGTGCATAAATTCACAATATTGAATTATTGCTTAATATTTTTATTTCAATTTTTTTTTTTTTTTGAGCAGGTTGATGAGTTGCTCGCTAAAGGTGTTAATGTGACTGTGTATAACGGTCAAGTAAGATTTTTTTTAGTGCATGTCAATTACCGTTGAGCTATGTTCACTTTGACAAAAATAAATGTTATGATTTTTTCCTTTATAGGTGGATCTTATTTGTTCAACCAAGGGAACAGAAGCATGGATTGATAAACTCAAGTAATCTATCATTCTAGCCGATTTAGTTCTGTTAAGTGATTTGTAATTGTTGACATGAGTATAACTCAATTCCTGAACTTTATTTATCCTTTTTTTATATTGGTGGAAGGTTAAAATCCTAATTTCTAACTGACTAACAAAACAATTTATGATTTTTTTAATTTTTATCTTTTGTTTGTTTGTTTTTTTTCTTTCTTCTTTCTCAAATTAAGGTGGGAAGGGCTGAAGTCATTTATAAACAAGCCAAGAACTCCTTTATTTTGTGGGAATGATAAACACACCAAGGGCTTCACCAAGTCACATGAGAACTTGCACTTCTATTGGATCCTTGGAGCAGGCCACTATGTAAGCTATTATATATTATTCTCTCTAAAGTTTACCCTATTTTAAAATTCATTTTTCAGTCTCTCAAATTTTAATGGAAAAATTTTAGAGATTAATTCAGAAGTGGACAATTTTTTACGCTTTTTGACTTGTATTTATATATTAAAAGACGTGTAATGATTATAATGCAGGTACCGGTTGATCAACCGTGTGTAGCATTAGACATGGCGGGCGCGATCACACAGTCTCCAGCTTCTTAAATTATGCATTTTTTAAAAAAATCACATACATATTTTCTTTTAAAAATATAACAAAACGTATCCCGTTTAATTACATAATAGAGATAAGAATAAATAAAGACTTTATGTATTTTATATATTATATGTACAATGAAAGAATAAAAAATAAAATAAAGTCAGTACTATATTAGTTTGTTCAATAGTTTGTCGATCTATAGATTATTAATAATTATAGTTCCATTAAAGGATGGAGATAAGAAGAGAGGAATGTTTGATGTGTTTTCTTGGGACAATTGACAGAGTCAAATAAAATTAGCTCAATCCAAATATAAAATATAAACAAATCTAATATCATTCCTTGATTCCACTCGGCATTCAGGATTATTATTTGAGTTCGAAAACAGTGAAGACGATAATTTGAATCTTTGACCTTTAGAAATACAAGTCAATATAATTGAATTAGATGAATTAAGTTAAAAGTCAAGTAATAAAGATGTGTTAAATATTGTAACACTTATCTAATTTGATGATGTCAAAATGTTTAGATAAAAGTCAACTCACCTTGTCAATTTCAATGGATGCATTTTGATTTTTCATAAAAAAAAGGAAAAAGAAATGGTTGCTACCCTATGATTAAAAAAAAAAAATAATAATAATCAATGGGAACCTTTGCAATGTGACTATTTCTTAATAATTATTAGATGTTGGATCATAATCTACCTATTTTCTAATAATCATCTAGTGCAAGTTTGATACACAATTTTTAATATTTTTTTTAGCCTAACAACATATGGAACCCTGAGGATTTAAACCTACAGCCTTTTGATCGAAGCTATATGTCGGAATCAATTTTTTTTAGTTCAACAATAGTAGATGTGGAGAGATTTGAACTTTTAATCTCGAGTTATGCGGTGGTTAGCATAATTTATGATCTATCTGATGTGTATATTAATGGTGCATTTTGTGATTAATACACCTATTACCAAAGAAATATATATATAGTTTGAATCGTCACGTGACACCTCACATAGTTTGTCGTCATCAAGGAGGGTCCACACCATTCGTCATGAAATTTCATTGACCGCGCGCTTCAGCACTAAAGCAGTATGATAGTGATACGGCATAAGACCAAGAATTCGTTTCCCATTTTTAATTCCAAATACAAATGCATGCCGAAGATAACGATTCAACAATTCAAAAGGTCAGCTTCAATTCTGGTTTCTGTCTGTTTCTCAGGAAAATACACGATTCTCATTTTTCATTCTTATTTGTTAAAATATGCTCGTTGATGGCAGTTTATTCGTGGAAGAGGAGATATCAAGGTTTAATTTCTTTCTCTTATGATTCTGTTTCTTACATTCAATCGTTTACGCGCTCAAATTCTTTACAATGCCGCCTGAGTACGGTTTCCTATATAAAAAAAAAAACCCACAGCATTTTGATCAATCGTGTCAATGTTGAATGAGTTTATATGAAAAACTATCCAAATCCTTGTTACATCATTCTCCCTTTGTTTATATGTAGAATAGTCTGCGAAGCTTCTGATTAAAATTGTCAGTTTTTTTTTTTTGGTTTACATTGATTTGGTCATACATATCTCTCAAATTACTTAAACTAATACGAGCAAATTAGTATCAGTTATAGAAGTTCATTGTTTACGTGAGTCAATTAATTACTTTGTTGTTTTGTTAAACTCAACTTGTACTTCTGCTGGCTTATTTATAGAAGCGTTGCTTGTGAACAAAATCAAGCAAGTATTATTTACTCTCTGGGTTTGTTAACAATTCCCGGCGCTTTTCTTCTGTCTGGACTGCCAAATTGGAAATATTTACTGTTTGATGTGATACTTCAATAACTGGGATGTAGCAAACCATGGTGAATTGGCCTATGGCATGATAGTTACCTACCTAAGATCTTATAATACTAGAGTTTTTTTGACAATTAAATATCGTAAAGTCAGATGGTTGTCTCGAGGTTAGTGGAGACGCACATAAACTTAGTCGGTTACTCATTGATATAAAAAAAAAAATTGAAATGCAGTTATTATCTCAATGGATTTCGCTTTCTCTGCAATGTCACTGCACTTCCAAGTCATTTTCAATATAAGAACAAGCGTTTTCACAAAGTCTTCTTCAATGGCACAAACTTGGCCTCATATCCTAATTCTATTAATATATCTGAATTCTTTTAATTGTAAGTTGAAGCTTGTAAGCTGAACCATTTGAATACTATCTATTTGTGCTGTGTCGAAATATACTCAAAGTCAGTTTGTAAAAAAAGAAAAGGAGGAATTTTTGTTATATAAGGCTTTCTTTGCAACCAATGACAAAGCATGAAAAATTATCATAACAAGCATCCTGGCACGAGGTTTCCAATGTTTTCTTCCCCATGGATACCTCTCTTACTTTTCATTCTTTCAACTTCTGTCACTGCTCTGCAGTATAAAATCCCAAGGCTGAGTCCTATTCGTGGAAAGTTTCTGCATCATTCTAAAGCTCTGGATTCACCTCCTTCTGATGATTTCAAGACATTTTATTACAATCAAACTCTTGATCATTTCAGCTATAGGCCTGAAAGCTACACAATATTCCCTCAAAGATATATAATCAACTTCAAGTACTGGGGTGGTACAAATTCGAGTGCTCCAATTCTTGCTTACTTGGGTGCTGAAGCACCAATAGACAATGATTTAATTGGTATTGGATTTATGACAGACAATGCTGTTCAGTTCAATGCTCTTCTAGTTTATATTGAGGTAAAATCTAACTCCAACCACGCTTTAATCCATATTTGTTGTTTTAGAGCTTCAAAAGAATTTATCAATGGTCTAAGATCCCTTGTCTTCTTGCCAGCATCGGTACTATGGGGAATCAATACCATTTGGATCAAGGGAAGAAGCGCTTGGAAATGCAAGCACTCTTGGATACTTCAACTCAGCACAAGCAATAGCAGATTATGCAGCCATTCTCATACATATAAAAAAAGAGCTTAATGCTAATTATTCTCCCGTGATCGTTATCGGTGGTTCATATGGAGGAAGTCAGTAGTTTTTCGTTCATAGTTCTCAAACTCTATTACATCCAATACTAACTGGACTTGTATGTCTTTTCTGTTTATACTATATAGTGTTGGCTTCATGGTTCCGTCTTAAATATCCTCATGTGGCACTTGGAGCTCTTGCATCTTCAGCTCCAATTCTTTACTTCGACGATATCACGCCACAAAATGGATACTATGTTGTTGTCACCAATGATTTTAGAGTAAGACAGTTGGAATCCTACATCCTTTTCTTTTTATGTCAGTTCATATGTTTTGAAACACAAATATGTGGATTGAATTTGCAGGAAGTTAGTGAGACTTGCTATGAAACTATTAGGCAATCATGGTCTGAAATTGAAACAGTTGCCTCTCAACCCAATGGCCTTTCCTTTCTTGATCAAGAGTTCAAAACATGCAGGTGGAAAACTCATGCTTCTTGCTTAAATTCAAGAAGTTACATAGCATCGTACTTTAACATCTTTTGTTTTGTTTTTGTTTTCCCCTTTTCTCCTTTCTCCATTTTTCAGCCCTTTAAATAGTCCCAAGGAGTTGGAAGACTACTTGTGGTCTATGTATGCCAGTGCCGCCCAATATAACAGCCCGCCAACTTATCCAGTCACCAGCATTTGTGATGCCATCAACGGAGCTTCTTCTGGAAGTGGCATACTTGGCAAAATAGCTGCAGGTCTATTTGCTTATATGGGGAATCTCACCTGTTATATTAATGAGCCCACAACTGCACCTGAAACTACCAGTGGATCTGAAACTGACGTAGGATGGACATGGCAGGTAAAATTTTTCTTGAAGAAAATAGTATGTGAGAAATAAAGAAATTAGAGTCTTCTTTTTCCAATATCTGCTTTGTCTTGCAATAAATTGACCATATAAAATTTAAGGTAGTATTGCTATCAGTAAGATTACTTGGAAGGAAAAGAAAGGAAACTCTGTCCTCTAGATTTTGACTGGTGGAAAAGAAAGTTTTATTGGACCTCCTTCACTTTTGAGATTGACTTGCCTTATCAAAGAAGATGTAAAACAGGAAATACAGATGGATTTAGGTTTAATGGATGACCTTTTCTATTTTTCATTTTGGAAAGTCTAGTGCTCTTGATGTTAATTTTCACTTCTGATTTCTACTTCTGGAGATGTGGAAAAAATAGTACATTCATTTTGAGGATGAAAGAAAAGAAATTGTTGTAACAAATATCTTATTCTTTTTACTTTAAAAAGAAAAATCTATCAATGACAGTACAAGGTTGACTTGTCTTTCTTGTTGGAAAGCCAATCAAATAAAAGAAAAGGTATACAATACTGAAGAGCTTCTTCTTGTACTCAGAAATGCAGTGAGATGGTGATGCCAATAGGTTCAGACAATACTACAATGTTTCCACCAGACCCTTTTGACCTTGATAGCTTCATCAGTTACTGTGAGCAATTATATGGTGTCCCTCCCAGGCCTCATTGGGTTACCACCTACTATGGAGGCCATGTATGGATTTTCAATTTCTTCCTCTTTCCTTCTTGAAATCCTATTAGTTTATTGAAAACAAAATCATTTTCTCATCTGTAACACTTGCTTGATTCAAATTGTAGGACATACAACTCATCCTTCAAAGATTTGGTAGCAACATCATTTTTTCCAATGGACTCAAAGATCCTTATAGTGTTGGCGGGTAAACAAAATAGCAAACCTCATTTATAAATATACAAACACAAACAAATTTACTTGTGTACTAAAAAAAAACAAACAAATTTACTTGTTCTTACTTATCTCTCTGACTCCAGGGTATTGTACAACATATCAGATAGCATCCTTGCAGTTTACACAGCTAATGGTAATAACTTATTGACTCTTAAAACTTCCTAGCATGTCTTAACACACACACACACTAGCAAAAATCTTCAATAGTTACCTTGTGTGGATTACCAAATATAAGTTTTTGTTTTTTTTGGTGCGAAAAAAAAGGAGAAAAACAAATAAGCTACTCTAGAAGGAAATTTAAAACTGAAGGGATGAGTTTTGTTTTGTTATGGCTTATACAGTTTGAGTTTTGCAGGATCTCATTGTCTAGATATCTTAGGGGCGTATGATACTGATCCTGAATGGTTGGTGATACAAAGAAAGACTGAGATTGATATAATTAATGGATGGATTAGTACATATCATGCTGATCTGGCAAAATACAAACCGTAGAAAACTCACTCAAAGGTGGTGAGAGGCATTTTGGTTTGTGAAGAATAATTTACTCTACTCTAGTCACCTTTCAAAAAATAGAATAAGATAAATATCTTCTCTTCTTCTCCATAATATAGAACCTACACAAAGGGGGATGAAAAGCATGGTATGTACTAAAGCTATTTCTTGTTAGTTTGAACTTGTAATGGCTCCATCAAATAATGAGAAATATAATATTTTTACAATTGGTTGGGGCGTATTTTCTTTCCTCTTTGTAAACTTTTAACTTATGATTTTTTTGCCAAAGTGAGCAAAGCTCAACAATAATTGACATATACCCTTGACCAAGAGTCTCCCACCCCAAATGTTATTGTGAACTAAAAAAAAAAAAAAGAAATTTAAGTCAACGCTATGAGACTCTTACAATCATGCCTTTTCTTTTATTCTTGAATTGATTTTAGAACAGCGAGCGAAGTCAAAGGTTTGATATGGAAATATTTGGAAATGATATTGTTAGAAAGTGTCTTTATTTGGTCATTGAAATTCAGAATCAGGAAGAGGAAAATTGAGGGAATGAGAAGCCCAAATATCTTAACATAATTGAGGGAATGAGAAGGCTTAATTTTATTAAATACTTGCTTCATATAAATTCATCTATCTCTATTTTAAAACCACAATTTACAGTGCGAAATCAAGTAACATAATTACAATTAAAAGAACACGGTTATTAAATCCTCAACAAGACTATAACTTGTGTCCATGAATCACAAGCTCCACCAAGTCTTATAAGAACTTCCATTTCCTCAGTGGATCCTTGGAGCTGGCCACTTTGCATTGAGAAGTCTCAATTTCATGGTCTTTACTTATTTGAGTGCATATTATATATATCTTTTCAGCAATGAAAATCTAATGAAAATTACCAACTTTAGCATAGTAGTACAATAATTAAGAAATCTTTAGTTTTTCTAAGAGATTCTAAGTTTAAATGTCCATCCTTGTATTAATGATGTAATATTCCAAATAATTAAGAATAATAAAGTATTCTTACAATTGGTTGCATAGTAATTTCCATCCTCTCTGTAAGCTACTGGCATCTAATTTTTAAAGTTGACTCTATGAGTCTTATACCACTTTATTTGGTAAACACTAATCTGAAACCAATTGTAACAAACATAAGGAATCTTGAGCTGGTTTTAGAACTGTGAAGGCAAAAAGTTTGATATGGGAATATTTGTAAATGATGTTGATAGTGTCTTTCATTTGACATTTGAAGTTACGAATTTAGGAAAAGGAAAAGTGAGATAATGAGAAAACGTGCAAGATTCCGTTCTACATCTATCTCTACAATTAAATCACAACTTGAGTATGGAATCAGCCTAGCTCAAGTGGATAATTTTAGGACAGGTTTGAGAGGGATAGAATGACCAAAATCACTTTGGACATGACAAAAGTGATTTTGACCCTTTTAGAATCACTCCCAAACATACCTTCAATATCTGAAAACACAATCATTGAAACCTCTATAATTTTCTTGCATTCATGAATTGCAAGCAAGTCAAGTCAGCCATTTCACTGGCTTTGATACAGTGCCTGTGGGTTAGTGGATCCCAATTTTTAATAGACACCAAAGAAATATGGAATCACATCTGGTTTAGATGCTTTTTAGCTTTCTAATACCTTAAAGTAGGAGCTAACATTGACAAGTTGTAATTTGTAAGCTAAATAATTCGATTACTTTTGGGAACCTTTTTGTTACATAAAGGAGAGCTCCTTTTTTCTTTTCTTCTTCTTCTTCTTGTTATATAAGGCTTCCTTTGAAACAAATGACTAAGCTCGAAAATTTATCATAACAAAGATCCTGGCATGAGGCTTCCTATGTTTTCTTCCCCATGGATTCCTCTTTTACTTTTCATTCTTTCAACCTCTGCCACTGCTTTGCACAATAGATTCTTTATTGATGGAAAGTTTAGATATCATTCTGGAGTTTTGAATTCACCTCCTTCAACTGATTTGAAGACATATTTCTACAATCAAACACTTGATCATTTCAACTATAGGCCTGAAAGCTACACAACATTCCCTCAAAGATATAAAATCAACTCCAAGTACTGGGGTGGTCCGAATTCGAGTGCTCCAATTCTTGCTTTCTTGGGTGACGAAGGACCACTCAATGAGTTAAATATAGGGTTTATGACTGATCACGCTGCTCAATTCAATGCTCTTCTAGTTTATATTGAGGTTAAAGTCTAACTCACACCACTCTTGCTAATATCTCATTTGATAACGATTTTGTTTTTAGTATTCTTCTAAAAATTATACTTGTTTCTCACAATTTCATTGGTATATTTTCAACTTTCTTAAAAAATGCTTTAGAATTCCAAGCCAGATTTCAAGAGTAGAATTTTTTTTTTTTTTTTTTTAAATGCATTTCCCCCCTTTTTTCTTTCAGTTTTCCATATTTGGTTCAAATTTTGAACATATGGATAAAAGTAGTGTTTATAACTTTAATTTTCAAAAAATAGAAAACCAAAAACAAAATAGTCATCAAGGAAACCTAAAAGATTTATTGTTATTCTAATGGTCATTACATTCTTGCCAGCATCGGTACTATGGAAAATCAATGCCATTTGGATCAAGGGAAGAAGCATTGAGAAATGCAAGCACTATTGGATACTTGAACTCAGCCCAAGCATTAGCAGACTATGCAACTATTCTTATACATGTTAAAGAGGAGCTTCATGCTAAATATTCTCCTGTGATTGTTATTGGTGGATCATATGGAGGAAGTAAGTAGTTTCACTTTCACATTCAAAGTTTTCCAACTTTATTATATTGAGTCTAAAACCCGTGGCATCCTGGGCCAAATCCTAATCCTGATCCAAACCCTGGACCTAGAACGTTATATTGAATATCTAATTAGACATTTTTTTTTCTTCCTGTTTTTTGTTAGTGTTGGCCGCATGGTTTCGTCTTAAATATCCTCATGTGGCACTAGGAGCTCTTGCTTCTTCAGCCCCAATTTTTTACTTCGAAGATATGACTCCACCTAATGGATACTATGATGTTGTCACCAAGGATTTTAGAGTAAGATTGCTGAAATTCTACAACTTTTTTTTTTCTTATTTTTTGAAACACTAATATGTGTGAATTGAGTTTGCAGGAAGTCAGTGAAACTTGCTTTGAAACCATTAAGAATTCATGGCTTGAAATTGAAAGAGTTGCCTCTCAGCCCAATGGCCTTTCCATTCTCAACAAAGAGTTCAAAACATGCAGGTACCAAAAATCCTGTCTCTTGTCCAATTCAATGAAGTTTCACAACACTTCACTTAACATCTTTTGTTCTGTTTGTTTTGTTATTTTCCCTTTTCTCCTCTCTCCATTTTCAAGTCCTTTAAGAGATTCCTCTCACCTAGCAGCATATTTGGATGCCATGTATTGCGAAGCAGCCCAATATAACAGCCCATCAACATTTCCAGTAACCAAGATCTGTGAAGCCATTGATGGAATTTCTTCTGGAAGTGGAATACTCAGCAAAATAGCTGCTGGTGTATTTGCTTTTAAAGGAAATCTTTCCTGTTATACTTTTGAGCCTGAGCTTGAAACTGAAACTCTTGAAGGATGGGGATGGCAGGTAATTAAGAGTAGCCTATAAATTATAATACAGTAAATTGATCATAAAAAAAATTCAACACTATATTTTTTTAGGAAACATTACATGAAAGAAAAAGAACTTTATTTTTTGGAGATTATATTGATGAGCTTCTTTTTGTACTCAGAATTGCAGTGAGATGGTGATGGCAACAGGCATTGGCAATGATTCTATGTTTCCACCATACCCTTCTGACCTTGATAGATATATAACTGAATGCAATCGAACATATGGTGTCCCTCCAAGGCCTCATTGGGTTACCACCTACTATGGAGGCCATGTATGCATTGCAATGACTCTGTCTCTCCTTTTTCTAGTTTATTATTGAAAACAAAAGTGTTTTCTTATCTTCAAACACTTAGGTCCCGTTTGATAACCATTTGGTTTTTGAAAATTAAACCTATTCCTTTGTTCTATTATCTACTTTCTTCCCATGTTTTAAAAAACCAAGTCAAGTTTTGAAAACTAAAAAAAGGTAGTTGGTTAAAAACTTGTTTTTGTTTTTGGAATTTGGTTAAGAATTCAAATGTTTCTTTAACAAAGATGAAAACTATTGTAAGAGAAAACAAGCATAGTTTTCAAAAATCAAATGGTTATCAAATGGAGCCTTACTTATTCATTCTCTGTTTGTTTTCTTTCTAAAATCAAATGGCAGGATATTCAACTCATCCTTAAGAGATTTGGTAGCAACATCATTTTTTCCAATGGACTCCAAGATCCTTATAGTATTGCAGGGTAAACAAAATAGCAATCCTCATTTACTAGCAGAAAGTAACAACTTTTTCTTGGATTTAATTATCTTCTCTGACTCCAGGGTATTGCATAATATATCAGATAGCATCATTGCAGTGTATACAACTAAAGGTAAGACCTTAACCCTTCATTAATTCTATCTTGTTACACTAGCAACGCAATACACACACACACACACACACATATTTGACGATGTGGAGCAGAGATTTTGAACCTTTGACCTCTTGATTTAGGGTACATGCTTTATGCTAGTTGAGCTATGCTCTTGTTGCGCAATGCAATAATTGTTAATAGATGCACGTGCATAATATAATGACTTATTATAAAGCTTGTTTGACACGAAACGAGAAAAGAAACGCTAAAAAACAATTCTAGAAGGAAATTGTAAGAATACCCCCAACAAGAAATCACTAGAACACACGAAGATAGAATTATATTGCAATATCGAAGAAACTACAATATCAATAGCCTTTCGAGAGGACTATGTCTCTCCCAAAAATTCCACACTAGACAATACTACAAAACCGTTCCCCTCTCTAAGGTCACAGACTCTCCTTCAAAAATTAAAAGGGGAGCTTTGATTTATTCTAACAGATACATTTTGAATTCTATAGGATCACATTGCTTGGACCTCAAAGGGGCGGCTAAAACTGATCCTGAATGGTTGGTGATACAAAGAAAGACTGAAGTTGATATCATTAAAGAATGGTTCAGTAAATATTATGTTGATCTAGCAAACTACAAACAAGATGATAAATAAAACTCACTCAAAAAGGTGGAAGACATTTTAGTTTGTAAAGAATATTTCTCTGCTCTTCTTCCCCATTAAAGATAATCTACAGAAGAGGGGATTAAAAGCATGATTTATGTGTTACTCAAGTTTTTCTTTTCTTTTTTTTTTTTTCTTCCTCTTTTCAGTTTGAATTTGTAATGTCCTCATCAAAGAATGAGAAATAAAGTATTTTTACAATTGGTTGTGTTGTATTTTCTGTCATGTCTGCAAGCTTCTGGTTTGTAAGCTTTAAAGTTTACTCTGTCATACTCTTAAAGAATATGCCTTTTCATTTATTTTATTTGTTTGAAAGCACTAATCTAAAACTAATTAGGACAAACATAGAGAATCTAGAATAGGTTTCAGAATGATGAAGACAAAAGTTTGATATGATTTGGAATTATGTTGTTGATAGTTTCTTTATAAGGCAGTTGAAGTTGTGAATTTGGGAAAAGAAAACTTGAGATAAGGAGAAAACAGCTAGATTTACTACTAATAATGATAGGAATAATCAAGCCATTTTTTTTTTGGCTAACAAAAGCATAGCTCAACTGACATAAAGGTTGTACCTTTGACCAAGAAGTCTGAGGTTCAAATCCCGCACTCCACATGTTGAAATTAAAACTATTTTTTTTAAAAAAGATTAATTAATAGAGATGTAATTGGGTGTTTCATCCACTAAGCTAGTTTAGGTTGACGTATATGTTTTCCATTTTGTATTCCGAAATACAAACACATGCCATTTAGGGTTGGCTTTCAACAAGAGTTGAGCCTATGTACCTCCATGGAGACTTAGAGGTACATAAGCTCAACTCTGTCTTTGGACCCCTCGTTCTGTGAAGGGTGGATCTAAGTCTCCATGGAGGTACATAAGCTCAACTATTGCTTTAATAAGTACTCGCATTCAGAAGCGTGTTGGTAATGGGCAGAATACGGACTTTTGGCATGACCAATGGCTTAATGGTGAGAAATTAGTCAATATTTTCCCCAGATTATACAGATTATCTATCAAACAACATGACGCTATTGTTACATTCTGGAGCACTGAGAATTTAGCCTGGGATCTTAGTCTTAGGAGGAATCTTAACGAGGAAGAAATTTCGGAATGGGCTAATCTATCTCATCAACTATCCTCAGTTATTTTGAGAAATTATAGGGATTCTTGGTTGTGGCCGATTGACCCTTCTAAGTCTTTCGCGGTTCGTTCTCTTATGGTTGATTTGACCCATTCCAACAAACCATCTTTTGATGATCTTTATTATGTGATCTGGAAAGATGTTTATCCCAAAAAAATTAAATTTTTTTTGGGAAGTTAGCCATGGAGGTATTAATACTGCTGACCGTTTACAAAGAAGGATGCCTCACTGTTCTCTATCTCCATCTTGGTGTGTTTTGTGTGCTAATGATAATGAGAATCCAAGCCACTTATTTGGGTGTTGCTCTTTTGCTCGTTGCTATTGGTCTTATATCTTGGAAGCTTTTGGGTGGAATTTGGTGCTACCAAATAATGTGTTTGATCTTGTTTCTTTGGTTGTTTGGTCATCCGTTCCATGGTTCAAAGAAGATCTTATGGTTGGCTTTCAACAGAGTGTTCTTTTGGTCTCTTTGGGGTGAAAGAAATAGTAGGATCTTCAGAGATAAGGCCTCCAACTTCACTACTTTTATAGATTTGATTGTTTTTAATTCTCTGTATTGGTGTAAATGTAAACACCCGTTCTCTGATTATAGTCTTTCATCTTTAATTGCCAATTGGAAATCTTTTATGTAATTCACCTTTTGGTGTTTGGAGTGTAAACTCCTATTTCATTCATTCAATGAAATTGTTTCCCTTCTCAAAAAAAAAAACACATGCCATTTCCAAAGGGAATGATTCAAGTCTTCTCAATGTCGGCTTCAATTTTTCGTTATTATTTATTTGAATAGGCATGCTTCTTTTTTTTTTTTCTTTTCTTTTCTTAATTAGTATCTATCTACCGTCTTTTGAATTTTTTTCTTTTTTGACGGAACCGCCTTTTGGATTTTGATAGCACTATGTTTCTAAAGGGGAAAAAGATATCAAGTTTGAACTAAATAAATATCAAGTTGAAATTTCTGTCTCTTGTGGTCATATATTTAATTGGTTAAACTATATATCTTTTTAACAATGAAAATCCAATGGAAGTTGCCAACTTGAGCATAGTAGTACAGTAATTAAAACATCTTTAATTTTTCAATGAGATTCTAAGTTTAAATGTCCATCCCTGTACTAATGATGTAATATTCCAAAAATAATAATAATAATAATAGTAGAAGTTAAGCATTGTAAAACTTAGTTTGGATTTTGAAAACATTTTTAAAAAGTAATTAACAAAACAAAGAAATTAAAAGAAAGTAATATTTAGGGTAAAATACTTTTTTGGTCCTTCGTGTTTGGAGATTTTGTCTACTGAGTCTCTGATTTCAAAATCGGATAATCAAGTACCTAGGTTTAGGAAATAGTTTTATTGATGGCATTGGCAGGATTTTTTTTTACGATAATCGTGCTACAAGATCTCCTAAAATCCAAAATTTTACTAGTTCAACAGAATCTCAAAACAAAACAACCTTGAGTTGCTTAGATACATAGACAAGCATCATGTTCAACAAAATATTGCTTAGATACCGACACGAAAATTTTGTTAAGCAAAATAAAGGCATTTTAAGATTCTCCCAAAACCCTATCCCTGTAAATATAGACTACAAATTTATGTGAGTTCTCTTCTCCTTAGACTAAGAACTTGAAACTAATGGTTAGAAAAAGAACAAGAAGAAGAAAAGGGGAAAATAGCAGCAGGTGGCTGAAACTGATGGTTGGAATAAGAAGAAAATCGGAAAATGGCAACAAGGTGGTGATTTTTACCTTGCTGCCATTTTTCCTGGTCACGATCCCAATGGGGAAGGTGACTGGGAAACAAAAGTGAAACTTTGCTAGCAATTTTACTTTAGGACTTTTTTCCAGTCACCTTATCGAGAAGGAAGACATGGGGTCATAAAAACTATTTTTTAAGAGAGGGATCGATTTTTCTATAACACAAAACTTTTTGAGTCATTTCCAACAATTACCAACAGGTGTGGGCAATGATACTATGTTTCCACCAAACACTTTTGACCTTGAAATCTTCATAAGTGGCTGCAAATCAAACATTATGGCGCCCCTCCTAGGCTTCATTGGCTTACCACCTAGGCCATGTATGCATTGCAATCGCTCCTTCTTTCTTCTTTCCTTCTTTTACCAGGAAATTATCCTACTAGTTTATTATTGAAAATAAAAGCATTTCCTTATCTTCAATCACTTCATTCTTAAGAAATTTGGTAGCAACATCATTTTCTCCAATGAACTCCAAAATCCTTATAGTATTGCAGGGTAAACAAAATAGCAACCTTCTTGTTCATTAGCAGATAAAATTAATAATCTTTACTTGGCCTTAGTTATCTCTCTGACTTCAGGTTATTGCACAGTGTATCACACAATTTTGTTGCAGTGAAGGCACAAAGTTTATACATAACCTATACAAAAGTAACCAAAAGCATGATATGTGTGCTATTCAAGGCTTTGTTTTTAATCAATTTGAACTTGTAACCTCCTCATGAAGGAATGAGAAATAAAGTATTCTTACAATTGGTTGTTGTAGTAATTTATATCCTCTCTGTAATCTTCTAGCTTCTAATTTTTAAAGTTGACTCTATGAGGCTCTTAAGATTATGCCTTTTCATTTACTTTATTTGTTAAGCTCTAATCTGAAACCAATTGGAACAAACATAAAGAATCTTGAGCTGGTTTTAGAACAGTGGAGGCAAAAATATTGATATGGGAATATTTGTAAGTGATGTTGATAGTGTCTTTTATTTGGCATTTGAAGTTGCGAATTTTGGGAAAACGGCTAGGATTCCGTTGAATGTTTGCTTCGTATAGATACATCTATCTCTACAATAAAATCACAACTTGAGTAGGAAATCAACCTAGTTCAAGTAGGATAATTTGATATCTGTTAAAACACATTCATTAAAACATCTATAATTTTTTGTGCCTTGATGAATTGCAAGCAAGTCAAGTCAGCCATTTTTTTACTGGCTTTGGTGCAGTGCCTTTGAGTTAGTGACACCAAAGAAAGATGAAATCACATCTGGTTTAGATGCTTTTTAGCTTTCTAATACCTTAAAGTAGGAGCTAACAATGACAAGTTGTAATTTGTAAGCTAAATAATTCGATTACTTTAGGGAACCTTTTTGTTACATAAAGGAGAGCTCTTTTCTTTTTTCGTTTTTCTTTTCTTAAAATTTTTTCTCCTTCCTTCTTCTTCTTGTTATATAAGGCTTCCTTTGAAACAAATGACTAAGCTCGAAAAATTATCATAACAAAGATCCTGGCACGAGGCTTCCAATGTTTTCTTCCCCATGGATTCCTTTTTTACTTTTTATTCTCTCAACCTCTTCCACTGCTTTGCACAATAGAATCCTTGATGGTGGAAAGTTTCGATATCATTCTAGAGTTTTGAATTCACCTCCTTCAAATGATTTCAAGACATATTTCTACAATCAAACACTTGATCATTTCAACTATAGGCCTCAAAGCTACACAACATTCCCTCAAAGATATATAATCAACTTCAAGTACTGGGGTGGTCCGAATTCGAGTGCTCCAATTCTTGCTTTCTTGGGTTTCGAAGGACCACTAGACAATGAGTTAGATATAGGGTTTATGACCGATCATGCTGCTCAATTCAATTCTCTTCTAGTTTACATTGAGGTTAAAGTCTAACTCACACCACTCTTGCTAAGATCTCGTTTGATAATGATTTCATTTTTGGTTCTTTGCTTCCAAAAAGTATACTTGTTTTCTCACCATTTCATTGGTATATTTTCAACTTTCTTAAAAGTGCTTTAGAATTCCTGGCCAAATTTCAATGCCTTTTTTTTCCTTCAGTTTTCAATATTTGGTTTAGATTTTGAACATATAGATAAAGGGTAGTGTTTATAACTTTAGTTTTCAAAAAACAGAAAACCAAAAACAAAATAGTTATCAAACGAAACCTAAAAGATTTTGTGTTACTCTGACGCAATTACATCTTGCCAGCATCGGTACTATGGAAAATCAATACCATTTGGATCAAGGGAAGAAGCATTGAGAAATGCAAGCACTATTGGATACTTGAACTCAGCCCAAGCATTAGCAGACTATGCAACTATTCTTATACATGTTAAAGAGGAGCTTCATGCTAAATATTCTCCTGTGATTGTTATTGGTGGATCATATGGAGGAAGTAAGTAGTTTCACTTTCACATTCAAAGTTTTCCAACTTTATTATATTGAGTCTAAAACCCTTGGCATCCTGGGCCAAATCCTAAGCCTGAAGGGGCATTACAAAATCCTGATCCAAACCCTGGACCTACAACGTTATATTGAATATCTAACTAGACGTTTTTCTTTTCCTGTTTTTTGTTTAGTGTTGGCCGCATGGTTTCGTCTTAAATATCCTCATGTGGCACTAGGAGCTCTTGCTTCTTCAGCCCCAATTCTTTACTTCGAAGATATGACTCCACCTAATGGATACTATGATGTTGTCACCAAGGATTTTAGAGTAAGATTGCTGAAATTCTACAACTTGGTTCTTTTTCTTATTTTTTGAAACACCAATATGTGTGAATTGAGTTTGCAGGAAGTCAGTGAAACTTGCTTTGAAACCATTAAGAATTCATGGCTTGAAATTGAAAGAGTTGCCTCTCAGCCCAATGGCCTTTCCATTCTCAACAAAGAGTTCAAAACATGCAGGTACCAAGAATCCTGTCTCTTGTCCAATTCAATGAAGTTTCACAACACTTCACTTAACATCTTTTGTTCTGTTTGTTTTGTTATTTTCCCTTTTCTCCTCTCTCCATTTTCTAGTCCTTTAAGAGATTCCTCTCAGCTAGTAGCATATTTGGATACCATGTATTGTGAAGCAGCCCAATATAACAGCCCATCAACATATCCAGTGACCAAGATCTGTGATGCCATTGATGGAACTTCTTCTGGAAGTGGAATACTCAGCAAAATAGCTGCTGGTGTATCTGCTTTTAAAGGAAATCTCTCCTGTTATACTTTTGAGCCTGAGCTTAATGCTGAAACTCTTGTAGGATGGGGATGGCAGGTAATTAAGAGTAGCCTATAATACAGTAAATTGATCATCAAAAAAATTCAACACTATATTTTTTTAGGAAGATTACATGAAAGAAAAAGAAAGGAAACTTTACTTTTTTGGAGATTATATTGATGAGCTTCTTTTTGTACTCAGAATTGCAGTGAGATGGTGATGCCAATAGGCATTGGCAATGATTCCATGTTTCCACCATACCCTTTTGACCATGATAAATACATAACTGAATGCAATCAAACATATGGTGTCCCTCCAAGGCCTCATTGGGTTACCACCTACTATGGAGGCCAATAAAAATACACTTTGTCTTTGTCTGTGTTGCTATATGCAACCATCATAACCCCCGTACCATGTTCACCTGAATGCAAATACCTGATGAAATGTCATAACTGATATCTGTCTATAGTATTACATACATACGTGTTCCGCATGCATCCTGTGTGTATGCATACTTACCCCAGTCCCACCCCCCATATGAGTTATATATACGTTGTAGTTTATATGTACTGTTATCTGTCTGTATGTACTTCTACTTACGACTTTTATTGTTGTTCTTTTGTAACATGGATAATGAGGGGCAAAATGTGAGGGATAAAATCTTTTTTTACCGTTGGAAACGCTGAACCTAAGCCTAAAAAATAGGTAGATCTTTTTATACACTTGAACACAAACCGCCAACTGAACTCCCTATAAATCGGGATTCATCCATCCCGAAAAAAGGGGGAGAAACTGAATGAAAACAAAAAAAATCTGTTAACGGCGTTTGTCTATAGTCGTATATACTAGGGGTAAAAATGTCAAAAAAAAATCTAGAAAACAGTTCCTGAAAATGCGGTGGCCACCCTTGCAAATTCTGAACATTTGTAGCCAAAAAACAAGAAGGCTTTTTTTTTCTAGCTATTTAGCACAATTCCCCTAATAAAAATTAAAAAAAAAAACTAAATTATAAGTTTAGTTTATAGACTTTGAAATTTTTGGTTAATAGGTTAATAAACTGAAACTAATACGTAAGAATGCTAATATAATTTCACTTTTTATAGAATGTCTCTGTATTTTCAGGCAGCATTTCAATATAAGAACCTGTGTATTTACAAATACTTCTTCAATGCCACAACAAAATATCTCGGGTAGTCTAAAAGGATAAAAGGAGAATTCTCCCCAAGAATCAATCAAAATCAAAGCTTGATTAGGAACCAGAAGTTATTAATACAACAGAAAATTGAAAAACAAATTAATCCTAATCCTAATAAATCAAGGAAATTAATCCTAATCCTAATTAGTCAAGGAAGCTAATCCTAATCCTACTGCACGAGAATCATATTATATAATGACAATTAGACAAGTTCACAAAGATTTCTTCAATGACACATGCGTTTTGGGGAAAAAAGAATTGTTATATAAAGGCATTATTTGCAATAAAACTCCAAGCTTGAGAAATTATCATAACAAAACATTCAAGCATGGCTGGGTGCATCTCCTCTTAGATCCACATATCCATCTCTATACAACTTATCTCTCAAGAAGGAAGCAACCATTGCTGAATTATGGAACATCAATGAAGGGGTTTGGAATCTCTTTTTAAGACGACATCTACAAGAGTCAGAAATCCTTGAATGAGTCATCCTATCGCACCACCTCTCATCCTTTTCAATCACTAATAGGGATGATGTTTGGATTTGGAAACTTGAAAGCAATGATATTTTTTCCACTGCATCTCTCACCAGAAAATTAGCTTCCTCATCTCAAGCGTTGACAAAACTTTTTATGGCCATCTTTGGAAGGGGTCCATGCCAAAGAAAGTTAGATTTTTCATTTGGGAGCTTAGTCACGCTTGCATTAATACTGCCGACATCATTCAGAGAAGAAATCCAGAATCTGCCCTTTCTCCCAGCTGCTGCAGTATGTGCAACAGGGCAGCTGAATCACAAATTCACCTTTTCAGCACTTGTGAATTCGCCACAGCTTTTTGGAATCATATTCAAGATGCTTTTGGATGGTTCTTTGCTCGACCGGGTGATATCCTAACCCTTCTTCATTGTACTCTTCTTGGACACCCTTTCAAAAACGACACTAAGATTCTTTGACGTAATTTTTTGTATGCATTCTTCTGGAACTTGTGGCTAGAGAGAAATGCTAGAATCTTCAATAATAAACATCAGAATATCTATGCTTTTATAGAATCCATCTCTTATCTTGCTATGTATTGGAGTAGTCAAGTCTCTCCCTTCTGTAATTACCCCTTATCTTACCTTATATCTCAATGGAGATCTCTTTTGTAATTCCCGATGGGGCCTCTTTTGTAATCTATTTCATCCATCAATGAAATGATTATTGTTTCCTTTCAAAAAAAAAAAAAAAAAAAAAAAAACATTCAAGCATGAGGCTTCCAATGTTTTCTTCCCCATTGATTCTTTTTTTACTTTCATTCTTTCAACCTCTGCCATTGGTTTGCACAATAGATTCCAAATTGGTGGAAAGTTTAGATATCATTCTAGAGTTTTGAGATCACCTCCTTCAAGTGATTTCAAGACATATTTTTACAATCACACACTTGATCATTTCAACTATAGGCCTCAAAGCTACACAACATTCCCTCAACAATATATAATCAACTTCGAGTATTGGGGTGGTCCGAATTCGAGTGCTCCAATTCTTGCTTACTTAGGTGCCGAACAACCGATAGATGACAATGTAGATACAATCGGGTTTATGACCGATCACGCTGCTCAATTCAATGCTCTTCTAGTTTATATTGAGGTTAAAGTCTAACTCATACCACACTTACTAAGTTTTCATTCGATAAGAATTACATTTTTAGTTTTTTGTTTCTAAAAATTATACTTGCTTTCTCACAATTTCATCGGTACATTTTTCATCTTTCTTAAAAATATTTTTTAATTCTTAGCCGAATTAGAAGGAAGGAAGGAAGGAAAAAAAATATATATATATATATATATAAGTCCGTTTGATAACCATTTGATTTTTTGTTTTTTGTTTTTGAAAATTGTGCTTGTTTTGTCACATTTTTTGTACCGTGCTTTTTGTCTTTTTTAAGGAAACATTTGAATTCTTAGTCAAATTTCAAAAATAAAAACAAGTTTTCAAAAACTTTTTTTTTTTTTCAAAACTTGTTGGCTTAGTTTTTTTGAAAACATTAGTAAAATGTAGACAGTAAAACAAAGAAACCTATAGGTAGGAGTAGTGTTTATAAGTTTAATTTTCAAAAACCAAAAACCAAGACCTCATTTGATAAAAATTTTAGTTTTGTATTTTAGTTTTTTTTTTTAAATTATGCTAGTTTTCAACTAAATTCCATACAATGGTTTTCATTTTTGTCAAGGAAACATTTTTCAAATACTACTTTTTTTTCTAGTTTTCAAAACTTGACTTGGTTTTTGAAAGGACAGGGAGGAGCTAGATAACAAAACAAAGAAATTTATAGGGGAAGTAGTGTTTATAAGCTTAATTTTCAGAAAGCCAAAACCAAAAGTCAAATGTAACAAACAAACCCAAATGACTATCAAACAAGCTCAAATTTAAAAAAAAAAAACTACCATTCTTTTCAGTTTTCAAAGTTTGGTGTAGATTTTGAAATATGTTGGGACGAAAATAGCATTTATAAGCTTTATTTTAAAAACTAAAACTAAAAACAAAATAGTTACCAAACGAAGCCTACCATTTTTAGTGATGGTCTAATAGCCATTATCGTCTTGCCAGCATCGGTACTATGGAAAATCAATTCCATTTGGATCAAGGGAAGAAGCATTGAGAAGTGCATGCACTATGGGATACTTTAACTCAGCCCAAGCATTGGCAGATTTTGCAACTATTCTTATGCATGTAAAACACAAGTTTCATGCTAAATATTCTCCTGTGATTGTTATTGGTGGATCATATGGAGGAAGTAAGTTAAGCTAATATCACATTCAAAATTCTTCTATACTTTATTACATTTAGTATCTAATCGGACACATTTATGTATATTTTGTTTAGTGTTGGCTACGTGGTTTCGTTTTAAATATCCTCATGTGGCATTAGGAGCTCTCGCTTCTTCAGCCCCAATTCTTTACTTCGACGATATCACTCCACATAATGGATACAATGACGTTGTCACCAAGGATTTTAGAGTAAGATTGCTGAAATTCTACAACTTGTTCTTTTTCTTATTTCTTGAAAGGTCCCGTTTGATAACCATTTGGTTTTTGGTTTTTGAAAATTAAGCTTATAAACACTACTTTCCCCCACAACTTTATTTGTTTTGTTATCTACAACATTCCCATGTTTTAAAAAACTAAGTCAAATTTTGAAAACAAAAAAAAAAGTAGTTTTCAAAAACTTGTTTTTGTTTTTGGAATTTGGCTAAGAATTCAAGTGTCTACCTAACAAAAATGAAAATCATGATAAGAAAATTGAGAGAAAACAAGCATAATTTTCAAAAACCATATGGTTATCAAACGGGCCTAATATGTGTGAAGAGTTTTACAGGAAGTCAGTGAAACTTGTTGAAACCATTAAGAATTCATGGCTTGAGATTGAAAGAGTTGCCTCTCAGCCCAATGGCCTTTCCATTCTTGCCCAAGAGTTCAAAATATACAGGTAATGAAAACCTTTTCTAGACTCGTTTAGGACTCGTTTGATAACGTTCTTGTTTCTTGTTTCTTCCTGACAACGATCTTTTGTTTGGTTTGTTTTGATATTTTCCTTTTTCTCCGCTCTGCATTTTCTAGTCCTTTAAGAGATTCCTCTCAGCTAGCAGCATATTTTGATACCATGTATTGTGAGGCAGCCCAATATAACAGCCCACCAACATATCCAGTGACCAAGATCTGTGATGCCATTGGTGGAACTTCAGCTTCTTCTTCTTCTGGAAGTGGAATACTTAGTAAAATAGCTGCTGGTTTATTTTCTTTTTATGGAAATCTCTCCTGTTATGATATTGAAACTGACATTGCAGCTGAAACTAGTGTAGCATGGGAATGGCAGGTAAGAATAGCCTATGCCCTTCTAATTCACTTGTCTGCTTTTTCTTACAAAAAAAAATTCAACAAAATATTGTTGTTAGGAAGGTTACATGAAAGAACAAAAAAGGGGAACTTTGTTTGAACATTGATGAGCTTCTTTTTGTACTCAGACTTGCAGTGAGATGGTGATGCCAATGAGCATAGGCAATAATACTATGTTTCCACCATTACCTTTTGACCTTGAAAACTACACAAGAGACTGCAATCAAATGTATGGTGTCCCTCCAAGGCCTCATTGGATTACCACCTACTATGGAGGCCATGTATGCATTTCAATTGTCCCCTCTTTCCTTTCTAGTTTATTATCACCCTGTTTAATAACCATTTGGTTTTCTCCCCGTTTCCTTACCATGGTTTTCATCTTTGTTTAGCACTAGAAAACAATTATAAAAGGAAATTAAAAATTAAAAGTCTTTTCCATTTTGAATTCTACATGATCTCATTGCTTGGACATCTTAGGGGCAGATACAACTGATCCTGAATGGTTGGTGGTACAAAGAAAGACTGAAGTTAATATCATTAAAGAATGGTTAAGTAAATATTATGTTGATCTAGCAAACTACAAACAAGAAAATAAGGCCTCGTTTGATAACCATTTTAGTTTTTGGTTTTTGGTTTTTTGTTTGTGGTTTTCTGTTTTTTAAAAACAAAAACTTTATATGTTTGATAACTGTTTTTTGTTTTTTGTTTTTTCTTTTTAAAAAATAGAAAAACAAACTTGTTTGATAACTGTTTTTGGTTTTCAGTTTTTAAAAAATTAGAGAGATGAAAAGATGTTTTAAAGAGAGAAAAAAAAAAGATTGTTTGATAACCATTTCTGTTTTTTTTTTTTTAAAAAAAAATGAAAAACAAAAACAGAAAGCAGTTATCAAACAATTCCTAAATAAATAAATAAAAGTCATTCAAAAGGTGGAAGGCATTTTAGTTTGTAAAGAAAAATCTCTGCTCTTCTTCCCCAATTATACATAACCTACCCAAAAGGTGGGAATTCGAACATCTAACCTCTTGTTAAGGGTGCATGCCAATTACCGTTGAGCTATGCTCACTTTGGCCTTTTTCCTTTTCTTTTGTCGGTTTGAAGTTGTAGTTTCCTCATCAAAAGAATGAGAAATAAAAGTATTCTTACAATGAGTTGTGTTGTATTTTTTATCCTCTCTTGCAAGCTTCTAGCTTAAAATTTTGAAAGTTTACTCTATCACACTCTTGAGATTTTGGCTTTTCATTTAATGTATTTGTTTGAAAGCACTAATCTTTTTTTTTTTTAAAAAAAAAAATTGAAAGCACTGATCTAAAACTAATAGGATTGCATTGAATGTTTGCTTCATATGGTTATACAATAAAATCACAACTTGAGTAAGAAACCAACTAGTTGGAGTAATCAATCACAATCATTAAAACCTCAGTAACTTTCTTGCCTTGATGATTTGCAAGCAAGTAAAGTAAGCCTGGTTTAGATACTATTTAACTTTCTGATACCTTGAAGTAGGAGCTAAAATTTTTACACAAACTTCTTCAATGGCAAAACTGATTGATATATATTACTACTAATAATGACAAGTTGTAAGTTGTTAAACTAAATCATATGTCTTCACCTGTTTTAGATGGTTTCAAAACATTTAATTGCAATCAAAACACTTGATCATTTCACTTACCAGCTTGAAAGCTGCATATCAGTTTCTCCCATAGATAATGAACTTTGAGCACTAAAAGGACCTCAGGATGACAATCTAAGTGCATGTTTGGGGTGATTTTGAAAGGGTAGAAATCATTTTTGTCATGTTCAAAATCACTCAAAAACCTGTCTTTAATAATTCAAAATCAATTTGGATGATATGAAAATCACGTTTAAAAGTATAAATATAAAATCAAACATGAAATTGATTTTGAATAATTAAAGAGTTGTTTAGGAGTAATTTCGAACACGACAAAGGTGATTTTAGTCATTTCAAAATCACTCCCAAATATAGAGGAAATGTTATATATATGCTTCATGATTGACACCTTAGATGTGTTTTGTGTGACTTAAAAAGTGTTTTCGGCCCAAGTACTAACCAAAAGTACTCAAAGAGCACTTCTTAAGAGAACAAAATAAAACATATTAAAGTGATTTCTTATTAAGCTATCTTATTGAGTGCTTATAATTCTCTAACATTGAAATATCCTCATGGGACACTTGGAGATCTAGCCTTTTTTTTAGTACATCAACATTTGGGGGTGGGAGAGAGTACATGTCAATTAAAGCTAAGCTAAGCTCACTTTGGCAGATCTGACATCTTTAGTTCCAAATAGTTATTTGACTATATAAGTAAGGCTTGAACATAGCTAAACTAGGAAATCATATGTTATCGACCAAAAGATAGAAATTTGAATATTTACCTTCACATATTCATCAACTCAAAAAAAAATTAAAGTAAATTCTTGAAATCGTGGATCCTTTTCTCCCCTTTTTGTTTTATTTTTTTAATGTTGTTGACAACAAATATGCAATGAGCTCAGGGTTAGAACCATAAATTTGATAAGAGACAAAATTTTGTCTTCTAACATTTTTTGAAATACAATTTTTATTCGTTTTGGAAAAATTTAGGGGGGTAAAATTATAGGGGGAAACATTTTAAATCTTAACTTTTTAATATTAAACTTTAATCTAAGACGTGCTAAGAGTTGTCCACTTCCTTCCTTTTTCACTCCTAAATGAGCTTATAAGAAGTAAGTGAGATTGGTATGAAAACTATTCGAGAATCATGATTTGAAATTATAGTCGCATTTCCACTCGCAGCAAATGAGTTCAACTTCAAAACATGTGGGTACTAAAATAGTTTCTCTCTTATCTAAATTTAAAAAAGTCATAGAATATTGTACTTTACATCTTTTGTTTTTTGTTTTTGTCTTTTGCAATTGTAGCTCAATACAAGTCTATTGGATATCTAGATAGCTCAATTGGTTAAATCACATAAAATGTCAAAGGTTTGAGTCCCCACTCTTCCACGTTGTTTAATTCAAAAAATAAAATTATCTATCAAAATATCTTAACACTAGGTACGAGGTGAATTTTAAAAGTTAAAATTATATTTTAGATTTTTATTGTGCTCTAACCTATGGCCTATGAGGTATGTTATGGTTTTGAAACAGACCTTCATTTTTTTTTTTTTTTTTTGTCTATCTAAATGCAAGAAGCAAATATATTACGTTTTGAATCTCAAGGAGAGAGTAATTTTTTGTATTAATAGCCAAGAAGTCCATGGTTCAAATCTCTCCCCTTATATGTCAAAAAAAGAAAAAAAATCACAAACCATTTCATAAAGAACAAAACTTGGTTGTATATGTAGGGATACCCCATTAAAATCTTGACAACTAAGAAAGAGAAGGGTAGAAAATGAGAAAAAAAAATTATCTCTCCTAGTTGTCAAGATTTTAATGGTGGTATGTAGGGAGATACCGACACTCCTTCTAGTACTACCGTAGTACTATACTCCCTTTGTTCATACTATGATTTTGCCTTCATAAGTACATCTTTAATACTCGTGGACCCCACATCATTTTTCAAAGGATGCTGACGAGGCAAGCAATAAATGGAAGGAGTATCCATACTAAGGTAGTACTAGATATTTTCCCTCGGAGATACCATACCTATATGCAGCCAAGTTTTTTCCTTTCATAAATGGATTAATTTTTTTTTTCCAGAAATAAAATGCAATGAAAGGTAATCTTCACACATTATTTATTTCCCACATTTAATTCCAAATTAAAACTCAAGCCGAAGGTAAAGATTTAACTCTTCCCAAGTTCAGCTTCAATTCTGGTTTCTGTTTGTTTCTCAGGAAAACACAAGATTTTCATTTTCATCATTATTTATTTATTAAAATACCCTCAACGTTGCTTGTTGATATCTACCATCTTCTGCTAGCAGCTATTCGTGGAGGAGGAGATATCAAGGTTTAATTTCTGTCTCTTGTGATTCTTTTTTCTTATATTCAATTGATTTCGCTCTCAAACTGACTTTCTTTATTATGCCATTCAAATTGTGTTCCTATAATATATATATAGCATTTTGACCAATCATATCAATGTTGAATTGAACGAGTTTATTGGAAAAAAACTATTAAATCCGTATTACATCAATCTCTATTTGTTTATATGTAGAATACTTTGCGAAACTTCCAATTGCAATGGTTACTTTTCCCATGGTTTACATTGATTTGGTCATACATATCTTTCAAGTTCCTTAAACTAATATGAAGAAATTTCTCTGTTAGTATTCTATAATCTCCATCTGGGCTGCCAAATGGGCAATATTTACTGTTTGATACTTGAATGATTGGAATGCTATTATTTTTTAATGCATTTCGCTTTCTCTGGAATATTTCTGCACTTCCAAAATATAAGAACAGACGTTTTTACAAGAACTTCTTTAATGGCACAAACTTGGTCCCACTTACTGGTTCTGTTTGTATCTAGTAATTATCCTTTTAATCTGTCTACATATACTCAAAGTCAGTTTGTGAAAAAATAAAATAAGGGAAGTCCTTTGTTATATAAGGCTTTCTTTGCAACAAATGAGTAAGCTTGAAACATTATCATAACAAGCATCCTGGCATGAGGTTTCCAATGTTTTCTTCCCCATGGATTGCTTTTTTACTTGTTATTCTTTCCACCTCTGTTTCTGCTTTGCAGTATAGATTCCCAAGGCTTAGTCCTATTGGTGAAAAGTTTCTACATCATTCTAGAGCTCTGAATTCACCTCCTTCAGATGATTTCAAGACGTTTTATTACAATCAAACACTTGATCATTTCAACTATAGGCCTGAAAGCTACACAACATTCCCTCAAAGATATATAATCAACTTCAAGTACTGGGGTGGTGCAAATTCGAGCGCTCCGATTTTTGCTTACTTGGGTGCCGAAGCACCAATAGACGATGATTTAACTTTTGTTGGGTTTATGACAGATAATGCCATTCAGTTCAATGCTCTTATAGTTTATATTGAGGTAGAGTCTAACTTAAACAAGTCTTTAATCTATATCTGTTGTTTTTGAGTTTCTAAAGCCCATTTGTCATCTTACCAGCACAGGTATTATGGAAAATCAATACCATTTCAATCAAGGGATGAAGCATTGAGAAATGCAAGCACTCTTGGATACTTTAATTCAGCACAAGCAATAGCAGATTATGCAGCCATTCTTATACATGTAAAAAAGGAGCTTCATGCTAATTATTCTCCTGTGATTGTTATCGGTGGATCATATGGAGGAAGTAAGTGGTTTTTCATTCAAAATCCACAAACTCTGTTACATTCAATATCTAACTGGACATGTATATATTTTCTATTTTCAGTGTTGGCCTCATGGTTCCGTCTTAAATATCCTCATGTGGCACTTGGAGCTCTTGCATCTTCAGCGCCAATCCTTTATTTTGATGATATCACACCAAAGAATGGATACTATACTGTTGTTACCAAGGATTTTAGAGTAAGATGTTGAAATTTTACATCCCTCTCTTTTTATGTCAGTTGTTATGTTTTAAAACACAAATATCTGAATTGTAGGAAGTCAGTGAAACTTGCTATAAAACCATTAAGAAATCATGGTCTGAGATTGAAACAGTTGCTTCTCAGCCTAATGGCCTTTCCATTCTTAGCCAAGAGTTCAAAACATGCCGGTAACAAATCGTGCCTCTTGTCCAATTTCAATGAAGTTACAGATCATTGTACTTAACATCTTTTTGTTTTTTTTTTTTTTTCCTTTTCTCCTCTCTCCATTTTCTAGTCCTTTAAGAAGCTACTTTGAGTTGGAAGACGTCTTGTGGTCCATGTATGCCAGTGCAGCCCAATATAACCACCCGCCTAGGTATCCAGTCACCAGGATCTGTGATGCCATTGATGGATCTTCTGTGAATGGAACACTTGGCAAAATAGCTGCAGGTGTATTTGCTTACAGAGGAAATTTGTCCTGTTATATTAATAAGCCCAGAAATGAAACTGAAACTGATGTAGGATGGAGATGGCAGGTAACTTTTCTAGTGGAGAAATCAGTATATAAAAATTAATCAAATTAGAGCTTCTGAATCACATATATGTTTTCTTATGGTAAATTGATTGCCAGAAAATTTAACTCAGGCTACTCAGCATATTTGTTAGTAATATTACATTACAGTAAAAGAAAGGAACTTTGTTAGTTAGATTCAACATGTGAAAAATCAGCAAAGTTGTTAACTGAGATGATGTAAAAAAGGAAATATAAAAGGGAGTTTGGACTTCACTGATAACCCTTTCTATCTTTTATTCCAAAAAGCATTTGTCCTTGATATATTTTTTTCCCCTTTGATTCCTACTTTCAATGATGTTGAATAAAATAGTAAGTTAGTTTTGAAAATGAAAAGAAGAAATTGAGGAAGAAAAGATTCATGATTGTTTATGTATACTTAAGAGATAATTGGAAGATTTTTTTGTAACCTCAGTTTGGGGATTCGTTCGTCCTCCCTTTTTCTCATTGATAGGCATTTTGTATAGGATTCTCTTATGCAATATTTTAGAGAACCAATGAAATATACTTTTTTCTATAAAAAGATATTGTTTATACACTTAAAGAGCTTCATCTTGTAGTCATGCAGTGAGATGGTGATGCCAATAAGTTCAGATGACGATATGTTTCCACCATCCCCTTTTGACCTTGGAAGCTTCATCAGTTCTTGCAATCGGCTATATGGTGTCCCTCCCAGGCCCCATTGGGTTACCACCTACTATGGAGGCCATGTATGCATTTCAATTGCTCCCCTCTCTTTTTTATTAGGAAATCCTACTAGTTTGTTGTAAACAAGATTATTTCTGTAACTACAAATAATGAAGTTTGTTGTCTTTCTAAATTTAAACTGTAGGATATACATCTCATTCTCCAGAGATTTGGTAGCAATATCATTTTTTCCAATGGACTCAAAGATCCTTATAGTATTGGCGGGTAAACGATATACCGATCTTCATTTATAAACAGATAAAGATGACAACTTTTACTTAGCCTTAATTATTTGTCTGTCTCTAACTCCAGGATATTGCACAACATATCAGACAGTCTCCTTGCGGTGTATACAACTAATGGTAATGCTTGGAGGATTTTAGTATTTTTCTTTTCCATTGGTTCACAATTAAAACTTCATACCATATCATAACGCTAGAAATAATCGTTTATAGTTACACGTGTATTCTCGTGATTTATTATTTTAAGTTTGTTTGGCACAAAAAAGAATACCAAAAAAACAGTCTCCTTGCGGTGTATACAACTAATGGTAATGCTTGGAGGATTTTAGTATTTTTCTTTTCCATTGGTTCACAATTAAAACTTCATACCATATCATAACGCTAGAAATAATCGTTTATAGTTACACGTGTATTCTCGTGATTTATTATTTTAAGTTTGTTTGGCACAAAAAAGAATACCAAAAAAACAATTCTAGAAGGAAATTAATGGACGAGTCTTGTTTTATTCTCACTGATATAGTTTGATTTTTGTAGGATCTCATTGCTTGGACATCTTAAAGGCAAATGAAACTGATCCTGAATGGTTAGTGACACAAAGAAAGACTGAGGTTGGTATTATTAAAGAATGGATCAGTAAGTATTATGCAGATTTGGGGAAGTATCAGCAATAGAAAACTTACTCAAAGGTAATGGATGGCATTCTAGTTTGTAAAGAATACAGTTCCTACACAAAAGGGAGTAAAAAACATGTTATTCGAGCTATCGTTCGACAATTTGAACTTGTAACGACCCATCATAGAACAAGAAATAAAAGATTCTTGCTGTGTTTTCTTACCCTCTCTGTAAGCTTCTTGCTTGTGATTTGAGAAGTTGACGCTCTCATGCTCTTAAGATTATGCTTTTTCCTTTTCTTTATTCGTCTGAAGGCACTATTCTAGAAATAATTAGATCAAACACAAAGAATTGTGAACTGGTTTTAGGACAACGAAGGCTACAGTTTGATGAGGGACTACAAATTTATTGCTTAATTGGAAATGATGCGCTGCTGATAGTGCCTGTATTTGGCACTTGAAGCATGTTGTGAAGATGAAAGCTCTTTAACTTCCTTGCCTTCATGAATTACAAGCAAGTCAAGTCAGCCACTCCACTGGCTTCAACATGGTGCCTATGGTCAGTGGATGACTCATGAATCCAAATTTTAATGTACACCAAATGGAGATGAAATTATTATTTGGTTTAGAACCCTCTTTAGCTTTCTAGTTCCTTAATGGCAAAACTTGTTTGTACTCACCAATTATATCAATATCTATTACCATTTATGACAAGTTGCAGAGTCATAAGCTAAATCATTTGATTGATTCAGACTACTTGCTCAAAAATCAGTTTCAAAGTCAAAACAAACCTGGGAAGCTAAATCTTTGTGGGAGAAAACCAAGTCCAAGAGTTACAAAAACAAACAAACTGCCACAAGGTCTCCCATGTTTTCATCCCCATGGCTCCCTATCATCCTTTCGACCTTGGTCACTGCAACACACTATATAATCTGATTGAACCCAAATGTATTGCAATGTAAAACATAACGGAACTACAAGATAAACCAAGTATTCGAGGTATATGGACCCTCCCTCTAAACCAACCGAATCAATGCCTAACTTTTTCCTTTCCCACTCTCTCTATTTATAACCAAATAACCTGACAAACTTCCCAACTATTTGCTAATATACCCTTACTAATATCTCTAATTACCTACTAATGACATTCCCATCAGAATCCCAAGGTTTAGTCCAATAGGCAGAACTTTTCTGCATAGTTCTGAAGCTATGTCTTCATCTGTTTCAAAATTTTCAAGACATTTTACTACCATCAAAGGCCAGATCACCTCAACTAATAGGCCTGAAAGCTACAAAAGTTTCCCTCATAGAGAATCAACTTTTAAGTAGTGAAGTGGTGCGAATGCTAGCACTTCATTCTTGCCCACTTTGATGCCAAAAGTCCAATGGATGGCAATCTGAAATTTACAAGATTCATGACTTGACTGATAATGTCGTTCAGGTCGATGCTCTTCTTGTTTATATCGAGGTGAGGACTACTGACCTACACCGATTTAGTCCATATTTGTTGCTCAAGAATTTTTACTTAATTCTTTTATGGTCTAAGGCTTGTTTCTCGTTAACATCGATATTATGGGAAGTTGGTACCATTTGGATCAAGACAAGATGCTTTGAAGAATGTGAGTACTCTTGGCTATTTCAACTCAGCTCAAGCAATAGTATAATATGCATTCATTCTTCTAGTTCTACCTATAAATTAGGAGTTGTGTGCTAAAAGATCTCCTGTAATTCTTATTGAGGGATCATATTGATGAAGTTGCATCTGGTATATAACAAAACATATGTTTTTATGCATATAGTGTTGGCTGCGTGATTCCATCTCAAATAACCCCATATGGCACTAAGAGCTCAGGCTTATTCAGCTCCAATTCTTTATTTGGACGATATCACGCCACAAAATGGATACTATTCTATCGTCAGTCACCATGGATTTTAGAGTATGATCCTAATATCATGCATCCTTTTTTTTTTTCTTTAGCTTTTAATATTTTGAAACATAAATGTGTGAATGAGCTTGCAGAAAGCCAATGAGACTTGCTATGAAACTAATCGGCAATCTTGGTTCGAAATCGAAACGGTTGCTTCTAAGCCTAATGGCATTTCCATTGTCAGCAAAGAGTTCAAAATGTGCAGGTATTAAAATGGTTCCTCGTATTCGAATCTAGTGAGGTTAAAGAAGACTGTACTTCACATCATTTGTTTTGTCTTGTCTTCTTTGGTTATACTCTAAGACTTGTTTTCTCGTCAGCATCGGTATTATGGGAAATTGATACCATTTGGATCAAGGCAAGGAGGTACAAAGGGATGCAAGCACTTGGCTACTTCAACTCAATTCAATTAATGGCAGATGATTAGGAATGTAAATAACCGACCCGAAACGATTCAGGTCGGGTCGAAAACCGACCCATTCGCATACTTCTCAATCAAAATCTTCGAGTCAGAGAGAGCATAGTTGCTTTAGCATGTATCCTCGATCAAAGAAGAGATGAATGTTTGATCCCTTTTATGTCCTATGGTAGCTTCTTAAATTCATTATTTGATGTGTTTTGAGTACCTCTAACTTTAAGCACTTCTTTTAAGGTAACTAACAAATTTGTACGATTGAATGATTCTATTTCTGGGTGGAAGTGCAATTAAGTTAAAGATTGAGAATTCAATTACAATGGTCAATCCTATTGTTATCCATTTCTTAAACCATCCTAATTAAGTAAATTTGTATTTCTTTTTTTTTTTCTTTTGTAATATCATATTTCACACTTGATTGAACTTCGATTGAAAATTATCCTATTTAAATAAAACTGTGTGTATATGTATGGAGATCCAATCTCCATTGAAAACTATTGTATATTAATTTAATGACGTGGTTTTATTTTGCAAGGGATGAAAACTAATAGCTTAGTAGACAAGACACTAATTACCATTATAAAGGTTGATGGTTCAATCCCTTATCATGTAGTTTGTTGAACTAACAAAAGATGAAAACTACTAAATAATTATTTAGAAGTAATTTGAATTAATTTTTATTTTTTGAAAACAAAAAAAAAAAAGCTTGACCAACGATTTCAAACACAATTTTATAAAGGTCAATATATAAAGGAATAATTTGATGGATTAGACATCTACCTCGTTTTTTAGTTCAAATTTCCACAATTTATAAAATGATTAACAAAAGATCAAAAACAAAAATGAGTGAAATGGTAATGGTTGGTGGTCACACAAATCAGCCCAAGTCTTACGTTTCAAATTCCAATATTATTCGTCTTTCACTTCCTTGTCCTACATTAGTTGTTCATTTCGTTGCAAATACGGTACACTCTGTAAAGGAATCTCCAATTTGATGAAGAATGGAATAAGATGTGAGAATGAATAAATTTTCTACAAGCTAAACAGTGATGGAGAATACATTTTCCGTCCCATCCGGTTTTCCACAACCCTATGTATCTCTATTTTTTTAAAACTATGTTTGATACATGTATAAAAATTTACCGTTTTATTATTTAGTAATTTAGATAACTTAATATGTTTTTTTTTTTTTGAAATAATATAACTGAATATGTTTGAGTTATATGGTTAAATATTTGAATTAAATGTATGAATAATTAAATTATTTGATGCGGGATATTATTTTCTTTCTATTAAGATATTTAAGAATTCTATCTTCAATCTTCTATAAAAAAAAAAAAAATTATCTTCAAATGAATATATTTTTTTTAGAAATTCAACCATTTAAATGAAGATTTTTTAATGAATAAGTATATTTCTCAACATAACTAATCATTTTGTTAAAAAAATAATAATAATAATAATTAATTATTTAATTGAAAATTTATTTTAAATTAAGATTAAGGAGAGAGAGAACTAAAAAAAAAAATATATTATCCGCAGTAAACTCCATCCCCGCCAAATTGAATGGAGAAATTCACACAACAGCGCGGGAACGGGAAGCTCTCCCCTTCTCCATCCCGGTCGCCGCCCCACCCCGTGAAGATCCCGTCCAAATGCAAACGCATGCTGAAGGTGAAGATTCAACTCTTCGAAAGGTCAGCTTCAATTCTGGTTTCTGTTTGTTTCTCGGGAAAATACAAGATTTTCATTTTCGTTGTCATTCATTAAATCAGGCACAACTATGCTTCTTGATATCTAACTGTCTTCCGATAGCTATTCGTTGAGGAGAAGAAATCAAGGTTAAAATTCTCTCTGTTATGATCAATTCATTACGAGCTCAATTTGACTTCTGTACAATGCCATCCAATCGTTTTTCGGTTAGAAAAAGTAATGATAATAACTGTAGCATTTTGACGAGTCTCAATGTTGAATGGTTTTGTAGAAGACTATTTAATTCATATCACTTCATTCTCCATTTGTTTATATGTAGAATAGTTTGGCGAAGTTTCCAATTGCAATGGTTACATTGATTTGGTCGTACATATCTCTCAAATTTCTTAAATGATTACGGGAAACTTAGTCTCTGTAAGTATGTTAATATAATTTCCACGCGTGCCACTTCCATCTTGGCTGCCAATGGGCAATATCTACTCTTTGATATTTGAATAATTGGAATGCAATTGTTTGTCAATGCATTTCGCTATCTCTGGACGTCACTGCACTTCCAAGTCATTTCAATACATGAACAGACGTTTTTACAAAAGACTTCTTCGATGGCACGGTTGGTCTCACCCACCAATATCTGATTACTGTTAATTATAAGTTGAAGCTCGTTGCTAAACCATTTGATAACTATCCGTTTATGCTGTGTCAAAAAAAAAAAAAAAAAATTAAAAAGAGAAGTTTTTTGTTATATAAGGCTTTCTTTGCAACAAATGACTAAGCTTGAAAAATTATCATAACAAGCACCCTGGCATGAGGTTTCCAATGTTCTCTTCCCCATGGATTCCGTTTTTATTTTTCTTTCTTTCAAGTTCTGTCACTGCTTTCCAGTATAGAATCCCAAGGCTTAGTCCTATTGGTGAAATTTTTCTTCATCAGTCTAAAGCCCTGGAATTACCTCCTTCTGATGATTTCAAGACATTTTATTACAATCAAACTCTTGATCATTTCAACTATAGGCCTGAAAGCTACACAACATTCCATCAAAGATATATAATCAACTTCAAGTATTGGGGTGGAGCAAATTCGAGCGCTCCAATTCTTGCTTACTTGGGTGCTGAAGCACCAATTGATACTTCTATAAATGGTATTGGGTTTATGACGGATAATGCCATTAAGTTCAATGCTCTTCTAATTTATATTGAGGTAAAGTTTAACTCACACCATTTTTAATCCATCTTTGCTGTTTAAGAATCTCTAAAGAATGTAATTATGGTCTAAGACCTACTGCCTTCTTGCCAGCATCGGTACTATGGAAAATCAATACCATTTGGATCAAGGGAAGAAGCACTAAGAAATGCGACCACTCTTGGATATTTTAACTCAGCGCAAGCAATAGCGGATTATGCAGCCATTCTTATTCATGTAAAGAAGGAGCTTAATGCCAAGTATTCTCCTGTGATTGTTATTGGTGGATCATATGGAGGAAGTCAGTAGTTTCTCATACAAAATCCTTGAACTTTTTTACATCCGGGAGTACCTAATAGGACATCTATGTGTTTTTTCTTCACAGTGTTAGCTACATGGTTCCGTCTTAAATATCCTCATGTGGCACTAGGTGCTCTTGCATCTTCAGCTCCAATTCTTTACTTCGATGATATCACACCACAAAATGGATACTATGCTGTTGCCACCAAGGATTTTAGAGTAAGATGCTGAAATCCTTCATCCGTTGCTCTCTTTTTTTCTTTTTTTGTTAGCTTTTATGTTTTGAAACAAAATGTGTAAACTGAGTTTGCAGGACGTCAGCCAGACATGCTATGAAACTATTAAGGAGTCATGGTCTGAAATTGAAACAGTTGCCTCTCAACCCAGTGGCCTTTCCATCCTTGACAAAGAGTTCAAAACATGCAGGTAGCAAAATTGTGTCTCTTTCAAAACTCCAAATTCAATGAAGATACAGAACATTAACTTAACATATTTTGTTTTGCTTTATTTTTCATTTCTCATCTCTCCAATTTCTAGTCCTTTAAAAAGTTCCACCCAGCTGGAAAACTATTTGTGGTCCATGTATGCAAGTGCAGCTCAATACAACCACCCGCCAGGATATCCAGTCACCAGGATCTGTGGTGCCATTGATGGAACTGATTCTGGAAGTGGAATACTTAGCAAAATAGCTGCAGGTGTATTTGCTTATAGAGGAAATCTCTCCTGTTATATTAATGAGCCCAGAGTTGTAAGTGAAACTGAAGTAGGATGGCAATGGCAGGTAAGGTTTCTTATTCACATAAGCCAAATAAGAGCCCTCTGATTCACATATCTATTTTGCTTAAAGTGAATTTAGCACAATTTAGCTCACAATGTTATCAATAAGATTACATTAAAAAAGATGAAAGGAAACTTTGTCATGTAGGTTTGATAGGAGGAAAAGCAGTATATATGGAGAGCTGTATCGAACCTCCTTCAACATTGACTTTTCTTATTAAATAAGATGCATAATAGAAGCAACCCCCTGATATTTTTTTTTTACTTTTGATTTTTACTTTTGATTTTTACTTTTGGAGATGTTAAATTGCAAATTGGATTTTGAAGATGAAAAGAAAAATTATTAAGTAAAATAAGATTGACTTGTTTTTCATTTGAGAAAGCCAATCAAATAACATATCCATCAAAGTATACAATACTCAAGATCATGATTTGTTTAGACACTAAAAAAGCTCATTCTTATACCCAGAGATGCAGTGAGATGGTGATGCCAATAAGCACAGGCAATGATACTATGTTTCCACCACACACTTTTGATCTTGAAAGATTCATCATTTCCTGCAATCTATTGTATGGTGTTCCTCCCAGGCCTCATTGGGTTACCACCTATTATGGAGGCCATGTATGCATTTCAATTATTTTCCTTCTAACTTGACAACTTACTATTTTGTTGAAAACAAATTAATTTCCTTATCTGCAAGAATCACTTCATTCTGTTTTGTTTTCTTTCTAAATCCATATTGTAGGATTTACATCTCATTCTTCAGAGATTTGGTAGCAACATCATTTTTTCCAATGGACTCAAAGATCCTTATAGCATTGGCGGGTAAACAAATTAGTGACCCCTATTTATAAACAAATAAAGATGATAACTTTTACTTGGCCTTAATTATCCTTCTTGACTCCAGGGTATTACACAATATATCAGACAGTCTGGTAGCAGTGTATACAACTAATGGTAATGCCTTGACCTCTATGTTTTATGAAAGTTTGTCATTGTCATGTCATTCCTGATATATAACTTTTGTTTCTCGGAGGATTTTTATTAATTGGTTTTACTCTCTGCTCTAGTCTTTTCTTTTCTTTCAATTCACAATTAAAAACTTCATACCTTCATTAGCAATAATTGTTAAATGTCTACAGGTGTAATATAATTACTTATTACCTTTTAGTTTGTTTTCCATAAATAAGAAAACTAAAAAAAAAAATTGGAAGGAAATTTAGGGGTGATTTTGTTCTAACTAATACATTTTGAATTATGCAGGGTCCCATTGCTTAGACATCCTAAGCGCGAATAAAATGGATCCAGAATGGTTGGTGACACAAAGGAAGACTGAGGTTGGTATCATTGAAGCATGGATCAATAAGTATTATGCAGATTTGGCGAACTACAAACAATAGAAAGTTCACCCAAAGGTGATTGGAAGGCATTCTAGTTTGTAAACAATAAGTTTCCACTCCTCTTCATCATTGTACTGTACCTATACAAAAGAGAATGAAAAGCATGATATGTTGCTATACAAACTACCGTTACACAATTTGAACTTATAGTGATCCTATCAAAGAATGAGAAATAAAATATCCTTATCGTCAGTATCTTCCATCCTCTTAAGATTTTTTGTAGGGATCTTAAGATTATAACTTTCTTTTACTTTATTCGTCTGAAGACACTTTACTAGAACTAATTAGACAAACACTAAGAATCTTGAACTGGTTTCAGAACAAGTTAGGCAAAAGTATGATAAGGACCACAATTTTGTTGCATATTTGGAAATGATGTTGTTGATAGTGTCTTTATTTGGCACTTGAAGCATGTTGGCAGATGAAAGCTCTACAGCTTTCTTGTCTTCGTGAACTGCAATCAGGCAAGTCAACCATGTCACTAGCTCCAATGTGTTGCTTATAGTCAGTGGATGACTCGTGAATCCAAATATTAATGGAAACCAAAGAACTAAAGAAGGATGAAATAACTATTTGGTTCCGATCCTTTTAACTTTCTAATACCTTAGAGTAAGAGCCAATATTTTTGGAGAAACTTCTTCAATGGCAAAATTCATTTGTACTCACCAATTATATCGATATCTCGATAGCTGTTACTATTTGTGACAAGTTGTGAGTTGTAAGCTGAGTCCTTTGATTACTTCAGACTGTTTGCTCAAAAGTCAGTTTGAATATCAAAACAAACAAGGGGAACTTTTTGCTATATGAAGGAGCTCTTTGTTTGAGACAACCAAGTCCAAGCATTATCAAAGCAAACACTCTTCCATGAGTTTTTCCATTTTTTCATCCCCATGGCTTCCTTCTATACTTGTCATCCTTTCAACCTTTGTTACTAGAATCCCAAGGCTGAGTCCTATTGGCAGAACTTTTCTAGATAATGTGTCTTCACCTTTCGGGAAAATTATTAGGTACTCTCGGTGTAATAAGGCCTATAATTATGCACCGTTGGATGTAAGAGAGAGAAATAGCAAAAGTACCTTGATTTTGTTTCCAACGGTTATTAGGGGACTGACAAATTTGAAGATTTACATCCGATACTTTTAAAAAGAGGGTCTCATTACACCGAGAACAACTAATAATTTTCCCTATTTCAGTTGATTTCAATACATTTTATTACAATCAAACACTGGATCACTTCAACTATAGGCTTGAAAGTTACACATGCTTCCCTCCATTAGATATACAATCAACTTTTAAGTATTGGGGTGGTGCAAATTTAAAACTAATAGCTTAATGGATAAAACACTAATTACCATTATAAATCTTGATGGTTCAATCTCCGGTCCATAGTTGTTGGACTAAAAAAAGATGAAAACTACTAAGGGTAATCCTTGTAAATGGCGGAAAAGAAAAAGCTTGTTTAGAAAGATAGACAAAAAACAAAAAAGAAAAAAAAAAAGAGAAAAATGACCACACGTGATGTTTACATCCTCCAAGTTTCTCCATAATTTTCCGATTTTACCCTTCTACCAAACACATGGATGGTGTATTTGAACACCACCCTCTCCCTCAAAATCTTTTTTTTTTCAAAGATTCTCTCCAAATATTGTCAGAGGTATGAAATTCAAAAATCAAATCAGAATTTGAAATTAAATCAACTCTCCGATTTGGTGGTTCTGGAATCTTCCTTTTGCTCAGTTGTGATGAGTATCGGTGATGGATGAGTACGGCCTAGTTTGTACAAAATCACGATATCCGAAATCGACGAGGCTCTAATTCCAAAATCACAATTTATAAAATTGATTAACAAAAAATAAAAAATAAAAATGAATGAAACGAGATAATTGTCGATGGTCACACAAATCTTACTTTTCAAATTTCAGTATTATTCGTCCAACGTTAGATGTTCATTTCTCGTGGTGGGCTCTACAAAGGAATCTCCATTTTGATGAGGAATGAGAAAAGAAGTGAGAAGAATAAATTTTCTACGAGCTAAACAATGATGAAGATTGAAGAATACATTTTCTTTCCATCTTACAACCTCATGTATCTTTGTTTTTTTATTATTTCTAATTATAATACATATATAAAATTTATAATTTTAATATTGGATGATTTAGATAATTTAATATGTTTGAGTTATATAGTTAAATATTTGAATTATGTGTTTTTTTTTTTTTTTTTTTTTGACAATATGGAGGCGGAGGATTTGAATTAAGTGTATAGATAATTAGATTATTTGATTTAAGATATTTAAGAATTTTATCTTTTAAAAAATCAATCATTTAAATGAAGATTTTTTTTTTAAAAGTAAATTGATGGATATTTCTCAAAATAATTAATTATTTAATTGAAAATTTATTAAAAGAATTATTTAATTAAATTAAGATTAAGAAAAGAGGGGAAAAAAACCAAACAGGAAATGATTATCCGCAGTAAACTCCATCCCCGCCAAATTTCACAGAACAGCGGGAAGCTATCCCCGTCCCCGTCCCCGTCCCCGTCCCCGTCCCGGTCGCCGCCCCACCACGTGAACATCTCGTCGGAAGTACGACCTTTTTGTTTTTTCATTTCTTCAAATTCCAAATACAAACGCATGCTGAAGGTTAAGGTTCAACTCTTTGAAAGGTCGGCTTCAATTCTGGTTTCCGTTTGTTTCTCGGGAAAATACGAGATTTTCATTAAATCAGGCACAACTTTGCTTCTTGATATCTAACCGTCTTCCGATAGCAGCCTATTCGTCGAGGAGGAGAATTCAAGGTTAAATTTCTCTCTTATGATTCTTTTTCATGTTTTCAATTCATTACGAGCTCAATTTGACTTCTGTACAATGCCATCCAATCGTTTGCCGCTTAGAAAAAGTAATGACAATAACTGTAGGAATTTCGACTGAGTCTTAAATTTGAATGATTTTGTAGAAGACTATTTAATCCATATCACTTCACTCTCCATTTGTTTATATGTAGAATAGTTTGCCGAGTTTCCAATTGCAATGGTCAATTTTACATTGTTTTTTTGTTTTCACATCAGGTAGAGAGATTCGAACCACATACCTATAGGTCATTAGTACAACTTGTCGATTGATTTGGTCGTAGATATCTCTCAAATTTCTTAAATGAATACGGGAAACTTAGTCTCTGTAAGTATGTTAATATAATTTCCATGCGTGCCACTTCCATCTTGGCTGCCTATGGGCAATATCTACTTCGATGCCACAGTTGGTCTCACCCACTAATATCTGATTACTTTTAATTATAAGTCGAAGCTCGTTGCTAAACCATTTGATAACTATCCGTTTGTGCTTTGTCAACAAATAATTAAAGTAAATTTGTAAAAAAAAAAAATTAAAAAGGGAAGTTTTTTGTTATATAAGGCTTTCTTTGCAACAAATGACTATGCTTGAAAAATTATCATAACAAGCACCCTGGCATGAGGTTTCCAATGTTCTCTTTCCAACGGATTCCGTTTTTATTTTTCTTTCTTTCAAGTTCTGTCACTGCTTTCCAGTATAGAATCCCAAGGCTCAGTCCTATTGGTGAAAATTTTCTTCATCAGTCTAAAGCTCTGGAATTACCTCCTTCTGATGATTTCAAGACATTTTATTACAATCAAACTCTTGATCATTTCAACTATAGGCCTGAAAGCTACACAGCATTCCATCAAAGATATATAATCAACTTCAAGTATTGGGGTGGAGCAAATTTGAGCGCTCCAATTCTTGCTTACTTGGGTGCTGAAGAACCAATTGATACTTCTATAAATGATATTGGGTTTATGATGGATAATGCCATTAAATTCAATGCTCTTCTAATTTATATTGAGGTAAAGTTTAAGTCACACCATTTTTAATCCATTTTTGCTGTTTTAGAGTCTCCAAAGAATGTAATTATGGTCTAAGACCTACTGCCTTCTTGCCAGCATCGGTACTATGGAAAATCAATACCATTTGGATCAAGGGAAGAAGCACTGAGAGATGCGACCACTCTTGGATATTTTAACTCAGCGCAAGCAATAGCAGATTATGCAGCCATTCTTATTCATGTAAAGAAGGAGCTTAATGCCAAGTATTCTCCTGTGATTGTTATTGGTGGATCATATGGAGGAAGTCAGTAGTTTCTCATACAAAATCCTTGAACTTTTTTACATCCGGGAGTACCTAATTGGACATGTATGTGTTTTTTCTTTACAGTGTTAGCTACATGGTTCCGTCTTAAATATCCTCATGTGGCACTAGGTGCTCTTGCATCTTCAGCTCCAATTCTTTACTTCGATGATATCACACCACAAAAAGGATACTATGCTATTGTCACCAAGGATTTTAGAGTAAGATGCTGAAATCCTTCATCCCTTGCTCTCTATTTTTCATTTTTTGTTAGCTTTTATGTTTTGAAACAAAATGCGTAAACTGAGTTTGCAGGACGTCAGCCAGACTTGCTATGAAACTATTAAAGAGTTGTGGTCTGAAATTGAAACAGTTGCCTCTCAACCCAGTGGCCTTTCCATTCTTGACAAATAGTTCAAAACATGCAGGTAGCAAAATCGTGTCTCTTTCAAAACTCCAAATTCAATTAAGATACAGAACATTAACTTGACATCTTTTGTTTTGTTTTTATTTTTCATTTCTTATCTCTCCAATGTCCAGTCCTTTAAAAAGTTCCACCCAGCTGGAAGACCATTTGTGGTTCATGTATGCAAGTGCAGCTCAATACAACCACCCGCCAGGATATCCAGTCACCAGGATCTGTGGTGCCATTGATGGAACTTATTCTGGAAGTGGAATACTTAGCAAAATAGCTGCAGGTGTATTTGCTTATAGAGGAAAACTCTCCTCTTATATTAATGAGCCCAGAGTTGAGTGAAACTGGTGTAGGATGGCATTGGCAGGTAAGGTTTCTTATTCACATAAGCCAAATAAGAGCCCTCTGATTCACATATTTATTTTGCTTAAAGTGAATTTAACACTAGAAAATTTAACTCATAACGTTATCAATAAGATTACATTAAAAAAGACAAAAGGAAGTTTGTCATGTAGGTTTGACAGGAGGAAAAGCAGTATATATGGAGAGTTGTATCGGACCTCCTTCAACATTGACTTTTCTTATTAGATAAGATGCATAATAGAAGCAACCCCCTGATATTATTTTTTACTTTTGATTTTTACTTTAGGAGATGTTAAATTGCAAGTTAGATTTTGAAGATGAAAAGAAAAATTAAGTAAAATATTTTATTCTTTTAATTTGAAAAAGTAAAATGAGATTAACTTGTTTTTCATTTGAGAAAGCCAATCAAATAACATATCCATCAAAGTAAACAGTACTGAAGATCGTGATTTGCTTAGACACTAAAGAAGCTTCTTCTTGTACTCAGAGATGCAGTGAGATGGTGATGCCAAAAAGCACAGACAATGATACTATGTTTCCACCAGGCACTTTTGATCTTGAAAGCTTCATCATTTCCTGCAATCAATTATATGGTGTTCCTCCCAGGCGTCATTGGGTTACCACCTATTATGGAGGCCATGTATGCATTTCAATTATTTCCCTTTTAACTTGACAACTTACTATGTTGTTGAAAACAAAATGAAAATAATTTCCTTACTCGCAAGAATTACTTCATTCTGTTTTGTTTTCTTTCTAAATTCAAATTGTAGGATATACGTCTCATTCTTCAGAGATTTGGTAGCAACATCATTTTTTCCAATGGACTCAAAGATCCTTATAGCATTGGCGGGTAAACAAAATAGTAACTCCTATTTATAAACAAATAAAGATATAACTCTTACTTGGTCTTAACTATCTTTCTTGACTCCAGGGTATTACACAATATATCAGACAGTCTCGTAGCAGTGTATACAACTAATGGTAATGCCTTGACCTCTATGTGTTATGAAAGTTTGTCATTGTCATGTCATTCCTGATATACTTTTGTTTCTCGGAGGATTTTAATTAATTGGTTTTACTATCTGCTCTAGTCTTTTATTTTCTTTCGATTCACAATTCAAAACTTCATACCTTATCGTAACATTAGCAATAATTGTTAAATGTCTACAGGTGTAATATAATTACTTATTACCTTTTAGATTGTTTTCCATAAATAAGAAAACTAAAAAAAAAAAAAAATCTAGAAGGAAATTTAGGGGTGATTTTGTTCTAACTAATACATTTTGAATTATGCAGGGTCCCATTGTTTAGACATCCGTAGCGCAAATAAAATGGATCCAGAATGGTTGGTGACACAAAGGAAGACTGAGGTTGGTATCATTGAAGCATGGATCAATAAGTATTATGCAAATTTTGCAAACTACAAACAATAGAAAATTCGCCCAAAGGTGATTGGAAGGCATTCTAGTTTGTAAACAATAAGTTTCCACTCTTCATCATTGTACTGTACCTATACTAAAGAGAATGAAAAGCATGATATGTTGCTATACAAACTACCGTTACACAATTTGAACTTATAGTGATCCTATCAAAGAATGAGAAATAAAATATTCTTATCGTCAGATGTGCTGTATCTTCCATCCTCTTAAGATTTTTTGTAAGGATCTTAAGATTATAACTTTCGTTTACTTTATTCGTCTAAAGACACTTTACTAGAACTAATTAGACAAACACTAAAAATCTTGAACTGGTTTCAGAACAAGTTAGGCAAAAGTATGATAAGGGACCACAATTTTATTGCATATTTGGAAATGATGTTGTTGATAGTGTCTTTATTTGGCACTTGAAGCATGTTGGCAGATGAAAGCTCTACAACTTTCTTGTCTTCGTGAACTGCAATCAAGTCAAGTCAACCATTCCACTAGCTCCAATGTGTTTCTTATAGTCAGTGGATGACTCGTGAATCCAAATATTAATGGAAACCAAAGAAGGATGAAATAACTATTTGGTTCCGATCCTTTTAACTTTCTAATACCTTAGAGTAAGAGCTAATATTTTTGGAGAAACTTCTTCAATGGCAAAATTCATTTGTACTCACCAATTATATCGATATCTCGATAGCTGTTACTATTTGTGACAAGTTGTGAGTTGTAAGCTAAGTCATTTGATTACTTCACACTATTTGCTCAAAAGTCAGTTTGAAAATCAAAACAACCAAGGGGACCTTTTTGTTATAAAAAGGAGCTCTTTGTTTGAGACAACCAAGTCCAAGCATTATCAAAGCAAACACTCTGCCATGAGTTTTTCCATTTTTTCATCCCCATGGCTTCCTTCTATACTTGTCATCCTTTCAACCTGTGTTACTGCAACACAGTATAGAATCCCAAGGCTGAGTCCAATAGGCAGAACTTTTCTACATAATGCTGAAGCTATGTCTGCACCTGTTTCAGATGATTTCAAGACATTTTATTACAATCAAACATTGGATCACTTCAACTACCGGCCTGAAAGTTACACATGCTTCCCTAATAGATATATAATCAACTTCAAGTATTGGGGTGGTGCAAATTCTAGCGCTCCGATTCTTGCCTATTTGGGTGCCGAAGGTCCACTTGAAGGCGATTTGAACGTTGTAGGGTTCATGACTGATAATGCTGTTCAATTTAATGCTCTTCTCGTTTATATCGAGGTAAGGACTAATATGTTGCCTAGTCCATATTTGTTGCTTTAGAACTTTTACATAATTTTCTTATAGTCTTAACTCATTGTTTTCTCCTTAGCACCGTTATTACGGGAAATCGATACCTTTTGGATCAAGGCAAGAAGCACTGAAGAATGCAAGCACTCTAGGCTATTTCAACTCGGCTCAAGCAATAGCAGATTATGCAGCCATTCTTATACATATAAAAAAGAAGTTACGTGCTAAAGATTCTCCTGTAATTGTCCTTGGTGGATCATATGGAGGAAGTAAGTAACTTCTCATTCAAAGTCTTCAAACTCTATTGCATCCAGTATGTAACAGACCATATATTTTTATGTATACAGTGTTGGCTGCATGGTTCCGTCTTAAATATCCTCATGTGGCACTAGGAGCTCTGGCATCTTCGGCTCCAATTCTTTACTTCGACAATATCACACCACATAATGGATACTATTCTATTGCCACCAAAGATTTTAGAGTAAGATCCTAAAATCATGTATTCTTTTTCTTTTTCAAATTTTCATGTTTTGAAACACAAAATTGTGAATGAATTTGCAGGAAGTTAGTGAGACTTGCTATGAAACTATTCGGGATTCCTGGTCCGAAATTGAAACAATTGCTTCTAAGCCTAATGGCCTTTCCATTCTTAGCAAAGAGTTCAAAGCATGCAGGTATAAGAATGGCTTCTCACATTCAAATTTAATGAAGTTAAAAAAAGTTGTACTTCAGATATTTGTTTCGTTTTGTCTTTTCTTGCTCTAGTCCTCTGAAGAATTCCTCTCAGCTGGAAGACTACTTGTGGTCTATGTATACCGTTGCAGCCCAATACAACCACCCACCAAGATATCCGGTCACTAGAATCTGTGATGGCATTGATGGAGCTTCTTCTGGAAGTGGAACTCTTAGCAAAATAGCTGCAGGTGTATTTTCCTATAAAGGAAATCTATCCTGCTACAATCTTGAGCCCAGAAATGAAACTGAAACTGATGTAGGATGGAGATGGCAGGTAAATTTTTTATTAGACATCGATATATGAGTAATAAACCAAGTGCTATGGTGCTATCTGATTCGCATATTTGTTGTATACTGCAGTAAATTGATCACTTTAATTGAGAAAGTTTAATTAAGTAATGTTATTAGTGAGATTACATGAAAGGAAAAGAAAGGGAGCTTTGTCCTGCAGATTTAGCAGATGGAAAAGCATGTAAAAAGTTGTTTCAGACCTCCTTTGCCATAGAGATTGACTTGTCTTATCAGAGATGTAAAATAGGCTTCATTATATCCCCTCCTTTTTATTCCAAAAAGAAGTCTAATAGTATTTTCACTTTTGATTTCTACTTTCAATAATGCTGGTCAAATTATGAAAAAGTAATTCTTAAAATTTGTTCAATCAAAACATGTCAATCAACTTCAAACTTAGTACTGAAGATTATGATTGTTTATACACTGAAGAAGCTTCTCTGTGTACTCAGAGATGCAGCGAAATGGTGATGCAAATAAGCACAGGCAGCGGTACTATGTTTCCATCAGATACTTTTGACCTTAGAAGCTTCATAAATTCCTGCAATCAGTTATACGGCGTCTCTCCTAGGCCTCACTGGGTCACCACCTATTATGGAGGCAAGGTATACACTTCAACCAACTCTCTCTTTCTTTTTTAACAAACAATTCTTTACTGTTTCATTGAAAACAAAATTATTGCAAAATGGCCTTCATTTCTCTTCTCTTTCTTGTCTCCATCCAAATTGCAGGACATAAAACTCATCCTTCAGAGATTTGGCAGCAACATCATTTTCTCCAATGGACTCAGGGATCCTTATAGCAGCGGCGGGTAAAACAAAATCGAAATCCCCAATATTTAACTCATAAAGAAGAATCAACTTTACTTGGGCTTAATCTCACATCTCTCTCTCTCTCCCAAATACAGAGTATTGCACAACTTATCTGACAGTCTCCTTGCAGTTCATACAGCTAATGGTAATACATGACCTCTCTTTTAAGAAAAATCCTTGTTGGCATTTACTAAATACTAGTTCATTAAGCTTTGCATTAGACATTCAGCTAATGGAAACAGTCTCATCCATGGTTTCTTCTGTTTGATTTCAGCTTCATTCTTTTTCCTTTAGTCATAAATTCTAACTGCAAAGGTTTGTCTTTCTCAGGCTGATATGTTTTGAATTTTGCAGGATCCCATTGTTTGGACATTTTACGGGCAAATGAAACCGATCCGCAGTGGTTAGTGAAACAAAGAGAGACAGAGGTTAGCATCATTAAAGGATGGATCAGTAAGTACTATGCTGATCTTAAGGAGTCCAAAAAATAGATAAAGAACACAAAATGGTGACGAAGGGGCAGGTTATTTTGAAAGAATATTACTTTTCCTTCTCTTCATCATCAATCAAAGCTCATAAAAAGGTGGTGAAAATCCTGACATGTATGCCATTGAAGATATATTTATGAACTTGTATCGACTCTTTTTCAGGTTTATGAAATATTCTTAATAACTGGTCCTGCCTTATTTTCTTCCCTACTCACAACAACATAAGAAAACGATGGTGTTGACAATAAGTGTTGAAAGCGTCAGTCACTTGGCACTTAAAAGAATGAACTGCAAGTAAGTCAACCATTTACTGGTTTTAATGGGTGCCTCTGGTCAGTGGATGACTCATGGAATCGAAATTGGTTAAATTACAAGTTTAGTCCCTGAACTTTTAGGGTTGTATCTAAAAAGTCTCTGAACTTTAAAGTGTTTGATAGGACCCTAAACTTTCAAACTTGTATCTAGTATGTCCTTAGATGTTCAATTTTTTTTTTTTTTAAGTTGAATTTTGTGTTTAATAGAACCTTAAATTTTTTGTTATATGTCTCGTAGGTATGTGAATTTTAAATTTTTTTTGTTAAAGTTCAAAGACCTATTAGACATAAAATTGAATGTTTAGGAACTCGGTAGACACTTTTCAAAGTTCAAAGACCTATTAAACACAAAATTGAAAATTCATGGGCCTATTAAACACTTTTTAAAGTTCAAAGACCTATCAGACTCGAACTTGAAAGTGTAATGACTAAACTTATGATTTAACCATTCAAATTCTAGTGGATACTGAAGAGAGATGTGAGTTCATTGATGGAACTACTTCCATGACACAAATCTCAATGGATTAAAACTCTCTTTGCCTGATGCTTCTTTTGTTGCTTTCACTTTCAGTAGTAAGTGTAGAAGGTTCTTTCTCTTGTTTATAGATTTTCTTTTTTGAATAAGTATAGTTTGTTTTCCTTCTCAACAACTTTTTATTTCTCATATTCTTGGAAATGCTAGAAAAAGAAAAAGGTTACCAAAGGAAAGCTTTCTGAACTTCATCACATCCTCACATAGTGCTTCCAACAGCATGCACAAAGATCATTATAGCAGTGCTCCACTCAAGAGCAGAAGCTAAAGTTTTTGATGTCTTTCTTATCCTGTTCTAATTCAACCCACTTCATTCTGTCCTAGAATTGGCTTACACAACAGGCATCTTCAAAGAACCCATAAACCATCATCTCAAAGAATATTGTCAGTCCAAATGCAGCCCATTCTTCATCACTTCAAATCATCAAAAGATGCTTCTAGCAATAAAAACAACTTTTGAATATAGGGTTCTGGGTTTGAAATTAAACTACAGTATTGGCATTTCCAATTCCATTAACTTAGTTTGTTAAGGTCTCTCCAAGAGTGAGTCAACAAGAATGTGAATTGGGTAATATTTTGATGTGATAAACCCATGCTTGTTTGAAAATAAGTGTCTTATTTCAAATCATTTCTCATATAGTACATGGCATGCATGATTTCTAGCACTATAGCTCTTGCAACTAATGGAACATTTGGTTTGAATTTGTAGAATGATTTGGATAGACATCAAATACAATCATAGAATCTCTTAGAATCTCTTGTAATTAAAAACCTATTGCTTCATGAATCATGACCTTGCTTGGATGAAATCAAATGTATCAAACCAACAATTTTTCTTTACACAGCTTTCTAAAGTTGATGGATGCTTAAGAAAGATACAAGGCATTGAAAAAGCTACAACACCAGCAATTCCACTCCCATTCTCAAATTTACACCCGAAAAAAAAAAAAAAAAAAAAAAAGTTCATGTTTGAGAGTAATTTTGAAATGGCTAAAATCACTTTTGTCATCTTCGAAATCATCCAATTTCATTTTTGATTTTACACTTTTAAACATGAATTTCATATCATCAAAATTGATTTTAAATTATTAAAGACGTGTTTCAGAATGATTTTGAATATGACAAGTAATTTTAATAATTCCAAAATCTCTCTAAACATGCACTAAGTTAGAACTTGAAGAGTCAGAAACTCTCAATTTTTGGGAGCAAAAACTTTTTGCATTGTGATTCCCAATTCCCATGTGAATGTGATGGCTTTCCATTTCAAATTTGGCCTCAGCCATTTGTTTAAGCAATGATGGCTGCACACACCACGCTTCCATTGTGGTCAAGTTTTGGCCCAACTTTGCTGCTGCTCCCACAAACTAAGATTCAAAATGTTTGACCAAAATATGTGTCCATTTACTTTTTAATATTTTCTTTATCGCGTTAATTTCTTATCTTAATTTTAGTTTGACAACATATTGGGGTGGGAGATTCAAATCGACGACCTCTTGATTGATAGTATATGTTTTAACCAGTTGAGTTGTACATGTGCTCGTGTTGGCATTTTTTATCACATGAACAAAATGTACGTTGGTTCATCAACTTTTTATATATCATAATCGTAGAGGTTATCAAGAGAAAATACATGGTATAGTCTTATTGAATAGACTGTACAATATTTCTCCAATTAACCTCTTGACGTATTTAGAATTGAATTGACAATACTTAGTAATGGTCCAATGGGTAAATACTCCTTAATTTAAGGTTTCATTCAAGATTTAGATTCACCACTTCTACTCTTGCAAAGAAAGAGTTTAAATGAAATTGATCATTTAACGCTTTTAGTCATTAGCTTTTTTATTAATCAACTCTCCAACGTTTATTTTCATTAAAGTTAACATTGGACAATAATGATAGGATATTGTGTGTGGATAACATTGTTGTATCTTTTACTTGAAATGTATGTATAATTTTTGTATTTATCAAGTCTTTAATATTAAAAGATGAGGAATCATTTTGTCCACAGACGAAAAAAATTATTAGGTGCTCCTAGTGACTGTTTGGGATGATTTTGCACCATTGGATGTATATCTTCAAATTTGTCTATCCTAGTAAACGTTGGATACAAAATCGAGGTATTTTTACAATTTCTTACTCTTACATCAAATGATATAAAGCTACCCGAACTCGAAGCATTGCACTAATAGCAACTCTCTCAACTTGAAAAAGTGTCTATATATGTATAAATTGGATTGAAATTACTTCTTGGTTGAGTGGTTTGAGCATCCATCTCCCCCCATCTCATCACAAAGGCACGTGGGTTCAATTCAATGTATACTCGTGATTTGCTGTGTTCGTCATTTTTGAGGTTAGTAGGTTACACTAATTTAGAAGAGAAATAGAAATACAGGTTCAGTGCAAGGTATTTGTGTGGATCGATGTTAAATTTTTTGTTTACAAATAGATAGACACTCTCACGGTCATACTCTTTGTCAATTTTGTACAATGTATTTGTATGGCTCAATGTTACAAAGATATTCAATAGGAATTGAGTTGCATATCTTAATGAACAAAACCTAATTAGATTTTGTTCCTTGAATTTAAATACATGGTATTTTTTACCGTGAATTTGCATGAATTTAAATCATATGTTTTTTTACATACCTTTACATGTTCTTGGTTATTTGTTTTTCTAGATTTTTTATTTATTATGTATCTATTAACCAATTAGATATAATTTTTTAGTTATTTTGTGTTTGTAGATGTATTGAAGTGATTTGATTTGAATTTTAGATTTGATTTAACTAAAATTTGATTTGATTTATAGAATTTAGTTTATTAGATTTGAATGTCTCTAATCCAAAAAATTCTGATATATTTTTGCATAAAGGGTATTTTCGTAAGTTGATAATTCAAATTTTTTAATTTCACAAAATTGATTTGGCCATATATCTAAAGAATATGAAAGTTGCCATTTTTCAAAACCACATTTTTTTAGTCATTCTTGCCGTTAACCCGAAAAGAAAATCATTATTGGGCTCAAAGCCCAAAGTGGTAAAATTTTGGGGAATTGTGCTAAATGGCTACAAAAAAAAAGCGGGCTTGATTTTTGGCTACGGAAGTTTGGTCTTTGCAGGTGTGGCTACCGGAATAATAGGAACCGTTTTTCTGAATGTTTTTGGACGTTTTTACCCCTGGTATATACGGCTATATACAGACGGCCCTAACGTCCGTTTTTGTTACACGCACGTTGCTCGGCTTTTTCTTGCGCGCTGGGTGTATCCCGGTTTACACGGGATTTGGTCCCTTTATTGCGCTCTGGATGTATCTCTATTTACACGAGATTTTGGGGGGTGGTCTGTTGTGATCTGTTAAGGACTACCTACTGTTCAGGCGTAGGTAGTTTCCAACGATTATTTATTTATTCCTTCACATTGTTGCCCCTCATATAAATGTCATATTGTATTATCTTTTTGTTTTATATCACGATCACATTGTGACAGTAATTTTCCGTCCTAATCTAACATGGCAACAGTTCAACAGGTCACGATTTTGTTTGGTGGTGTCTGGAGTGCTGGGGGTATTTACAGTGATTTCAAGTCCGGAAGCGTGGATGTTAGAATTGATTCGAGTCTCCAAGAGTTTAAAGTATGTCTGGCGAAATACCTTCAGCTCCAGGACGGTAATATGATTACTCGGCTAACACTCTTCAGGAGCTGGTCGAATAACCCAATTAACATAATCATTTCTGAGGACAAAGATGTTTTTTGGATGGTCAACGGTTTTCAAAACGGTACATACAGGGGGTGCTGTATAGTCGTTGACACCCCAGGGGTCAATACTAGTATACACCCTATGGGGACAGACGAGGGGACATCCCCTAAAATCCGTTACCTTATTGCAAATATAATGGAGGGGGAAGGAAGAAACGAACCCCTAGAATCTCGGGATTGCAAGGAAGAAACGAACCCCTAAAATCTCGGGATTGCAAGGAAGAAACGAATCTTTCTGTTGCAAATATAATGGAGGGGGAAGGAATCCGTTACCTTATTTCAAATTTTTTGGTACAGGCCTCGCGTAGAAGAAGAAAGGGTTGAGCATGCAATACGTGTTCGTCGGCGTACCGGATGAAGGTCGCGGGGACGGCAGGGGGGACGTCGACGTGATGCGAGAGGTAGATAGCGATATCCACTATGGTTGGCGGTGGGAATGCAGGTCTTTTTGGCTCTCACGAGCAAACGGTATGTTTGTCAAGGTGGAAGATGGAGGATGTTTTGGCGGTGGTAATGGAGGTTTTTTGGGTCTCGAGGTTTGTAGGGGATGAAGACGAGCAGACGGGGCTGGTGCATGAGGGGGGTTTGGTGGGTGCTCATAATTGCAGCAGGTGTGTCATAATTACGTTTCTTTTTTGTTTCTCAAATTTTCGGAGGTTTTAGGTGCAGGTAGTAAATATGCAGATGGACAGAAATGTTGTTCCTGATCAATGGAGTTCAGAGGTGTTTCTCTCTACTGACGGGGTGGTTGAACTTTGTACTCATTGTCCGACAAGGTATTTACTCATTTTCCCGGGGAACAACTAGGGTCTTTGTACTCATTGTCCGACAAGGTAGTAAATATGCAGATGGACAGGAATGTTGTTCTCGATCAACATTGCAGCAGATGTGTCATAATTCCGGTTTCTTAATTGTTCAGAGGTTCTTAGGTGCAGGTAGTAAATATGCAGATGGACAGGAATGTTGTTCTTGATCAATGGAGTTCAGAGGTGTTTCTCTCTACTGACGGGGTGGTTGAACTTTGTACTCATTGTCCGACAAGGTATTTACTCCTATTCCCAGGGAACAACTAGGGTCTGGTACATTTGAGTTTCAAAATAGTTGTGTCTTTTTTATTTTCGGATTTTCAAACCTCCTAAAATGTCTCCAACTATTTTTAGGGGTGTTTTTTTATCTCTCTTAAACTCTGATTTTGGTTTTAAACGTTAACAACACGTTAGGAAGTTTGTTGAGGGGCATTTTTGTCTTGTATAATTAGGGAATTATTAATTAATAAATGGTTTAGCCATCTATTTAATTTACAAACGTTTGTAGCCATTTTTCAAGCCACCTTTTATTTGTAGCCATTTTTCTTGTTGCCCCTAAAATTTTAGGCCCAATAAGAATCCACAAATGGGCCAACAGGCCTTTCTATAGGGCTACATTGGGCCAGGCCCAGTTAACGGTCCGGTTATTACGCATCAACATCCAGCCCACCGGTAGTAACTCAGGAGCTTTCCATTCCAGCGGAGTAACAGAGATGACCGTACAGTTCTCCGATTAGGGTTCATCAGAGGCTCAACAGAAACCGAGGGGGAAAACCGAGAGAGCAGCCGGATTGACGAGAGAAATGTTTGGATTGAAGCGATTAGTTCCTCATGCTTGCTCGATTCGAGCTTCTTTAACAATGCAGCTCTCGGGTTACCAGGAAAAATTCCTTGTTTTTCCTTCGCAGCATTTAGCTCAGCTGACTTCCAATCGCTTCCTCGACATTTATCAGGTACCTTGATTGATTTCCATAGCCTTCATTAGGTTTTAAGAAAATGAAACGAAGTTTATTTACGAACACGTTGGTTGTTTTGACTTTATTTTTTT